>JANAVB010040218.1:24431327-24913955 GCA_029216955.1 Iris pallida | reverse complement strand
GCTTTGGAACCTGAACTCTCTAGACTCCCTAGTGGCCCCGGCGGATCCCAGATCCAACAATCAACTGGCTATGACGGATCAATCCCGACCGTACGAATAACCTCTCCAAGCTCCTCAGTCTGGCGGTAGGTCTCAGGACTCCATACTCCATTCATGATAATACGTTGGCAAGTCAGCCCCCTACCAGCCTCCCTATGCGTACGGTCTCCCAGGATCTCTAACAGAGATTGCCGATCTAGCCATGGGTCCCGCCAGAGGTCCGTCCCAGTTCCATCTCTCATGATCCGCCGGATGGAAGATTTGAGTACATCCCTGTGCCGCAAGAGATGCTTGAAAGTAACAGAGTAGTTGTTATCGATGGAACAGGTCCAGAAGTTGTCTTGTTTCACATATTTGCTGTGCATCCAGTCGGCCCAAAGAACCATCTTTTAATGAATCTCCATAACAGCTTCAGCGCCGAGGCCTCCCTGATCTCCAGTAAGGGTCGAAGTCCCACCCCTCCCTCCTTTCTCGGGCGGCAGAGCTGCTCCCAACAGATCGCATGCATACTCCCCCCCAGATAAATCAGCACAAATTCTCTCCACTTTCGGATGGTAGCGACAGGGATCAGAATAGACTGGAGCCAGAACTGAGCCAGGGTCGAGATAACCGATCTAACCAACTCAATGCGCCCCCCCCAAAAGATAGACTAGCAGCCTGCCATCCTTCAACCCTCCTCTGGGCATACTCCACCAGAATGGCAGTCATGGTCTCGAGCATAGTTGACTGTCAGAGGGACACCTAGGTATTTCACCAGAAGATTACTCCTCTCCACACCCAAAGCTACGACTCGTTCCTCCTTCCGGGGGCAAAGTGAACTGAAGTAGACTCGGCTCTTCTCTCGATTCATTTGAAGTCCTGTAAGGACTTCCAGATCATCCATAATCTCCGAGATCGTGTTCATCCCTTCCATAGAAGGCTGTAGGAAAACCAGAAGGTCGTCGGCATAAATGTGGTGAGTGACAGGTGGCTCGACCCTCCTGAACAGCGGGACAAGCCTCCCACTATGTACCGCCATGTCCATCAAACAAGTGAAGTACTCTATGACAAGCGTGAACATGTAAGGAGACAATGGGTCACCTTGCCGGAGTCCACGGTTGCTGCGGAAGAACCCATACGGGGTACCCTGGATAAGGACAGAGAAGGTGGGAGTCGTGATGCACTCCTCCTCGCAACCCAACGATCATCGAATCCCATGGCAGTCATCAGGTGGCACAAGAAGTCCCTATTGACTATGTCGTAGGCCTTCCTTAGATCCAGCTTCACGCACGCCTTCTCTCCTCCTGGTTTATTGAAGCCTCTCACCATCTCATGTGCAAGGAGATGTGCTCAGCAATCGATCTCTCCTTTATGAAAGTCGCCTGGTTCGGAGAGACTAAGTCCTGCATGACCCTCTTCATACGCCGACACATAAGGTGCGTAATTATTTTGTAAAGATAATTACAGCACACTATAGGGTCCGCCAGCGATGTCGCACCCTCTTTCTTTGACACAAGAGTCAGGAAGGTATGATTCAGCTCCTTCAGCAGCTTTCCCTCGGTGAAGAACTCCTGGAGCAGCGGTCACCATCCTTGAGCCAGGAGCATTTAGCACGCCGGGCCGCACTAATCTTCTTCTGCAGACGAGAATGTTGACTTCCCCGATCAGCTCCTTCTCTCTAGCCGCTAGGTCCTGTTCAACATGTCAGAGTGCATGGAATGTTGGATGGCCCTGAGCTCCGCCTCCTTATCTTCTAGCGAGGGCTTGGGCAATCCCTTCATCCAACTCCGGATAGCCTTCTTCTGTGCTTGAGCAAATGCACCATACGGTACTGAGCTGTACCCTCCTGGTAGTAATAAGACCTCCGTAACAGCCTCCAAGTAACCATATGAAAGGAACCAACTATTGTTGTACCGAAAAGGGCACGACTTCCCAGTAGGCCGTTCTGTGAAGCCAATCCTGATGGGGGAGTGATCGCTCGTCCCAGCGGCCAGACCCTCAGCCAAAGAATTAGGGAAGCGGCGGAACCACTCCCCGTTGTCCAGAGCTCTGTCTAACTGGCAAAAACCCTGTTACGGATCGCTTTGTTATGCCAGGTCCAGATATGCCCCGAGCGCGTCAATCCCTGAAACCTCGCCTGGAGAAGACATCTCTGGAAGTCATACAAAATCGAATCTGGAACCGGTCTGCCAGCCACCTTCTCCCCTCTGTGAAGAAGAGCATTGAAGTCTCCCATCAGAAGTGGAAGATGCAAGGAGTCAGCAGTGGCAGCTACTCTGGATATGTCACTCCACAGGGCCTCCCGACGTCGCCTGTCGTTGTGGCCGTACACGACTCCCAGCAAGAACCAAAAACCACCCTTATTCGTGAAAGATGGCAATCAGCTGCTCCGACATCAGGATCAAATCCCCTCCCCAACTCTTGGAATTCCATCTGACCCAGATCCTCGTCATGTCGCAAAGTGCTAGGTTGTGGAGTTGAACCCAATGAGAGGGGTCCGTTGGACAAGAGTCTTTTTCCCTTTAATCTTGGTCTCCAGCAAGACGGAGATGTCACACTGCTCTCTGCGTAAGACCCTACAGATCTTCCTCTATCTTCCTAAGGAGCATGCACCCCTCACGTTCCAGACGTTACCGCCATTAATTATTAAGAGAGAGGTTCCCCTATAATTCTCCTGGACCGTACCCAGGGGTGGTACCACGTCCGTCGCTGTCATGTCCTCCTCCACCCCAGTAGGGGCATGCTGGATAGTTGCCTGTGAGAGCATCAGTGCCCAAGCCGGGTTTCCACACATAACGTCTCACCCATAACAGGGGAATGTCCCCCCTCCCTTGGGGAACCGTCGTGCAACGGTCCAACACGTCTCTTCCTGCTGTAACTCTCTCCTCGGATGATCCTCCATCTCCTCGCTCCTCTCGCCCCGAAGCCACCATGCCTCTGGTAACCACGCTTCTCTGTGCCGAGAAGGTGACCATAGCCCCGCTAGTGTGAACTGGCTGGGGTGAGATAGTCAAACTCAGACCACTAGCCTCCTCCATCGGCCGATCCCCCTCCTGCATGATGTCCGCAGCTCTCTCGTCCTCCATTGTCTGTGATGGGCCAGGCTCCTCAGTAGATGAAGGCGGCACCGACTTTGGTCCTCCTGTCGGACATGTACTGTCCAGGTGCTCGAAGCAAGCGCAATGTGAACAGGTTGGAGGGACCCATTCGTACTCCACCTTCTGGGTTAGGACCTCTCCAGAAGAAACTTTATACTCCAATAAACTCGGTAACTCCCCGCCAGCCCTGATCTCAATGAACATCCGAGCATATATCAGTCTTGATCGAAAGGCTGTAGCATCGTCAGCTTTGATCGGCTTGCCACCAAGCTGGCTAACATTATAAGCAATGGAATGCGCAAAAACCGTACAAACTCCGGAAAGCGTATCCAAATAGAGATGGCATTTAGGACTACCTTCTCACATCGCAAATCAGGTGTCCATTCTTTCAGAATGATCAACCTGCTATCAAACGTCCACGACCCTCCTTGAAGGATCCTGGTGACATCGTCCGCTAGCCCAAACTTTATATAATAGAATCCATTCTCCCTAGCAAATATCTCCATGCTTCCTTTAGGCTGCCAGACACGCGCCGCATAATCCCGGATCTGCCCATGCAAGGGCTTGTTTCCCAGGACGTACAGAACCAACATATTTTCCTAGAAGGCAGTCACCTTCTCAATCTCCTCCGCAGGGAACGAGGCTCGAAAGCCACTCCTACCTTCTTCGGCGGCACGAACTCCGTAGATGTAGGACTTTTGGGACCCACATGTTTGTATATGTCAGCCCAAGACCTTCCCACGGGGCGGGGAGCCGTCCCCTGAGAATGAGGAACGACACCAGGAGGAGATGACCCTATTCCCTGACCTCCCAGGTCAACCGCTTTACCCTTCCCTTTTTCCGCCGCAGTCGCCTTGGGGTGCCAACCAACCGATCTCCCACCAGTACTATTCTCCGTCGGATAGGGGCCGCAGGGCCACGAGACGTCATCCGCAATCCCGAACCCTTACCCGCTCTCCTTTCAGAAGTGTAGCGCGCCTTTTGGTGACTCTGCCCTCCACCCACCTTGTCCCCAGTATTGGCCTTCCGACGTCTCGTAACCGTCGTCCAGCCACCTTCCTCTATCTGTCCACCCGGGGATCCAGAACCGGATCCAGGTCGAAAATACGGAGTTCCGTTAGATCTGGAACCCATCGATCCGCCCTTTTCGACGATCCTCCCCCGTTCAACGCCATTGACCCGCCCCCGCCAGGGTTGGTGTCGCTCCGACCACCACCAGTGCCTGTACCGCCGTCCCCATCGCATGCGCCGGCGATGCCGCCGTTGCCGCCGGCGCCGGCGCTGCAGTCGCCGCCTGTAGGGCTGCCCAAGGCCGGCCCGATCCTGGCCTGGCTGCCGTCGTCCGGCCCACCCTCGTCCGCGGCGCCGGGGTCCCACGGAGGGGACCCCCTAGGGTTCGCATGCGATCGTCCAGAGTCGCCCGCGAGAGAATCGCCCGCAGCCATTATATATATATATATATATATATATATTATATATATATATATTATATCATCCCTTATGGGTACTTCCAGAGCAAGGTGACCCCCTGTCCCCTTACCTGTTCACGCTTGTCATGGAATACTTCACATGCTTGATGGACCTGGCAGTGCACCGTGGGAGGCTGGTCCCATTGTTCAGGAGGGTTGATCCCCCAGTTACCCACCTTATCTATGCAGATGATCTCTTGGTGTTCATCCAGCCATCGACTGAGGGTTTGCAGACGATTGCCGAGATTATGGGAGAGTTGAATTCCCTCTCGGGCCTTCAGATGAACAGAAAAAGAGCAGGGTGTACTTCAGCTCCCTATGTCCCCAGAAGGAGGAGCGGGCCGATGTGTTGGGTTTGAGAGGAGTGATCTTCCGGTGAGATACTTAGGAGTGCCTCTCACAGTAAACTATGCTCGGGATCAGGACTGCCATTGTCTGGTGGAGTACGTCCAGAGGAGAGTGGAAGGTTGGCAAGCCGCCGGATTGTCTTTTGGAGGACGCATCGAGCTGGTCAGATCGGTGATTTCGGCTGTGGCTCATTTCTGGCTGCAATCCATCCTCCTCCCTGTTGCCACTGTTAGAAAGTGGAGCGGATCTGTGCAGATTTATTTGGAGGGGGGGTATGCATGCGATCTCCTAGGAGCAGCTTTGTCGACCCAGGAAGGAGGGAGGAGTGGGGCTCAGGCCGTTGCTGGAGATTAGGGAGGCCTCCGCGCTTAAGCTGGCATGGAGATTCATCAATGGGGGGTCTCTCTGGGCTGACTGGATGCACAACATATACGTGAAACAGGGCAACTTTTGGACGTGTGCTACTGACAACAATCACTCAGTCACTTTCAAGATTGTCTTGAGACACAGGGGGTTCTCAAATCTGCAATTCGGAAGGTCATGAAGGATGAGTCTGGAACGGACCTCTGGCGGGATCCTTAGATAGATCGGCTTTCGCTATTGGACACCAGGGGAGCCCCGACACATCAAGAGGACGTGGGCTGACGTGTAGTCGTATCATTCGCGACGGGGAGTGGCGGCCGGAGTTGTATCGGTTTACTGAGGAGCTGGACGGGATCATCAGTACTATTGCCATTGATCCGGACTTGCCTGCTGATCGATGGATTTGAGAGCCGACAGGAGCAACTCCAGGTACTGGAGAGTTCCAATTCCAGAGCTGCTACAACCTCATCCGGCGCACCTTTCCTCAGAGTTCTGACTACGAGTTCGTATGGTGCAAGGGTATAGCCAGAAGATGCAGTTCTGTGTCTACAAGCTTTTACTGGGCCGTCTCTTGACTAGGATCGTTTGTGTTCGTTTGGAGTGCCGGTCCCAGATCCCAAATGTGTGCTCTGTAGTGTGGAGAACGAATCTATAGGACATATTTTCTTCGAGTGTGCCCTGGCATGGCAGATTGGTCTGAGCAGTGTAGAGCGTTGGGAGGGTGCGACTCCGGAAAGGGAATTGGGGACATCATCACTGTGCTCCGGGATAGCAGAGGTAGAGGGCAGGACTAGTTCCGGACCATCAGAGTTCGACTGGCGGCCTCAGTTTGGCATATGTGGCGGGAACGAAACCGTCGGATATTTGAGGGGCTGGTCACCCCTCCGGTAGGCATTCTCCATAACATAGAGTTTGATGTGATTGCTATGGGGAACTAAAGAGTGGGAGTCCCACTTTGATTGTATGTTGTAAGATTACTGCATTGCTTTTGGAATAAAATTTACCCTTTTTCCAAAAAAAAAAATATGTATATATTCCTATACACTATCACTACATAGGATACCGATACACACTTATCAATCTAACATGCCAAAACTCATGATACTACTTAGTATCATCATTTGAAATTAGGACTAGGGATTAGTGAATCTTCTATGTATTTTAGATCAGTTATTACTCTACAAAGTTTTAGGGGAAAATATGATTTACCTCTTGGGAAGGGCTCCCAAGTACAACCAATGAGTTTTAGACTCAAAATCTAGTCCAAGCTTTTGCTTCTAGTTTCAAGCTCCTCTAGCAAACTCCTTAGCCTTCAAGCTTTTGGCTCCACTTTGAAAAGGTTTAGGGTTGTGGGGAAATAAGTTTGGAAGAGTGACTTTGGAGAGAAAAAAGTGGAATGAAGGAAAAATGGAATGGTTTCGTGAAGTGAAGGGATAGAGTTTTTATAGGTGGTGGCCATGGTGGGTGGGGTGTGAGGGTGAGGTGGCTAGCTTCTCATATAAGCCTCCTTTGATCTTTAGGTTGAAGGGGTGGAATGAAGATATTTGTTTTTGAAGAGGTGAAAATATCTAGATATTTCTAACCCAAGATTAATTCTTAACCTAAACATAATACTTTCATTAACCTAAACATAGGTTAACACTAAACTAAACACTAATTAGGATTAACTAACTAATCACTAATTAGAAACTAATTAATCTTAGCAATAATAATTAATTAATTAAATAAATAATTATGACTTATAATTTTAAAAATATGGTGGTTACATTTTCTCCCCATTAAACATTTAAAATAGATAACTTGAACTATAAAATACATAAACTGGAACATAACTAATTAAGATGAAGGAGAAACTTGTTGTTTATACATATATAAAAATGCGTAAACTAGTGACTGATACATAAACTATTTTGTTTATAAAATTTATAACCTCAGCTTGGAATTTTTCTAATGTTAAAATATGGCGTTTTCTGCTCAAAACGACAAATCGACTGATTTGGCTGATATCTCAAACACTGGAAATAATACACAACTTGTACCTGTACTGTATAGCATGAAGCCCACTTTATGAATGAAATATAGTTTGGGATAGGTTGATGTTGTGCGTAGACCATTATTGACCAATTTTTCAATGCAAGAGATCATGCATAATGGTCCTACTCTACTGGGTGATGGTAGCCTGTTTCTATCATGTCTTGTTATTTATTTACACATGTTTGCTATGTTTTTTACTGGAATCATTTATGACGAAACCATGCTTTCTAGCAAGAACATTAGAGTATTTTCATCTGACAATTTTACATTACCCGTCTTTCCATTTGGAATTATGGCACTTGTTAGAAAAAGGGGCATTTACAGATGATTAAAAACCTCCCTCGGAAACGCAAAGTTCGAACTTGGAATGGCCAGATGTGGTAATGTCCAACTCTTAAAAAGGTTATCTTACATAAATGCTTAATTTGATAGCAGATGCGTGGATTACATGGGTGACTGGTTTGGTTGGAATGCATCATCGGTGTCTTAGTAGATGCACTTCTAACACACATATCCGCGTCACATGGATCCATTATATGATGATATAATATGCAGACTATCTTAAATTATATCTATTTGTTTAGAATTGTACGCTTCCGAACCTGTAGGTGAATTTTGAAGCATGATACCTCTGAGGTATGTATCTGCAGTATTTAATGTGACACCTTTACATAGTATGGGGAGTTGATGACGTATAGCTGGTTTCTTTGTAATGAATGTCAACCACGTGGAGGGCGTCTTGTTAGCTATGAGAAGCAATAAATAATTATCTGCACCAACTAAAATAAGAATACGAGGCATATGCTTTCAACTGTGTTGGAAGTTGGCATACTGCCGTCATGACTATGGCATAATCAGAATGATTTTTATGCTGATAATACAGAAGTACACTATTTCAGACATTAGAATGTCGAACTCTAGGTCTACTCAGGGTTCCAAATATCAACCGGTATGACCGGTATGCCGGTTTTGAGGAGAAACCGGTTCAGTTTGGGTGTCCAAGACAAGGAAATCGGTCTAAAAATATAGCGGCAGGTTTAACCGGTATACCAACCGATATTTGACCGGTATATCAGCCGGTTAGACTGGTATAAAGTTTAAGTTTGTGGATTGAAACCTACTAGAAAGTAATCCATTTTTCCTTATTTGTTGATTTAAAATTTTAAAACCCGATAAGAATTTTTTTTTTCAGCCCTAACACCGTTAATATCCCTCTCTTGAACCCAATCGAGAAAAATAGATAATAAGGAAGAAGAGGAGAACAGGAAAAAGAACTGAAGGAAGAAGGCTTACCTCTTAGAGAGAAGGAAAAACATAGCTTTTGAGACTAAGTAGATGGCAAATGATATCTTTATATGCTTACTATGATTTGTGATTTCTTTTGGAAATGCTTCTAGATACTATGTTGATGAATTTTATAAAAAAATTGTTTTACTTAATTATTAGTTTGAAGGATAATTTTGAGTTGTTTATTATTGAAATTATTTAAGGATACTTGTTAGATTTATATTAATACTTTAATTTTGTTATGCATGTCTATATGAAGTGAATTATCGTTTTATACACTATGGGTCCATATTGCCTGATATATTTGATATATCGTCCGGTTTCCGGTATGACAAACCCCAACCAGTATGGGACCGATATCTGATGTCGCAAACTTTGGGTCTATTGGAATAAGTCCATAACTGATTAATTACTATCGTCATTTTCTCCATGTTGTTAGTCGTGATATAGTTTTGTGGATCTGTTATTATTACATTATATGTCATTTGATGTTGATTCTTTCTTTCTGTTTACAGGTACTTCTACATTCGGACAGAAACTAGCCTTTGGAGGTTTTGGATCTACTCCCAGCCAACCAAGCCCATTCGGCAGCACATTCCAGCAAACACAACCGGCATTTGGTTGCATTCTATTTAGCTCAACCACCACACCATTTGGTGCTACGAGCACCCCTGCTTTTGGTGCTATGAGCACCCCTGCTTTTGCAGCGACAAGTACTCCTGCTTTTGGTGCTACTTCTACCCCTGCATTTGGTGCAACAACAATCCCAGCCTTTGGTTCCACAAGTACCCCAACTTTTGGTTCTACGAAGGCCCCAGCATTTGGGTCCACATCGGCTCCATTATTTGTTCGTACAGGAGCATCATTTGGGGCTTCAAGTACCCCAGCATTTCGGTCCACATCGGTTCCAGTATTTGTTCGTACAGGAGCATCATTTGGGGCTTCAAGTACCCCAGCATTTCGGTCCACATCGGCTCCATTATTTGTTCGTACAGGAGCATCATTTGGGCTTCAAGTACCCCAACGTTTGGTTCAACAACTACATCAGCCTTTGGTGCTCCAAGTTCTTCGTTATTTGGATCTTCAAGCGCTCCAGCATTTGGTGCATCCAGTAGCCCCGCATTTGGATCTTCTACTACTGCTTTTGGTGCTTCAAGTACACCTTCTTTTACTTTTGGTTCTACCCCTTCTTTTGGCAGCACACCTTTTGGAACGACACTATCAGCTTTTGGCTCTCATGGTTCACCATTTGGTGAGTGTTCTGTTTCCTCTTCCATGACTTGTCGTATACGCAACTTAGTGAGAGAAGCCTTAGAGAAAGATTTGATTTAGAAATGTAGCTGTTCACCGTCCATGATTGTTGACCGTCACATGTATTTTGTTTCTTACCTCTTATTCATTCATCCTGTTGGTTTCTCTATTTGACCTTAGTTTTGATTTGTTGAATGATTATGCGGCTCCTTTGAAATTGTTTGTTACTTTGCTTTATGACTAATATATTTATGTTCTGTAGGTGCTCAGGCAACGCCACCTGCAACTGGTAGCCCAGGTTTTGGGCAATCAGCGCTTGGCAGCCAACAAGGTGGAAGTAGAGTAGTATCTTATTCTGCGACCCCAGAGGCTGAATCTAGTGGTACACAGCCTGCTGGAAAGCTGGAGTCAGTATCTGCCATGCCTGCATACAAGGAGAAAATCACGAGGAGTTGAGATGGGAGGATTATCAGCGCAGAGATAAAGGTTAAAAACTTAGAATCAATGATTGCTTAGGGTGGATTTTGGCTAATTTACACTAAAGTACCATGAATTTGGTAATCAATTTGCTACCTTGAACTTTATTAATGTTCAGTTTGCTACATGAACTTGGATTAACTAATCACCCCACTAACACCGTTAGCGGAGCTTTGGATGACATTTTTGCCCTCCCCCTTTGTATCCTAACTAATGAAATCTGTTCATTAATTACCAAAAGAAAAAAAACCTAATCAATAGAAAGAAATAACTCTTTCTCCCAAAGTTGGCTTCCCCTAGATTTGGTTAGGGTTTCAATCCCAAATTTAGCTTCGTCGTAAGTGGGACAATTTTCATTTTTCTAGTGATTATTTTGGTAGTTTAAATGGGAACTTTTTATGATCATTTTGGTGGATAATGGTTACGATGTTTGGAAATGATTTTAGTATAAACTGTTCTCATATTGGTTTAAGTGGAAAATTTTCGGATCATGATGGGAATGTGACATTTTCATATGTCATCAGCTTTTACATGTTTTCAATGGTTTGAGTACATTCAGTTGTATAGAGGGAGCTATCAGTTTTGTTATCTCAGTTGATTCATTCATATGTTATGCTTTTAGTTATTTCAGTAGCAAATGTGGAGCTTTTATATTTTCTGCCCATATATATCTTCAATTTACATAAATTATGCACATATATACCTTCACACACACACACACACACACACACACACACACACACACACACATATATATATATATATAATATTGGAAAAAGGGTAAATTTTATTCCAAAAGCAATGCTATAATCTTACAACATACAATCAAAGTGGGACTCCCACTCATCAATTTCCCATAGCATTTACATCAAACTCTATGTTATGGAGAATGCCTACCGGAGGGGTGACCAGCCCCTCAAATATCCGACGGTTTCGTTCCCGCCATATATGACAAACTGAGGCCGCCAGTCGAACTCTGGCGGTCCGGAACAGTCCTGCCCTCGACCCCTGCTATCCCGGAGCACAGTGATGATGTCCCCAATTCCCTTCCCGGAGTCGCACCCTCCCAACGCTCTACTCTGCTCAGACCAGATCTGCCATGTCAGGGCACACTCGAAGAAAATGTGCCCTATAGATTCATTCTTCAGACTGCAAAGCACACACTTGGGATCTGGAACCGGCACTCCAAACGAAACCAGACGATCCCTAGTCAAAAGACGGCCCAGTAGAAGCTTGTAGACACAAAGCTGCATCTTCCTGGCCAGACCCTTGCACCATATGAACTCGTAGTCAGAACTCTGAGGAAATGCGCCGGATGAGGTTGTAGTAGCTCCGGAATTTGAACTTCCCAGTTCCCGGAGTTGCTCCTGTCGGCTCCCAGATCCACCGATCAGCAGGCAAGTCCGGATCAATGGCAATAGTACTAATGATCCCACCCAACTCCTCGGTAAACCGATAAGACTCCGACCACTACTCCCCGTCGCGAATGATACGACTACACGTCAGACCCCGCCTATCCTCCTGATGTGTCGGGGCTCCCCTGATGTCCAATAGCGAAAGTCGATCTATCCAAGGATCCTGCCAGAGGTCCGTTCCAGACCCATCCTTCATGACCTTCCGGATTGCAGATTTGAGAACCCCCCTGTGTCTCAAGACAGTCTTGAAAGTGACTGAGTGATTGTTGTCAGTAGCACACGTCCAAAAGTTGTCCTGCTTCACGTATATGCTGTGCATCCAGTCAGCCCAGAGAGACCCCCCATTGATGAATCTATATGCCAGCTTAAGCGCGGAGGCCTCCCTAATCTCCAGCAACGGCCTGAGCCCCACTCCTCCCTCGTTCCTGGGTCGACAGAGCTGCTCCCAGGAGGTCGCATACATACCTCCCCTCCAAATAAATCTGCACAGATCCGCTCCACTTTCTAACAGTGGCAACATGGAGGAGGATGGATTGCAGCCAGAAATGAGCCACAGCCGAAATCATCGATCTTACCAGCTCGATGCGTCCTCCAAATGACAATCCGGCGGCTTGCCAACCTTCCACTCTCCTCTGGACGTACTCCACCAGACTATGGCAGTCCTGATCCCGCGCATAGTTGACTGTGAGAGGCACTCCTAAATATCGCACCGGAAGATCACTCCGCTCGATTCCCAGCACATCGGCCCGCTCCTTCTTCTGGGGACATAGGGAGCTGAAGTACACCCTGCTCTTTTCTCTGTTCATCTGAAGGCCCGAGAGGGACTTCAACTTTCCCATAATCTCCGCAAACATCTGCATACCCTCCGTCGATGGCTGGATGAACACCAAGAGATCATCTGCATATATAAGGTGGGTAACTGGGGGATCCACCCTCCGAAACAATGGGACCAGCCTCCCACGGTGCACTGTCAGGTCCATCAGACTGTGAAGTATTCCATGACAAGCGTGAACAGGTAAGGGATAGGGGGTCACCTTGCCTAAGCCCACGATTGCTCTGGAAGTATCCATAAGGAATGCCCTGGATGAGTACAGAGAAAGTGGAGGATGTAATGCACTCCCGGATCAATGCAACCCAGTGGTCCTCGAAACCCATGGCGGTCATCAGATGACATAGGAAGTCCCATTGACCATATCATACGCCTTCCTCAGGTCCAGTTTCACACATTCTTTCTCCCCTCCGGTTTGCTAAAGCCCCTCACCATCTCATGAGCCAGGAGGCTGTGCTCAGCGATCGACCTCCCCTTGATGAACGCAGCCTGATTCGGAGATACCAAGTCCTGCATGATCCCCTCCATCTGCCTGCACATAAGGTACGTAATTATCTTATAAAGATAATTACAGCACGCAATAGGTCTGAAATCCGTCAATGTTGTTGCTCCCTCCTCCTTTGACACCAAGGTCAGGAAAGTGTGGTTCAGCTCTTTCAGCAGCTTCCCTTTGGTGAAGAATTCCTGCACCACCTCCAAGACCTGATACTTCAGAGTGTCCCAGTGGCGTTTGTAGAACCCACTGCTAAAACCATCCGGTCCGGGAGCCTTGTTGGGATCCGCCAACTTGACAATAGCTTCCACTTCCTCCAAAGTCATGGGCAAGAAGAATGCTATTCCCATACGGAGTCACCAATCTCTTCGTAACAATCTCTGGAACACAACATGTAGTCAGTCTGGAAATATAACTTAGAGTAGTACCTGACAGCCTCGCCCTGGATCTCAGTCGGCTCCCCCACAAGGTTGCCATCCACATCAAGAAGCTGGGAGATGTGATTCCTATATTGTCTGGTCCGGATGACATCATAGAAAACTTGGAACAACGGTCGCCGTCCTTGAGCCAGGAACATTTGGCACGCTGAGCCGTGCTAATCTCCTTCTACAGCCGCAAGATGTTGACTTTTCCGATCAGCTCCTTCTCCCTCGTCGCCAGGTCACCATTAAGCATGTCAGATTGCATGTCCTGCTGGATAGCCCGCAGCTCCATCTCCTTATCTTCTAAGGTAGACTTGGGCAATCCCTTCTCCCAACTTCGTAGAGCATTCTTCGTAGCCTTGAGTCGGCGAACCATGCGAAACTGGGCCGTCCCCTCCTGACAGCTAGTAAGCCCCTCTGAGACAGCCTCCAATAGCCCTCCGAGAGATACCAACAGTTGTTGTATCTGAATGGACGGGACTTCCCCGTAGACCGAGTAGTGAAGCCTACTCTGATGGGGGAGTGATCGCTCGTCCCAGCGGCCAGGCCCTCAGCCGAAGAATTGGGAAATGTCGGAACCATTTTCCATTACCCAGGGCTCTATCAAGCTGGCAAGCAATCCTGTTCCGGATCGCTTTGTTATGCCAAGTCCAAATGAAGCCGGAGCGCGGCAATCCCTGGAGGCCCGCCTGGAGGAGACATCGCTGGAAATCATATAGGATAGAGTCTGGAACTAGGCGCCCGCCCACCTTCTCCCCTCGATGCAGAAGGGCATTGAAGTTCCCGATCAGCAGAAGCGGAAGCGACGACGACTCAGCAGCAGCGGCAACTCTGGAGATGTCGCTCCACAGGACTTCCGTCTCCTCCTGTCGTTGTGGCCGTAAACCGCCCCCAGCAAGAACCGAAAACCATCCTTGTTCGAGAAGGAGATGGCGATCAACTGTTCTGTCATCAAGATCAAGTTTCCGTCCCAGCTCTTCAAGTTCCTTCTGACCCAAATCCTGGCCATTAGGGTGTAAACGGACCGGACGGACACGGACAGTCCATTGTCCGTGTTCGGTCCGTTAATGAAAATGAGTTCGGACGGACGGACACGGACAGTTCATTGTTCAAGTTCGGATCGGACGAACACGGACAACCACTGTTTGTTAATTCAATCGGACGGTCCGCGGACAAATTAAATATATTACCAAAAGTTATTATTTTATCAAGATACCTTAATAGTTGGTTCAAAAAATCTAGTTGAAAGAAAATACAATTGAAGGTTATAGAATACAACAAACAATAGTAAAAAGATAACAAAAATCGAGACGGGACAACAAAAATTTGATGCAAAACCAAAATATTATGACATAATTGATACAAAACCGAAAGGAGTCTCCACTATCGGACTGTTCGCGGACGAATTCGGACCGGACATAGATATGACCGTGTCCGGGTCCGATTTTTAGTCGGACCAAAAAAAATGTCCAAGTTTTGTTCGTTAATGAATCGGACGTTCCGCGGTCGAACCATTTATCGAGCCGGACACGTACGGACAACGGACTACTTTGTCCATTTTACACCCCTACTGGCCATGTCACAGAGAGCCAGGTTGTGTAGTTGGGCCCAATGAGGTGGGGTCCGCCGAGCAAGGGTCTTTTCACCTTTGATCTTAGATTCTAACAGTACAGGGATGTCACACTTCTCTCTGTGAAGAACCCCACAAATCTCTCTCCACCTCCCAAGCGAGCACGTCCCCCTCACATTCCAGACGATGATAGCCATTAATTAATGAGAGGATGAATCTCCTGGAAAACACCCGGATTGGCACCTGGGGAATGTTTCGCATCCGACGCTACTAGATCCTCCTCCATCCCAGCCGGAATGGCCTGCTGGGGAGCGACCTGAGAAAGCACCAACGCCCAGGCAGGGTTGTCAACACACACCGCCTCCTTCCTGGAGGGACCGTCACTCAGCGGACCCACAGCCCATCGTTCCTACAGTAAACATGCCCCTCAGTCGATCCGCCACCCCCCACGCTCCTCTCTTCCCGACGCCACCATACCTCTGGTAATCATACCCCTCTGCCCCGGGCAGGTGAGCAATGCTCCGCTCGTGGAAGCTAGCTGAGTAGAAACCATGAGGCTCATTCCGCCATCACTCACTGGGGTAGTAGTCCCTCCCGCCAAGACCTCCTCTCCACTGTCATCTCTGGAATTCATATCACAGGATGAATCTGGAGCCTCACTAAAGGAAATAGTAGGCTCCACCGGGGGGCCTACTGACGAACAAGCACTGGCCAGATGTCCAAAACACGCACAACGGGAATAGGTAGGTGGGATCCATTCGTATTACACCTTCTGGGTTAGCACATCTCCAGAAGGAATTTCATATTCCACCATCTCCGGTAACTCCCCTCCAGCCCAAATCTCCACAAAAATCCTCGCATACATCAACCTCGAACGGAAGGTTTTCATCCGCCTTGATCGGAGTGCCCACCAAGCTCGCCAGACGCATCAACAATGGGATACTCCAGAACCGGACAGGGAACTCAGGAAAGCGAATCCATACAGGGATGGCATTCAGGACTTCCCTCTCACATCTAAGTTCTGGGGTCCATTCCTTCAGAATGATTAGCCTGCCGTCGAACGTCCAGGGCCCGCCTTGTAGGATCCTTGCGACATCCTCCGCAAGCCCAAACTTCACATAGTAGAAGCCGTTCTCGCGAGCAAAGAACTCCATACTGCCCTTAGGCTGCCAGACTCGTGCCGCATAACCCCGGATCTGTCCGTAGAAAGGCTTGTTGTCTAGGACGTACAGAATCAGAATATTCTCCCAGTAGGCGGTCACCTTCTCTATCTCCTCCGCAGGGAACGAGGCCCGGAAACCCCTCCCTGCCTTGATCGGCGGCACGTACTACATCGATGTGGGGCTTTTCGGACCCACAGGTTTGCAGATATCTGTCCAGGACCGTCCAGCCGCCCGTGTAGTCGCCCCCTGTTACCTGGGGACAACCCCCCGGGGGGGGGGAGACCCAGACCCCTGACCGCCGAGATCCACCACCTTGCTCTTCCCCTTATCCGCCGCGGTCGCCTTGGGCCGCCAGCCCACCGATCTCCCAGCAGACACCACAGGGCCACGGGCCGATGGCCGCGCCCCTGACCCGCCTTGTCGTCTGTCAGCAGGGTAGCGATCCCGAACATGGCCCTGACCTCCTCCTGCCTTTCCACCGGTCTTCGCCACGCGACGACGCGTAACCGTCGTCCATCCTCCTCCCTCCAGTTGGCCCCCTGGGGATCCAGATCCTGCTCTGAATTCGAAATTCGGGACGTTGGAGACACCCCGAGGGATCCGATCCCCTTGTCGGATCTACTGTCGACGATCCAGTCACGACCGTCTGGTGGGGTTAGCCCGACACCCCCGAAACCGACTCCAACCCCCCCCCCCCCCCCCCGACTGAGGGGGTCATCGCAGCCACCCGCCCGAGGGGGTCCGTCCGACCCCCCCACCGGCACTCCCGCCCCCCACCACCACCTGGGGGAGGGCCACCGCTTGCAACAGTTCCGGCCGCCCGAGGGGGTCCGCCCGCCCCCCCCCCCCCCCCCCCCCCCCCCACCGGCACTCCCGCCCCCCCACCGCCACCGGGGGAGCACCGCCGCTTGCGACAGTTCCGGGGGGTCCGCCCGACCCCCCCCACCAGCGATCCTGCCCCCCCTCTTTGCCTTTAGGGCCTCCGCCGCCGCCCTGGGGTAGCTGCCCCCCCCCCCCCCCCCCCCCCCCCCCCCCCCCCCCCTTCTTTCCGGTCTTCCTCCCCCCGCCGGCGAGGGGATCCGGTGGCCGCGGGGGAGGAACCCTAGCCGCCTCCGCCAAGGTCGCACGATCGCCCGCCAGGAGCGCTCCCGAGCCCATGTTTTTCGCATATATATATATATATATATATATATATATATATATATATATAGACACACGTTCAACTTACGTAATTTCTCCACATATATACCTTCAACATAGATAAGTTTTGCGCACAAAATACGCTAATCTAATGTTTGTCATGCACATACTGCACAGACTATACATTCTTTCTTTTTTACAGAAATCACAATTTATGAGTGTCTTCATCTTGGGTTGAGGATGAAGTCAACATTTTTGGTTGTTTGCAAAAAAAAGAAAAAAGAAAAGAAAAAAAAAGCAACTTGAGTTAGTAGCAAAAAGGAATGAAGGAAGAACACAAATACAATGTTAGTAACTCGTGTTATAGTGGTAATTCGGGTTATGTAGAAAAAATAGGGTAATGTGGAGGGTTTAATAGTGGAACTTCGGGTGATTATGTGTCAAGTTAGGGTTATTGAGTGAAAGTAGGATAACACGAGTTATGATGAGGAAATTCAGATTATATAGTGGAATTGCGGGTTATATTGTGTAAAATTAGGGTTCTGTAGAAATTAGGGAAAATTAGGATTTTGTAGAATTTAGGGTTCTATTAAGGAGTCAATTTTTTTTATTTTATGACTTTGGACAATGTAGTCATATAGAATGTTAGTGAGGGTAAATATGTTCAAACTATGACATGTGATATGCATGTGATAGGCTTTTTGGACGACAAATTAACGGAAGGTATTAACCTGTTAATAATTAGAAAGTTCATGGTAGCAAAGTGAACAATAGCCAAAGTTCACGTTATTTTAGTTTAAATTAGTGATGGAATTTTGTCTTGCAAACACTGTCAATCCCTACATGAAAATTCCAGTAATATAAGCATATAAATAATCAAGCATTGTATGTAAATTGTAAAGCGTATCAAAATTTCAGTTTTTTCTTTTTTTAGCGAGAAGGGGATATGCTATGTACATCGCACAGAGTTCTACTAGAAGTTATTACCAAAATATTTGTTTTAGCTAGATAAATTATCATGTACACAATAAGCCATCTAGTAAATGGCAAGGTGGAATGGAAAGAAGATATATTTCTGGTAATTGATATGTTTAATATATGTCGGAGCTTTATTATAGGCATATAAACTAAACAAAATTCATAATATATAAATGATACTCAATAAGCGAATCTGATGTAGCACTTTTAACTTCTCTATAGAGAATAACCTCCATTCTTATCTGGACTCGGGTACGGGTGTCGGGTACGAGTACATATCCAAGAGTAGGGTCCTTCAAACTCATAATTAAAGGATACAAATTCGGCTAAAAAGGATCCAAATTTGTATACATGTACGGGGATATGACTATTAAAATAAATATATTTGAGCATGGTTTCATAAAAAGATAACATGTAATTCAAATTTGCATAGTTTCATAAAAAGACACAACATGTAATTAAATCTGCATGTCTTGACATGTAATTAAATTTGCACGGTTTCATAAAATACATAGCTTCTAATTAAATTTGCATGATTTCATAAAAAGACATTTGTAATTAAATTAGCATGGTTTCATATATTTAAGTTTATAAGTAAATTTGCATGATTTCATAAAAAGATACATCTTGTAATTAAATTTGCAAGGTTTCATAAAAAGACAACCTGTAATTATAAACTACTAGTAAACTTTACTGAACTAGTTGAATAAGTCCCTAAGGGACCGTCCCTTCAGCTCTCCTATACTTTACTACCAATCTACCATATTAAAATAAACTATCTACTTAAGTACAACATTAAGATAAACTATATACTTCACTATCAGTCTCCCGATTGTCACCATGAAGGATCCTATTGTCACCATGGGGGATCGGATACGGATTCCATACCCATACCCATGTCCTATTGGGTCGACACGGGTACTTCTCCTTAAAGTGGAGTGTTCGGGTAACAGTGCCTCCAATTATTCTTCTACATGTTAGGGTACGTCTATATAGCCACTTTTGTACTGGTTGCATAACCTACTATGTATTACCCAATAGGGAGCAATCCTATGCTATTGAACTCTTAAATTTCTCAAGCAAATATAATATGCTGACTTTCTGGCATACTTAAACTCACTTTATGACTTCTTGCAAGAAGTCAATTTTCTGACGTAAAAGTGGGAGTGATTAATTAGGAACATTTGCATAACACAGTCACTACTCAATATAAGCCAAGTCTTTTGCAGTTTATGCTACATGATTAAACCAATCCACTTTAATTAGGCGTTTTCAGGTCAAAGCCAATCCAAGCAAATCTATGAGAAATCTAAATAGAGTAGTACTTCATGTCTCAAAAATGGACCAGTATACTAATGGGTTACATACTTACATGTTTATTGTTAATATATGACATATGATCCTCTTAACACAATCATGAACTTTTAATGGAGTGATGTTAAAAATAAAGGGAAATTGATCTTTAATGTTTTGTTTGAACTCTTACTGGCAATTTGATATTTCTGCTAATAAACTACATTACAATGCAGTCGAATTCAAGTTTAATTTAGTAACTTGGCAATACAGGCAATGAAACCAACTTGGAAGGATGGCGGAGAAGAAAGAAATTGAGAAGGTACGGAAACCAGGAAGTAATAGATGGGGATGAAACAAAATAAAGAAAAGTTTAAAGAGGGAGAGATACAAAACAAGTTTACAAATTACCAAGTATTGTTTTTTCTTTGATATCTCCAGAGGGAAACCCAAGTTACAACCTTAAATTGGTCTGTAGAATAAGAAAGCTCTAGTAGCAGGGTCTAGAGAAGGTTAGAACCAGACAGGAAGCAGTGAACGGGAGCAGACTGAAAACAGTTAGGTATAGAGTAGAGTGAAGGAAAATGTCCAAAAATAGGCCCATGACCTTTTTTCACCATATATATGATAATCCTATATAAGATTGGATTTGACCATATATGTGGTAATCCTACATAGGATTGTATTTTTTAGCCTACATAGGATTGGATTTCTATGCTATATAAAGGGGTCTATAGGTGCTCCTTGAGATATCTTATTATGCTCAATAAAAGTTGTTGAATAAGTTCAACACAAGAGAGCTAAAGTTGTTGAATAAGTTCAACACAAAAGTTTTGAGATTTTTTTTTAATCTTTGTGATAGAGAGTTCTCGAGTGCAATGAGAGAAATGTTGAGAGTTATTGTAATTCGTTTTCTTCTTGATAGTGGAACTAAATCACCTCGTCCGTGGAAGTAGGCATCTTGGCCGAACCACATAAATCATTGTCTTTGTGGTTGTGAATTTTCTCTGAAATATTCTCTGATTTCTTGGGTTTATTTTTGCTGTGCCCCAACAAATTTTCTCTAAGAACTTTGTAGGATACCTTGCTAGACTTCCAAAGCTCTCATACCAATTTGTTGGAGCACAACGGAAATGAACTCAAGAAATCAGAGAATAACTCAGAGAAAATTCACTACCACAAAGACAATGATTTACGTGGTTCGGCCAAGATGCCTACTTCCACAGACGAGGGTGATTTAGTTCCACTATGAAGCAGAAAATGAATTACAATAGCTCTCAACACTTCTCTCCTTGCACTCAAGAGCTCTCTATCACAAAGATAAAAATAACTACTTTTATTGAGCATAATGAGATATCTCAATGAGCACCTATAGACCCCTTTATATAGCATAGAAATCCAATCCTATGTAGGCTAAAAAGTACAATCCTATGTAGGATTACCACATATATGGTCAAATCCAATCTTATATAGAATTACCATATATATGGTCAAAAAAGGTCATGGGCCTATTTTTGGACATTTTCCTTCATAGAATCTATAGACAAAGGCAGAGTAGAAAATATACTCACTTAAGTTTCATTTATCTCTTCAGTATCCCCATAGGAAAGAGGTACGCAGAAACGTCAGAGTAAGTACAACTCTAATAAGTACCAAACTAGCCGTTGGACAACATGTATGGTGTTCCCACATGTTTCAATACATGCACTATTATTCTCTATACAGTATCCACGACACTGTTACAGTGTTGCCTTATATCCAACTTCCACATCTTTTAGCGCGATCTAAGTTTACCCAAGCCAATTACGTCTTCAATTCTGGATTTGGTTGTCTTTCCATCAGAAGTAAACTGTAGTGATAGATTAATTTTACACGATAATTTCAGTTATATTCTTGATGTTAATGCATTTGGTAACCTCTTGTTCTTGGAGAAGATGCTTATGGAACTGATTTTGATTATATATTAGGAAATCCTTGCTTGGCTGTTGATTCTGAGCCAAAGGCTGATATATCTCAAGGCACTGAAATTGAAGGCAATTTTGGCAGCAAACTATATTCCTTGTTATAATTTGCTTAAAACTAATTAGTCCTTCTGCTTAATTGAAAATGTTTCTTATGTTATCCTCGTATCTGTTAGTTTAGTGATTTTTATTTTTTTTGTATAAATTCTTATATTTATAATACATTATTTCAGGGTGTCCCAATCCTTCTGGACAGCTGGCTGATGGTATCGGGTTTCCTACTCAATCACAATCAAACCCATTTGGTTCCTCTACAACTTCACCATTTGGTGCATCTTCGTCCCCTTTTAGACAGTCAACGGGGTTTCAACAGACTACCCCTGCTTTTGGTTCAAATATGTTCATTACAACGCCAAATGGGTTTGGGGGAAGCCTGTTCAGCAGTTCAGCACCTTCAATGATTCCTTCAAGTGCCCCTATGCGTTTTGGTGAGACTACAGTAAGTAGCCTTGTATCTTACATGTGGAAGCTCTCATCTTCATGCTTACTAGCTGGATAGTTTTAAACTGTAATGTAATCAACTCGGATTAATACATTTATGCAAATAGGGATCAGAAATGTGGTCAATATCACGAAGAATAATGAAAGACCGTCTATACCCATATACAAATGGATGTTTTCATAAGGAAGCCATCGAAGGCTTTCCACAAATTAAGATTTGGCCGTAGAAGGATCGAATTGTATCCGAGGAACAGGGGGATACAAAAAAGTAATAAGAAAAGCGCACAGACCAATCAATCGTATCGGCCGTATTCTTGATCAAGTGCCCCCCGAACCGCGCAAAATGGTCGCCTATTACACGGCTCACAAACTCTGCCTGGGGTGGGGGTACCTATTATTCGTCGGCGGTACGACGCACGCAGGACCTCGGGGTTTGCTGCGTGGACTTCCTATGCATTTTCTACAGAGTGCAATGGAACCCAGCTCAGCTCCGCCGAGCCAAAAGGAAAGAACCGCCTCCGGCAGACAGTAGAGTATAGCCGAGAGGCTTTCGTCGTCCGTAAAGGACCTAACGGAAGACCGTGCTCCAAAGTGCACTGAGAGTTTTGTTTTAAGAACACTTTACCTGCTGCAAAAAAGAAAGTAAAGGATGAAATGGAAGAATTATAAGTAAAAGGTGTAATATATATATATATATATATATATATATATATATATATATATATATATATATATATTAAAAAAAGATAAATTTTATTCCAAAGGAAAAGCCATAATCTTACAACATACAATCTGAGTGGGACTCCCACTCATCAATTTTCCATAGCATTTACATCAAACTCATATATATATATATATATTTATAAAGGCTAATTATAAAAAAAATAATAAGAAAAATGGCTTCGGGAGCAAAGGGAGCGTGCGATCTTGAGCGCGCGGCTAGGGTTCCTCCCCCGCGGCCGCCTGACCCTCTTGCCGGCGGGGGAGGACCTCTGGGAAGAAGGGGGGGCCGGCCTGCCCCCCCGGTCGGCGGTGGTGCCCCCCCAGGCGGCGGCGAGGGGGGGGGTTGGCGGGACCAAAGGCGGGGGGTCGGGCGGACCCCCCGGAGCGGCAGCGAACGGCGGCGCCCCCCAAGGCGGTTGGGGGGGGGGGGCGGGAGCAAAGATAGGGGGGTCGGGTGGACCCCCCGGAGCAGCGACGTGCGGCGGCGCCCCCCAGGCAGTGGGGGGGCGGGAGCAATGATGGGGGGGTCGGGAGGACCCCCCGGGCCAGCGTCGTGCGGCGGAGCCCCCCCCAGGCGGTGGGGGGGGGGGACGGGAACGAAGGCAGGGGGGTCGGGCGGCCACCCTACGGCGGCGGCGGGGTCGGTTTCTGTGTCAGAAGGGGATCGGATCCTGCGGGGTGGCTCAAACGCCCCTAACTTCGAATTTGGAGCAGAATCTGGATCTCAGGGGAGCCAGATGGAGGGAGGAGGTTGGACGACGGTTACGTGTCGCCGCGTGGCGAAGTCCGGGAGAAATGTATGAGGAGGACAGGGACATATTAGGGATCGACATCCTGTTGATAGGCGACAGGACGGGTCAGGGGTGCGGCCACCGGCCCGTGGCCCTGTGGTGTCTGCAGTGAGGTCGGTGGGCTGGCGGCCAAAGGCGACCGCGGCGGATAAGGGGAAGAGTAAGGTGGTCGATCTCGGCGAGCAGGGGCATCGGTCTCACCTCCCGGAGGTGGTCCCATTCCATATGGGACGAATACACGGCCGGCTGGAAGGTCTTGGGCAGATATCTGCAAATCTGTGGGACCGAAAACTCCCACTTCGATGGAGTATGTGCCACCGATCAAGGCAGGGAGGGGTTTCCGGACCTCGTTCCCTGCGGAGGAGATAGAGAAGGTGACGGCATACTGGGAGAACACTCTGGTTTTGTACGTCCTAGGCAACAAGCCGTTCTACGGACAGATCCGGGACTATGCAGCCCGTGTATGGTAGCCGAAGGGGAGTATGGAGTTCTTTGCTCGCGAGAACGGCTTCTACTATGTGAAGTTTGGTCTTGCGGAGGATGTCGCACGAATTCTCCAAGGCGGCCCCTGGACGTTCGACGGCAGGCTTATCATTCTGAAGGAATGGACCCCGGAGCTTAGATGTGAGAGGGAAGTCCTAAATGCCATCCCTGTATGGATTCGTTTTCCCGAGTTTCCTGTCCGGTTCTGGAGTATCCCTCTGCTGATGCGTCTGGCGAGCTTGGTGGGCACCCCGATCAAGGCAGATGAAGCTACTGTCTTTCGGTCGAGGTTGATGTACGTCAGGATTTTTGTGGAGATTCGGGCTGGGGGGAGTTACCGAAGATGGTGGAATATGAGATTCCTTCTGGAGAGGTGCTAACCCAGAGGGTGGAATACGAATGGGTCCCACCTACCTGTTCACGCTGTACCTGTTTTGGGCATCTGGCCATTACTTGCTCGGCGGTTGGACCTCAGATGGAGCCTACTGCTCCCCTTAGTGAGGCTCCTGACTCACCCTGTGACATGGATTCCAGAGATGACAGTGGAGAGGAGGTCTTGGTAGGAGGGGTTACTCATCCAGTGAGTGATGGCGGGTTGAGCCTCATTGTCTCTACCCAGCTAGCCTCCACGAGTGGGGGGTTTACCACTTACCCGGGGCAGAGAAGTATGATTACTAGAGGCATGGTGGCGTCGGGGATCGAGGCGCGAGGGGGTGGCGGGGCGGCTGAGGGGCAGGTCTACTGTAGGAAGCGACGTGCTGTTGGGCCGCTGAGTGACGTCCCCTCCAGGGAGGGGGGCATCCTACTGACAGAGAGGAGGCAGTGTGTGTTGACAACCCTGCCTGGGCGTTGGTGCTCTCCCAGGTCGTTCCCCAGCAGGCCATTCCGACTGGGATGGAGGAGGATCTATTAGCGTCGGATGTGGCACATTCTCCAGGTGCTGATCTGGGTGTTTCCCATGGGACCCATCCTCTCATTAATTAATGGCTATTATCGTCTGGAATGTGAGGGGGACGTGTTTGCTAGGGAGGTGGAGAGAGATTTGTGGGGTGCTTCACAGAGAGAAATGTGACATCTCTGTTCTATTAGAAACCAAGATCAAAGGTGAAAAGACTCTTGCTCGGCGGACCCCATCCCATTGGGCCCAACTGCATAACCTGGCTTCGTGTGACATGGCCAGGATCTGGGTTAGATGGAACTCGAAGAGCTGGGATGGAGACTTGATCTTGATGACGGAGCAGTTGATTGCCATCTCCTTCTCGAACAAGGATGGCTTTCGGTTCTTGCTGGGGGCGATCTACGGCCACAACGACAGACGGAGAAGGGAGTCCTTGTGGAGCGACATCTCTCGTGTTGCAGCAGCTGCAGATTCGTCGTCCCTTCCACTTCTTATGATCGGGGACTTCAATGCCCTTCTGCACCAGGGGGAGAAGGTGGACGGTCGTCCAGTTCCAGATTCTATCCTATATGATTTTCAGAGATGCCTCCTCCAGGCGGGGCTCCAGGAATTGTCACGCTCAGGCTTCATCTGGACTTGGCATAACAAAGCGATCCGGAACAGGGTTGCGTGCCAGCTTGACCGAGCTCTGGGTAATGGGGAATGGTTCCGACATTTTCCCAACTCTTCGGCGGAGGGCCTGGCTGCTGGGACGAGCGATCATTCCCCCATCCGGATTGACTTTACTTCTCGGTCTCCTGGAAAGTTCCGTCCTTTTAGGTACAACAACAGTTGGTATCTCTCGGAGGGCTACCTGGAGGCCGTCTCAGAGGGGCTTACTAGCGAACAGGAGGGGACGGCTCAGTTCCGCTTGGTACGTCGTCTCAAGGCCACGAAGAAGGTTCTTCGGAGATGGGTGAAGGGGTTGCCCAAGTCTTCCTTAGAAGATAAGGAGGTGGAGTTGCAGGCCATCCAGCAGGACATGCAAGCTGACATGCTTAATGGGGACCTGGCGGCAAGAGAGAAGGAGCTGATCGAAGAAGTCAACATCTTGCGGCTGCAGAAGGAGATTAGCACGGCTCAGCGTGCCAAATGCTCTTGGCTCAAGGACGGCGATCGTTGCTCCAAGTTCTTCTATGATGTCATCCGGACCAGACAGCATAGGAATCACATCTCCCAGCTTCTGGATGTGGATGGCAATCTTGTGGGGGAGCCGCCTGTGATCCAGGGCGAGGCGGTCAGGTACTACTCTGAGTTATATTTTCAGACTGACTACCTATCTGTGTTCCCAGAGATAGTTACGAAGAGATTGGTGACTCCGTATGGAAATAGCATTCTTCTTGCCCCTGTTACTTTGGAGGAGGTGGAAGCTATTGTCAAGCTGGCAGATCCCAACAATGCTCTCGGACCGGATGGTTTTAGCAGTGGGTTCTACAAACGCCACTGGGACATTTTGAAACATCAGGTCTTGGAGGTGGTACATGAATTTTCACCAAAGGAAAGCTGCTGAAAGAGCTGAACCACACCTTCCTGACCTTGGTGCCAAAGAAGGAGGGAGCGACAGCGCTGGCGGACTTCAGACCTATTGCGTACTGTAATTATCTTTATAAGATAATTACACACCTTATGTGCCGGCGGATGGAGGGGATCATGCAGGATTTGGTATCTCCGAACCAGGCTGTGTTTATCAAGGGGAGGTCGATTGCTGAGCACAGCCTCCTGGCTCATGAGATGGTGAGGGGCTTTAGCAAACCCGGAGGGAAGAAGGCATGCGTGAAACTGGACCTGAGGAAGGCGTATGACCTGGTCAATCGAGACTTCCTCTGCCATCTGATGTCCGCCATGGATTTTGGGGACCACTGGGTTGCATTGATCCGGGAGTGCATCACGTCCCCCACCTTCTCTGTCCTTATCCAAGACATTCTTTATGGGTACTTCCAGAGCAATCGTGGGCTTAGGCAAGGTGATCCCCGGTCTTCTTACCTGTTTACGCTTGTTATGGAATACTTCACATGCCTGATAGACCTAGCAGTGTACCGAGGGAGGCTGGTCCCATTGTTTCGGAGGGTAGATCCCCAGTCACCCACCTCATATATGCTGATGATCTCTTGGTGTTCATCCAACCATCGACGGAGGGTATGCAAACGCTTGCAGAGATTATGGGAGAGTTGCATTCCCTCTCCGACCTTCAGATGAACAGGGAGAAGAGTCGGGTGTACTTCAGCTCCCTGTGTCCCCAGAAGGAGGAGCGGGCTGACGTGCTGGGTATCGAGAGGAGTGATCTTCCGGTGCGTTACTTAGGAGTACCTCTCACGGTCAACTATGCGTGGGATCAGGACTGCCATAGTTTGGTGGAGTACGTCCAGAGGAGAGTGGAAGGTTGGCAAGCCGCTGGATTGTCATTTGGAGGACGCATCGAGCTGATCAGATCGGTGATTACGGCTGTAGCTCATTTCTGGCTGCAATCCATCCTCCTTCCTATTGCCACTGTTAGAAAAGTGGGGCGGATCTGTGCAGATTTCATTTGGAGGGGGGTATGCATGCGATCTCCTGGGAGCAGCTCTGTCGTCCCAGGAAGGAGGAAGGAGTGGAGCTTAGGCCGTTGCTGGAGATTAGGGAGGCCTCCGCGCTAAGCTGGCATGGAGATTCATCAACAGGGGGTCTTTCTGGGCTGACTGGATGCACAACAGATACGTGAATTAGGACAACTTTTGGACGTGTGCTACTGACAACAATCACTCCGTCACGTTCAAGACTGTCTTGAGACAGGGAGGGTTCTTAAATCTGCTATCCGTAAGGTCATGAAGGATGGGTCTGGAACGGACCTCTGGCGGGACCCTTGGATAGATCGGCGCTCGCTATTGGACATCAGGGTGGCCCAGACACATCAGGAGGACAGGCGGGGCCTGACGTGTAGTCGGATCATTCGCGACGGGGAGTGGAGGCCGGAGTCTTATCGATTTACCGAGGAGCTGGGTGGGATCATTAGTACTATTGCCATTGATCCGGGCTTGTCTGCTGATCGGTGGATTTGGGAGCCGACTAGAGCGTCTCCGGGAACTGGGGAGTTCTAATTCCGGAGTTGCTACAATCTCATCCGGCGCACCTTTCTTCAGAGTTCTGACTACGAGTTCGTATGGTGCAAGGGTCTAGCCAGGGAGATGCAGCTTTGTATCTACAAGCTTCTTCTGGGCCGTCTTTTGACTAGGGATCGTTTGAGTTCATTTGGAGTGCCGGTTCCAGATCCCAAGTGTGTGCTTTGCAGCCTGGAGCAAGAATCTATAAGGCACATCTTCTTCGAGTGTGGCCTGGCTTGACAGATCTGGAAGGAGCAGAGTAGAGTGTTGGGAGGATGCGACTCTGGAAAGGGTATTGGGGACATCATCTCGGTGATCCGGGATAGTAGAGGTCGAGGGAAGGACTGGTTCCGGACCGCTAGAGTTCGACTGGCTGCTTCAGTTTGGCATGTCTGGCAGGAACGAAACCGTCGGATATTTGAGGGGCTGGTCACCCCTCCGGTGGGCATTCTCCATAACATCGAATTTGATGTAAATGCTATGGGGAATTGATGAAGTGGGAGTCCCACTTTGATTGTATGTTGTACGATTATTGCATTGCTTTGGAATAAAATTTACCCTTTTTCCAAATATATATATATATATATATATATATATATATATATATAAATATATATATATATATATTGAAAGAAGGTAATTGTGGTGAATGCTCCCACGGGAATCGATTTCCTGACCACTCGGGCCGCATGCATCTCTCTTAACCACTAGGCTAGAGGTCATTTGTTATATATATATATATATATATATATATATATATATATATATATATATATATAAACTATGAAATCACCATCGGGGGCGGTACGGTACCTAGATGGCCTAGGGTTTGGGGATAAATCGTGGGATCCTGGCGAGCAGATCGAGAGATGGGGAGCCCAACGTCGGTGCGAACAAGGGAGTGAATGCGTAAATGGGAGGATGGGCAACAGTGGAGCGCCGGCGGCGCGGGAAGGCATGCGGTCGTCGAGAAGGGGACGGGGTTCGCATACAAAGAGGGACAAAGTACGGGCGCGAGCCCGAATGTTGGAGACTCCCACAACAGGACTATACAGCGAGAACGAATCCGGCGAGGTACAACAAGGCCAACGGAGGAAATGACATACCTGGTCGCCGATAAGCACCTCCCCGACATCTGGATCCCGGTCAGCGAGGGGATACCCAAGGCGCATCGAACCCGGCGGGGCACAACAGGGTAAATAAAGGAAACGATATACCTGGTCATCGAGAAGCACCACACCGTCATCGGAATCCTGGACAACGAGGTGATACCCAAGGCGAATGGAGTAGGTCTTGGGCAGAGATTTGCAAGCCTAGTTCAATGCAGACTAATGCTACAATGCAATATGTGGAACCAAAGACCCTTGAAGGTAGTTGAAGGGTAGCCGATTTCACTAAGAATGACTTGGAGGAGACGAAG
This sequence comes from Iris pallida, assembly GCA_029216955.1. NCBI lineage: Eukaryota > Viridiplantae > Streptophyta > Magnoliopsida > Asparagales > Iridaceae > Iris > Iris pallida. The sequence continues at coordinate 24,884,414 of JANAVB010040218.1, read as the reverse complement.
AAATTCTGGAGGAACATGCTGGTTGTCTGTGTTAAGGAAGACGAACCTTTCTATAGTTAAATTAGGGCTTATGCAAACCGTGCGTGGAGGCCTCGAGGCAGTATGGACATCTTCTCACGTGATAACGGATTCTACCTCGTTCGCTTTGGTTTGGAGGAAGATGTAGAATGCATCCTGCAAAGGGGGCCATGGACCTTCGACGGACGTTTGATAATTCTCAAAGAGTGGCAGATGACCCCTAAATGCGAGAGAGACATGTTTCATACGGTTCCCATATAGATCGGATTTCCAGATCTCTTCATCCTGTACTGGAGTACCCCCATGATCATGAAGCTTGCAAGTTTAATAGGTAACCCTATTAAGTTAGATGATGTCACGACCATGAGATCGGGACTAGCGTACGCACGCATATTTGTGGAGATTGAAGCATCCGATGACCTCCCACGACTTCTAGCGTGTCAACTTCCGACGGAAGAAATCTTCTCCCAGGTAGTGGATTACGAATGGGTGCCGTTCGTCTGCAACTGCTGTATATGTTTTGACCACTTGGTCCGATCCTGTCCGATAGCGGTAGCCGAAGGTACCTCCTGAGTCAGAGGCTAATACTCAGCCACAAGCACACAACGAAGAGAATAAGGCGGACGGGGAAGCACATATGGAAGAGGATGGGATTATAGCTTCAACAGTTGGGCGAAGACCGACGAATATAGTGGTGACAGAAGCGGCAAGGTCAGAGAGGGTGACATTAGAGCCTGCAGAGGCTGGAACAACTTTTGGAGATATGGCGTTTGATCCGGTGGGTGTAATAGCCGTTCACGAGAGACCAGAACCCGGTATTCTTGGTAAATGACAGGCGACCGAACACAAGTCAGTAGCTGCAAAGCTCCTTATTGGACATATCGTCCCATATGGGGGACTACATAGTACGACGACAAGAAGCCAGTCAGGTCCTACTGAGCAATCGTATGGCACAGGGTCCCTGAAACCTAACCTCATCAACTATGCGAGGAAGAAAAGGCATGCAGTTCAAAGTTCAGAAGGCTCGAGGAGCAAAAAACTCTGCAATCGACAGAGCAAGAGGACGACAATTTAGGCATGAATAACACCAAATGGAGTGTGTTACTTCGGAAGCCACATGATATGGGAAAATACTTGGAAATGAGTATGTATTAAGGAAAGAATTCACCAATGACCTTATGGTGAGTTTAGAGGAGTCCCGTGGGTCAATCAAATCACTATTAATGTCTATTTTGACATGGAATACATGAGGAGCTAACTCGATGGGTAGTGGCGTGAGATCCGAGATGTAGCTAAAATGTCACAAAGTTCGATTACAGCTTTGTTGGAGACAAAAATCAAATCAGAGAAGAAACTTTCCAGGAGAACCCTAACTTCTTGGAACATGCTCATAACCTGAGTCAATGCGGGATGGCGAGAATATGAATGCTATAGGACAGCTGGACATGGTCAGGAAGGATCATTCTCAACTCTGAGCAACTTATTGTAGGCAAGTTTACCGATATAGGGGGATTTAAATTCCTTTATGGCGCGGTGTACGACCATAATGATAGGAGGAAACACAATATCTTGTGGCAGAATATCATATATCTGAGTATTATTGCAGACAACCAACTCCAGCTTCCTCTACTACTAGTAGGGGACTTTAACGCGATGCTATTTAGCCAGGAAAAAGTCGGAGGTCGGCGCGTCCCTGAATTTATCTTTGCAGACTTTCAGAGCTGCCTGATGCAAGCCCGTCTGAAAGGCCTTGAAAGATCGGGAAATATGTGGACGTGGAGCAATCGAGCCATCCATGATCGTATCGCGTGCCAGCTAGACCGAGCCCTCGGGAACCGTCGTTAGTTTGATAAACTTCCATATGTGGTTGCCGAAGGGCTTGTCCCTGCAACCATTGATCATTCACCTACAATGGTTCGTTTAACGAAGGCGAGGATATAGCAGGCTAGTCCGTTTAGATTTAATAACGCCTGGCCTAATCTTCCGGGGTACAAGGTGTCACGTCGCGATTCCGAAGAATCGATAGTCGTCTCCCGGGTGTGATGTCGTGCGAACCCAAGTTGCGATCGCACAAGGCATAGTCATAAAGTAATCCGAAACACAACATCTAAGAGAGAGTGCAGACAAATTGAACAACACATTGAGACAGAGAAACATTACATTTTATTGATAATAGATATCATTTACAGACTCTACTACAATTGTGCCGTGCGGGCTTATAACATGACTCGATTACAAAAAAGTGCCGATGAGATAGCCATTCCATACATACATCCCTCATTTACAACGAAAGTATTCCAGCCACTTGGATTGGAGGGAGGCCGAGACATGTTCCTTGGACTGTTGCAGAGAGTCTTCAAAAGTGATGCGACGGGAGTCTTCGACGCGCGGTCGAAGCTTCAAAACACGAACGTCGCCTTGGTCAGTTGGTGCGTCCCTCCTGCTTCGTACCACCTGTAGAGAGCGAGGGTCAGTACGATCACATGTACTGGCGAGTGGCTAATTAAAACCCATGCTTTTATTTGTTCAAACAGTTTTATAAAACATGTTAGCTATTTGGTGATCTTTTTAGCCATCCTACTTGATTTGCATGTTAGCATGTTTTGAGGCAAGCATATGAAATTGTATACATTGAGCAGTTATCATGTTCATCCCGTGTCACGTGCATTAGTTCAAGCAGTGAAAGGGTGTGAAGGTCACTGGCAATGTCAAGTCATCATGAACTATAGCTGGGTTAGACGGCGACCCTTTCGCGGCGGGTAGCGAGCCCTATGCGAAAGTTTTCGTATCACCCGTGCCGATCCTTCTGGCACTTGCTATACTCGTTCCTTCCGGGCCGAATCGGTTCATTGGCCTAGACAACCGTTCGAGGAAACTACCCCTTGTGCACAAGTTGTCCAATGACCGTTTCTGTTCTTCTTGAAACTTAGCCATTTTATGCACTTTAGCTTTATCGTTGCGATACTCGTTAATCGATTCATTTCTTTAGTTTGCACACAAGCCGTACGTTCTGATTTATCGTCCCGTAGGCACCAAATTTTTCTAGGCACCCTATGCCGAAACTATTTTGCAGATCATGAAATAATATTCTCTTTTTTTAGAACCTTAAACTTTCTCTTTTTGGTGTGAAACTTATATTTTCAAAGTAAATTACTCTAAATTGATACAGTTATCCCTAGTTCTTGATTTTGAAACCAGAGGTCAAGGTGAAGGAGGTCAGCCACTAACCTTAGTCTTTGTTTCAAGCGAGGGACTGGTTGGCTGTGCTTAGACGTCGCCTACGCGATCACCTGCAATCGCATAAGCAACTGATTTGAACACTGTGCTATTCAAGGAGTTTGATACGAATGCGAAGTTCGAAAACGCAAGCCATGAAAACCATCGAAAGCATTCACGAAAACGCATTCACGAAAACCAAAGCCAAAGCCAAAGCAAGTGCGGCATAAAAAGCAGAGCAACGGGAGGTCTCTCCCGACTTAGCCGCAGAGCCAATCCTCGAGGCGCAATCCGCTGAATATGGGACTTGATTTCGAAGAAGCCTTTCCATAACGAAAAAATGATCTTAATTCAATCGTTTCCGTTCGACCGATTCAATCGATCCCGATCTATCGGTTCCAACTGAATCGGTAGCGACAGTGTTCCTTTCTCGCGCACCCCGTGGACGGAAATGGGGCACGATGTAGGGACGGGGTACTACACAAGGAGATAGTAGAGAGTGAACTACGAGCGGATATAAATGAAATGCACAGTCCCGATTGGTACAATGCCTCAAACTAGTCAAAAGGGAGTTGAAAACCTGGCAGAAGGTGCTCCCGCGCCTCTCTCCCAACGGAAGTAGGACCTGCATGAGATCCATGAACGGTTGAAGGTTGCTCCACAAAACCTGGATCTTGCACGACAAGAACGGGACCTCCTGGATGAGGTGTGCACGCTCATGCTGGAGGAGGAGGTTCAGCTTGCTCAACGTGCTAAATGCGTATGGTTGAAGGACGAGGACCGGTGCTCCAAGTACTTCTATGATATCATCCGACAAGGCAACATCGTAATACGATCAATAAAATTATAGATGTGGGGGAAGGGAGGTTTTTTGCCTCAAGACATACAGATGTCAGCACTAGATTATTACAAAGATCTCTACAATCAGGAAGACTATCTGCATACTTTTCCGGAGCTGGTTTGCTAGAGGTTGGTTTCACAACAAGGAAACCAGTTACTATTAGAGCCTGTGAGCCTGTTAGGATGGAAGATGTGGAGGAAATAATTAAGAGGGCGGACCCAAATAAGTCCCCTGGACCAGATGGCTTCAACAGTAAGCTCTTCAAAACTCACTGGGATGAACTTAAGTACTCGATTCTTTCTATTGTGCAGGACTTCTTCAATAATGGTAGACTTCTACGAGAGCTCAATCACATCTTCCTTGCACTTATTCCAAAGAAGGAAGGAGCGTCTATCTCTTTCAGATTTCAGGCCTATCTCATGTTGCAACTTATTGCGTAAGATCATTACCTCTATTATGATCATCTAAGCTCGGCTTGTTCAAAGACCAACTTTTTATGTGCCAACAATCTTCAAGAGCCTGAGGAGCAATGTCTACTGGTCCACATTGAAGTTTGGTGTTGGTAGTGCAGGGTAGACCATCAGTTGTGTTTCTGGGGTGTTGGGTCATGCAATGAGTGGGTTTGGATAAGGCCGGTTCCCTTTGGTACGATGCCAGACTTGGTGCCCAATATGATGGAGACCGATGGGTCGGAAGGGTGATTATCTATGTTGCTCGGACTCGGGTACGGGTGTCCGCCATGGGTGTGTATCTAGAAGTCCGACTCTTAATTTTTCAAATTTTAGAATACGGGGACACGGCTGAAAAGGATCCGAAATTTGGACACGGGTGCGGGGATACGTAGAAATGAGTATATGTAATTATATTATTTACTTTCAGCTTTGCATGTGTCTTTATAAAGTACATTTTTTAGTTGATACATTTATTTTTTAAGTGGGATTTGTGAAAAATATATGTAATCTCTTACTGTTTAGTTCAGTAAAAATAAAAATATATATACTCTCCTATTGTTTAGTTCAATAAAAATAAAAATATATATACTCTCCTCGGCTGAAAAGGATCCGCCTGAAAAATGGAGGATCGGGTGCGTGTCCCACACCAACACCCGTGTCACACCCAAATGACACGGGTGCTCCTCCAAAAATGGAGAGTCCGAGCATCACAGGTGATTATTGGTGTTTGTGAACTGGTTGTTCATTGGCCACTCGAGTGAAGGACGATTACGGTTATAACGACGATGTTGGAGAGTTGTGTTGGAGAGTTGTGGGGACGCTCCACAGTTGGAAGCACCATTATGCATCTATTTAGTGGAGGTCAAGAAGTTCAACTTTGTAGTCATAAAAGTTTGGCCTCACGGTCGGCGTCAATCTAATGATGTTTTACCACCATCATTTATCTCGAAGCTTCTTTATGGGCTAAATCAATGGATTCCTGCTTGTTCTAGGTTATTTCCTATCCTTCTCCTGCTTCTTCTCCTTCACCCGCATACACGAGCAAACATCGATGTCGGAATCACAACTGTGTGCCACTCTGATGCTCAAGTTAGATTGAGATGAAGATAAACTTTCAGGATAGATTGTGTACATTTATGCGGATGTTTCACTCGATAACCCTAGATTATTTTTGTGTTTGTCAAGTTAAGGTTTAAAATTCGGTGGGATCACCATGAGATATCCTGTAAACAGTTAATGATTACCTTAATAAGATTGCACCTGATTGGCATCCTAAAGAGTTTGAATATGGGCCATACTCGAGTTCATACCCATAAAGGAAGTTGGCAAGCTTGGTCCTGGGCTCTTGTGCCTCGACCTCGACCTCGACATCGACATATATATCACTGACTATCAGTTGTTAAAAAGCAGTAACAATCCCAAACCCGGCCTTACGAGTTAAAACCACCAAATGCTACAACAAATGTTGGAGTAGCACTGCTTACTTACAACCAATCAATTTGTAGGACTTTGTTTTTATCCGTTCACTAGTAATAAGGTTCCTGGCCAAATAAAGAAAACTTGCATGGACCTAAACTGAATTTCTCTAATATATCATATCATAATATATAATGTAAAAGTTGGGCTAAATTTGATCGGATACCCTACTTTTATATCATATATACAATCTCTCATTCGTCTTTTTGGTTTCCTTTATTTTTAACTTGCATAATTTATCTTCTAAAATAACTTATAATACATTATATTCATATTAATTGTCGCATTTCAAAAGTATCATCTTACTGGTTATAACATTTTGAGCAGTGACAATATCATTATATATTTTTTATTTTAGTCTAGTAAACAAAAAAATGTTTATTTTAATTCCAAGCTAATATCTCTTTTCCGAATTTCAAAAAATAATGTCCAGTTTCAAAAAGGGTTACAATCTATTGGAGGAAAATAAAAATAAGGATGACATGAGATTTAGATGTGTTGGATTTAAGGGAAAAAAACCATATTAGTATTGACATGGTACTATTTGATAAAAAGATAATATATGTATAGTTTATTACTAACTAGTAAATTCACGTGAAGGTAATTTTTTTTATAATAATTTTTTCTTATGATATTATGTAAAATTATTTAAATATTTAAATTAAGATTTATTATATATATGTTTATATTTTAATTAGAATTTGTTATATATTTGATTATAGTTTGGTATGGATATATTTCTTGGAAATGGTTAGCCGCTTAAATGTATATTCACGTAATTAAAAATTAAATAAACAAATAAATGTAACTAATTGTTTAACTACTTAAAATTATCTAATTGTGAATAAACACTTGTTCTAATTCATGTGGTTAAGGTGGTAGGTATTCTCCTTGGTTGGTTGGGTTCAAATCCCTTGAGTGTTATTTATAACAAATTAATTTTTTTACATAATATTAAATTTTTGAAAATAAGTAATTGATGATATACATATGGCTTAGACGGCTCAATTTTGAGCCGTTATGAAGCCCCCTTATATTAGCAGAGATACTTTTTTTATTTATTTATTTATTGTAAATATTATATTTTGTAAATCATCTTATTTTCAAGTAAACTCTTATTCGTTCACTTTAAATACATCCTTAAAAAGAATTATATATACACTTCTATAAATTCTTACTAAACAAGTTATTATTATGTATTCAACCTTTTTATTACTACAAAAATATTATATTTATTGACTTTCGTCCCACTTACTAATGTAGTTTTGTATTTACCCCTAAAGTAAGATATTTATTAGACTTAAGTCCCACTTTTGACAATTAACGTTCATTTGGCTGTTAAATCTCTCTTTTCTCATATACGTTTCAAAAAGGTAAAGAGAAATACAAATATTATACGTATCTCCAACTGCGGGAGCATTACTCCTAAATTAAAATTTTATCCCTTTCATGACCTCGTCTCCACCTCAAATATTTACAAACCAAATCTTCCCTAGTGAGGATTGTGGGACGAGGAACCCTAGCATCAGTTTGAAGAAAATATTGATGGTTGTTTCACCGAATGATAAGAATACGTCTGTGTTTATGACCCGTAGATCTTCAGTTGTTGCAATATTAGATTGTAGGAATTTGTTTCCGCATGTATTCTGTGAGAATTCTACTTCTCTAGCTTTATGTAGTGGTTTGGAATCTGAACTCTCCGTGAAGTTGCTCTTAAATTCTTAAAAACCAATTGACAAAATTTGGTTACCTTTTATATATCCATAAACCCTAGATTTGTAACTGCTATTTATTTGTTGGTTTCATGGTTCTGATTTACATTCATGCTCTAGATCTGTATTTTCGATTTTGAAACCCCAGCAGGTGATAGTTGCAGCAATGGGAGGAGGATTACCATCGGTATGCTCTAAGGCCTCGTTTGGTTCGCGGAAAGGAAAGGAAATCAATTCATTGTTCTTTTCCTTTCCTTAGAGAACTGTAATTTTCATCCTTTCCCTTTTTGGTGTTTGGAGAGGACAAGAAAATTAGAAGAAAAATTGAATTCCCTATAGTGGGAAAGTGAATCCTTGGTTGGGTGGGGGAACCACTTTTCCCCTTATTTTCCTTCCTTATGGGAATCATTTTTCTTTCTTCATACTTTCCTTTAACATCCAAACATAGGAAAGGAATGACTTTCCTTTCCCAACCGCCAACCAAACGAGGCCTAAGGTTAGTATTTCTATTTAGAAAATTTGATTTTATGTGCATAGATTGTTCCTAAATCGTTGTAATCACCAAATGTTCCTAATTCGTTGTATTTTGGCAATTATTGATTTGATTAATATTTTGTAAATTGCAACTGAACTGATCTTGCAGGGCCCTAAAGAAATGCTTTGCCAATTTTGTGGTCTGAAAGACCATGAAACAGGGTCATGCTGCTGGATTTACACAAGGTGTAAGGAGAGGGCACCTAATGGAATTAGGTTCTTGCTGACGGTGGAGGGGAAGAAGTTCCTGAAATGTCAATTTGAGCATTGTCCTGGTTTTGAATGGCTTGAGGATGCTGTTAACGAGCATATCAATTCTAATGGGAGCACTTCAACAACTCATAGCTGCTTCAAGTGCGACTCCGCAGAACATGTTACTACGAATCAGTGCCCTTGGATGGGCGTGCCATGTCGAACATCGAGATGCACAGGCCACATGAATGTCTACACCTCAAAACAAGTTGAAAGTAGCGGAAGGAAATTTATCCAGTGCTTTGAATGCAAGCAAGGATTCCAATGGCTTGAAGAAGCCATAGCTGCAAAGGAGGAGGAGGAGGATGAGTCCCACTCTAGGATCAGTATTGAAATGGACTTCGATGAGTTTTGTCGCCTCTTTGGTAGGGCTAACATGAAAGGGAAGAAGGGACCCATGTGATGAATTGAATGTTTTGTATTTTTGAGATGTTTCCTTTTGCTGGTTGGCATTATGTAATGCCTTTGTTGATGTATAGTTACTTGGTGTAATGGATTTGAATTCATCAGTGATATGAATTGTAAGGTTCTACCTGGTGTTAAAGAAGCACGCTTGTTGGTCTTCTTTGCAAGTGTTTGAACCTTTGATTACTTTCCACTTTAGTTTAGAAACAGTTTTTCTTATGTACTCTGCAAAACAATAGTAATATAGTTTATTTTTCCTGCTCACCTTTGATGTTCAACTTGTGTTAAATTCATTCAAATAAAAAGAGCACTTCGTTGATTTATTCCAGGAAAATCTGAGATCAGCAGAGCTTGCAATTGTACATGTACACTCCACTATAGTTGATTTAAGGGTTATTTAGTAATACGGTCTCATATAATATTTGATACTAGGGTTTGGGCCTCATATTTATTGTTGACGTCTAAATCTGTTACCAATTTAGAGATCTATCGAGGCCCAATCCCTAATGTTGGATATTATGGAGATCTAAACCCTAATATCAAATATTATATGAGACCCTCTCAGGCTTTGTTCAGGTTTCAGTGGTTGGTTTAGGATGAACTCTGTAAGGTTGACTAAAACAATACAATTTAGATATTCTAGACCAAGTTCGCCAATTTCTCTTTTTTAGATGCCCGACGTTATGCACGGAACTTTGTGAATGCTGCGTTGCATGCCTTTTGGTCCTGCTGTCCCGTAACTTCCATCATTTTTATAAATGGAAGGAATAATACGTCCCATGACTCGTTCCACTGATCTTCCGTCATCCAGTTAGGATATTATGCGTCTTCCCGGTAACCACAGGGGTCACTTGAGTTCGACATTTCTGTCTTAAGAGATGAATTCTTCTTCTTTTAATGACAGATTCATAAAATACAATGAACATAATTTGAAGTTCTCGGTAAGATACATGGATAATAAAACTAACTGACGCAAAAGCTTAAAATGCAGCAATCAGTAAAGGATTCATCTTCAGGCTAAACCTGGTAAATACCCAAAATCTTTGCGAAGCATGTGGGGGACTTCCTGTGCTTTGACAATCATACATGATATTCACAAAATTGGGATGGTTATTCCCATTTTCACAATAAATGTCCTACATGAGCCCAAGAATCAACAAAAGGATCATTTGAGTACTAATCATATCAGCAAAAGGATCATCCAGACTTGTCCATTGCCCACTTAACATCAAGCGAGCATTACTAGATTCAAGTAACAACCACATTAGATAGGCAGCAACAGAAAAAAAAAAAAAAACAGTTGCAACATTATTGAAGTTCATTACACTAGTTATGCCCATTGGTCCCATAAGTAGGCCTAGCTGAAGTTATGTTTGAATTCCCCACCCTATTGTTCACTTGTACATGAGATCCTTGAGATGCGTTGTCAACCCTAATGTGGTGGTGGTGCCGGGTGCCTCACAATGGTTTGTTGACTCATCTTGACTTGGAGTATTTGGCTGGATCATCACGGGTGTAGAATTTGGCTGACTGTAGATCTTGGTAGATCCATTATACAGACTAGACACGTCATAGCCACATGAAGATCCAGGTTGAGATGGGAATTGGGACACATATCATGACTATAGCTTGTTGGGAACGCGGTGTGACCCGAACCGGAGTTGGTCCATGATATGCGATATTGAATTGGGCTCATATGTCTTAAAAGAGAATTCTCATGTAAGGCCTGAACCAATTCCAATTATCTACACCACATGATCCCACCTTCTAACCGATGTGAGACTAAATTACCAACTCCATTGTTACCCCTCATTTGAGCGCTCAACCGGAAACGAGATACAACCCAACATATAGAGCCTGGAAGTTACATTTACTTGATACATCATAATCCCTTGAATATCTAGGTTGAGTCTGGGATGAAGATTGACTCACATATGCTGGGACTTGTTGGCTTGCATTGGAAGTCCTTTTCTTCCTAGCATTTGTGCTCTTTGTTGGTCTTTTTCCATTAGCACCCGCCTTTGCAGGACCCTTTGTCACGTCCCAATTTGACAAACCGTTCGTCCCCGTTAGTATTATGCCGAATCGATCGTTCTCGCTAAGGCGTGATACCGTACGAGTCTGGAATTGCACACGTACAAGGCAATAACATTACGTTTGATCATTATATTGAAACACCAAGTTGAAACTTCACAAATCACATCAGAATTGAACACGCAGTTTAGGAAGATAGAAATATGCTTTTCATTCATAGCTTGCAACGAAGTGCAAGTCGTAATTACATTGGATGCCGTTGCGGCTTCATTGATTGAAACAAAAAAATACTCGACAAGCTGCATGAACTAACACTTGTCGTTCAATATATTCGCCCTTTTATACATAAGCCTTCGATGAATTGGCATCAAAATACTTCAGAATAGAAAGAGCTTCAAAACGTCTCTCTGAACTTCAACTTCAGTCTAGGGCTCCTGCAGCATCTGGAGAGTTGGGGAGGGAGTTAGCACACTTGCTAAGTCGACGGGACGAACCCACTAGTCTAAACCGACTCTGATTGTTAAGGTAGGCATGCTTTAGAGTTTTCTTTCTATTTAGAACTAAATGAATTCAGTTCATATCGATAGCCATTTTTGAAGTAGTAAAGCATACAGTGAAACATAACGATTTATCACAATTTTTACCACGGCCGTGCTCGTTCCTGCATAAAAACAGAGATAATATTTACTACCTGTATAAGACAATATGTGAGCATGCTACTATTTTATATGTGCGGTCACTGGTGTTACATACCACTTGGGACTATCTCAACAACGTCACGGCCCGTTCAGTCTAGGTTGCAAGCCTAACTGACGATCCCGCAATGCATCAGTGCCGAAGCACGATTATTCATTCTTCCTAGGTCGATTCGACACCGATGCCCCGAATACCGATTCGAGAAAAATCAAACTTGTGCATAAGCTGTCCATGACCATGCCAATGCGTGAACATTTTAATATATGCAAACAGATTTGTATAGCACGGACAGTATTGAACGACATTATCATTTCTCCTAACTCATGCAACGATTCATTTTCCCAAAGCCGTACTTCCGATTTAGCATCCCGTAGGCACCAAATTGCCCGAGGCATCATAAGCCACAATCGACATTTCATATTATTTTGCAGCACGTGAAATAGTCTATCTTTTTACTAGAACCTTAAACTTTCTCGTTTTGGTGCGAAACTTATATTTTCAGAGTTGATTACTCTAAATAGATACATTTTTTCTGAGTTCTTTATCTTAGTGGATTGACATGCATTTAACTTAACATCGTTGATTTGAATGAGTTCGAGGCAAAAGAATTTCGTTTGCGGGAAGGAGTAGAAAAGAAAGGGCCGAACCACCCACCAAGTATTTTATCATGTCGAGAGTCGAAGCGCTTCGTAACGTTCAAGCTTTAGTTACGCGAGCTCCTGCATTGGCACCAACACTTAGTCAGAATTCCTTCTTTAATCCTTCGTTTTGAAATTTGTAGAATGCATTCAGAAAACGACGCGAAAACACATTCATCAAAACCAAGCGGCAAAAGCTCCAAGAAAACCATACAGCAGTCCGGTCCCGTTGAAGGGACTCTTATATAGAGCTCACTCGCCGAGACACAGCCTGCTGCATCTAGGACTTATTCCAACAAAAGCCGTTCCATTAATTGGATCAATTCTCGTAACATTCATCCAAATCGATTTGATCGATGCCGCAAGGTGTTATCGTTTACCAAGCTCAGTGATCGAGTCAAATGGCCATCTAAGTTTCCGACCGATCTGACTCGGTACAAGCATATTACGGAGTCCGTCGCCTATCGGAAGCAGGGTACTACATAATATACCACTAAGAAAAAATTTTGTCCCGAAACTTAAGAACAAGGGTGTAACCTTAAATTAGGCAAACAACAAAGGGTACATCTCCTTCATCTCCGTCTCTATTTTCCACATCGACTCTTCAACTGAATGGTTCTGCCAAAGCACGCGGACCAAGGACATCGATCGATTTCGCAATACTTTCTCCTTATGGTCCAAAATTTGGATAGGCTCATTCGAGTAAGACAAGTCAGCACGTAGCTTCAACTGATCGAAGCTAACCACGTGCTTTGGGTCGTGCACGTATTTTTGAAGTTGTGAAACGTGGAAAAAATTGTGCACTTCAGCCAAGGCAGGAGGTAGTGCGATCCGATAAGCAATAGTTGTAACTCGCTCAAGAATTTCGAAAGGGCCTACAAATCTCGGGCTTAATTTACCTTTAACGTCGAACCGTATTACGCCATGCATGGGCGTTACTTTCAAAAACACATGGTCCTCGGCTAAAAATTCTAACGATCGTCGACGAAGATTTGCGTAGCTCTTTTGTCGACTTTGCGCGATACAGAGTCTATCTCGGATCAAGCGGACCTTTTCGATGGCCTGCTCCACCAGTTCCGGTCCGAGCACTTGTTGCTCTCCAACTTCATCCCAGTATATCGGAGACTGGCACTTCCTTCCGTAAAGTGCTTCATATGGATCCATCTGAATGTTCAACTGATAACTGTTGTTATACGCAAACTCCGCAAGCGGCAAATGTGTAATGCCTATAGTTCGTATTACGTATTTTGGAATACGTGTACATATCTTGACTCGTATTACATGTCCCCTGGCTTGGTTCGGCTTGCTTGGGTTGGCTTGGTTCGGCTTGGGTTGCTTATTGGTTCATCATGATCCAAGGGGAGAACCCTTACCTACCGCCACCATTTCCATTTATAGCCGCCCGCACTCTCTCTCTTCATTAATTCTCTTCATTTACTTCTTCTTCTCCACCATTACTTCTTCACCTACTAGAAAGAGAGCTAGGTAAGTACAACTTGCTTCATGGAGGAACTCATATTTTATTGTTCCATTTTCTTCTCTACAAGATTCTAAGCCTCTATAGTACGTAGTGTTTTCAAATTCCATGGCTCATTCTATATAGATCTAAGTTTCTAGTATTTTCGATCTTCTTGGTTTTGATCTACAAAAATAGCTTGTTTTCAAAAAATAAGAGTTCCATGTAGTAGGCCTCATGATTTTGCACAAGTTTGGCTTTGGGATGGCCGAATTTCACCAAGTCCTGGCCGAGAATGGAGTTTTACACACACGTTTTACGTGCCAGCGTATCATTTTAGCCTTCTACGCTCACATTCTAACGTAAATAGCATAATACCCTTTTTACGCACACGTATCGCGTGCCAGCGTACATTATTTTACGCTGAGTTATTCGATTTTACGCTCGGGACTCTCCCGCTCGCGTAAAATCGTGCTCGCGTAAAATCCCTAGCTCGAGCCGGCTCTCACGAGCGTAAAGTTTTGCCGAGTGTTCCTCGCGTAAAAGTTTCCCTCGCGTAAAGCTTTGATCGAGAGTTCGCGCGCGTAAAGTTTTACCCGCGTAAAATCCTACGCGCGTATAACTTCGCCTGCGTAAAACCCGACTAACATGAACACCACCCACGTGCATTCTTGCTCACGTAGAGCCGTTTTTACGCTTGAGGCCCTTGGCCTAGCGTAGAGGCTCATTCGCGTAGAGCTTTGAGCCCATGTGCATCCGATTATCTTTCTAAAGCCTTGCACTTTTCATGACTTGACAAGCACGGATTGAGTGATGTGACCGGATCAATAATGATACATGGCATGGTGTAGAGTAAACATGACATGACATGACAGAATATGACAAGTACGTCTGATGGTAATTATTAAAAGCTGTTGCGATGGCTTACATGACATGACCATAATAAATGACTTGGACACCGTGGACGATTGTGTTTGTACAAATAAATCAGTATTGTCTTGCATCATGTCTAGGATGGGGATCCCTGAGTACCATGGTCAGGGGTACCTACTGAAAATTAACTAAGGCTAATAACTAGAATAATCCAGTAGTCATGAAGAGATTTCCCAGCTACAGGCAATCCAGTTATCTGGACGCCCCATCATGGGATTTGTAGCCTACCGTCGAGTAGGGCACATTTCCAGCACACTGTCATGTGTTGCACTCACCAAGCTACTTAAGGGTACATATGTTCTTGGACAATGTACTCGCATGAATTTAATCCCCTAATTGCGTCTGGATAACCTGGATGGTCTGCAGGGCTTGTGGCTGTTGGAATAATCTCATTGCATCTTGCTAGTAACTAGGCCTGTGATAACCCTAGTTAGTTATGTAGGAGCGTAAAAAGTGCTTCAAAGAAAGAGTCGAAGTGATAGATCATCTCACTCAAAATTGATCCCCTTTACGCCACAGAGAGGCTAGTCTCTTTACGCTCAAGTCAAGGCTAATTACTTTTACGCCTAAAAGCAGCCAGGGTCAAGACAATGGTTTTTACGCCAAGGATAAGCTAGCCACTTTTACGCTGGACAGCTGTCAAGTCTCGCATTTAATGCAAACTCTGACATGGAGATATTAATGATGGCATATATCACAGAATTCAAAGGGATTTGTTTTTACACAGAGACCAATGTTGTCGTTTAGTGTGTGGATTGAGCTACTTTACGCTCACACTATGGCTTCTTTTACGCATGAAGATTATACGAGCCTTTACGCTCAACAGTCGACGTGTGCGTAAAGTCTATTTGAGCTGCTTTTACGCTCAAGGTTATTTAACAACCACTTTACGCGGGAAGTCTATGTTAGGGCTATTTTACGCCTAATCTACTGCTTTACGCTCAGAGTACATTGGGGCTATTTTTATGCCCTATTCTCCTCCACCAGTTTGGAACGTGGTCTGCCTACATGGCTTTCATGCCACACATCCCGAAGAACGTGTGTACGTGCATCCTATTCTTAATGAAATGATGGGACACGTGTCAACATATACAGAGGATGGCTTCAGTCGTGGGTGGCAGTTGTTAGCGTAAAGATGGAACTTTTTGCTGAGTTTTTACGCACAAAAGCCCAAGTCTATAAATAGACTTATTTTCCTTATAACACAGACGGACAGAGACAGGAGAGAATACAGAGATCAGAACTTAGAGATTTTGATTCTCCAGAGCATTCTTCTTCAACCTTTCTTTCAGAACAGAGTGAAGCAAAGCAGGAAAGCATTCGGCCTCGCCATCAGTGCCCAAGTGCGTCGATACCTTTCTGGTGACTTAGTTCTTCCAGTTGTTCTACTTCAAGCAGTGATCTTCATCATCATCATATGGTCCAAGGAACAAAGTGATCATTTACGAATCAGACTTCCATAGCAATACTTTCCCAGAATCAAATTTGTACTTCTTATACTTTTTTTTGTTTTATTTTCAAAAGGCCAATTTCCTTTTTTTGGCATATTTTTGTTAAGTGAAACAAAAATGGCGACTCTGCTGGGGACTACCTTCTCCTCTGACGAGAAGGCAATTGCTCAATATGATGATGTTTCAGTCGGTTCGACCAAGAAGACTCTGGTCGTGCACTTCGACCAGACTGCCTATGAAGAAATGCTCCGAACTGGGGATGGTTCTCGCTGCTCCAATGTTCAAAAGTCTCGCAAAGCACGAAAAGTTTGGATTCCTAAATCCAAAATAGCTTCTGATCTCTCTGTTGCTGCTAGTGGCAAGGGAATTCTTCCCACTCCTGTCGTAGGGGCTCCCGTTCGTAACGAGGCAGTCCTTACTTCAGAGTTGTACTCAAAGTGTGACGATTTATCTCCCGTTTGTAACGGTGAAGATAATCAGGTTTCACGCCCATTGCGTAAGAACCAAGTTTTACGCTCAAGGTATAAGCATGAGTCTCCCATTTGTAATGCGGCAGACTCTAATGCTAATGCTTCTGAGGGTAAGAATCAGTCTCCCGTCGGTGACGTGGTAGGCCCAAATAAATTACGCTCCTCGCGTAAAACAAAATCTCCCGTCCATGACGTGGTAGATAACCAATTTTTACGCTCTACGCGTAAAGGTAAATCTCCTGTCTTTGACAGTGTAGATAAAATTCACAATGATGTTTTTTCATCTAATGTGAATGTACCTAAACGTGTGCAGCGTAAAAATGATGTTGGTAAAACTTCAGTTCTACACCAACAGCCTTCTTATACTGCTCTACGCAAAGTACCAAATCTACAAATTACACGCAATAAAAATGGAGTCCTTCGTGCTAAAAAATCTCAAGATTTACGCACACAACTCCAAACGCGTAGAAATGTACAATTTGGTTCTGCGAATGCTGCTAGTAATCTTCTTTATACACAGGGTACTAAGCGTTTTTCTACCCCTAATGTAATAAAGAAGACTACTCCCTCCACTCCTTCTGACTTACGTGAATTGCTAATGCAAAAGCGTAAGAATAGACAATCTCCGGTGACATTTCCCCAAGAAAAACATCATTGTGATTATCACCAGGTTGTGATCAACTGTTGTTGTTCGGCTTCAAAACGATTAATTTTTGATCGATTAAATTTTAATTCATATCAACATCAAGCTGAAGACCAAGAACATGAGCTGTCACATGCATCAGTCAACATGGCATCTCATACTAACAGAGGGCGACGTCCAAGACGAAATACGTCCCAAACCCCAGGTCAACAACAGTTCAACAGACTTCTTGATTCTTTTGAGGGGGTATATCAAAACACTCGATCAAGAAGACAAAGACAAATGCAGGCTTCTGATTCAGAAGCTGGGAGTACTCAATCTTTTGAGTCTGATACCGATAGTGTGGATTCATACTTCTATACTGATCCCTCTATATCTTCAAGAGAGGTTGAATCCTACGCTGTTGGAGATGAACCAGAGACCTCATCTGTTAACACAGAACAGCGTCTCACTGCTGTTGAGCAATCACTGAAAGACATGCTTAACATGGTGCAAGGCATGCATCAGATAATTTTGAATCAGCAAACTGCTCAGCCGGCAGTAGTAACACCGGTACCAGTAACAGCACAAACTCAAGATAGTCAAGGGGCTAAAATACCTTTGAATATTCAGGAGCCTGCTGTTAATCAAAATTCTGCATCTCCATATTCCATCATGCCTGAAGATGTACCACCTCCAGTGGAGGTTACGGTACATCCAACAACCATTCAATCAAATGTGCTTCCTCAAACCAGTGAAGCCATTCAAGCAGTGTGTGAGCTCAAAGCACAGTTTGAAGTTTTTAGGCACAAAGATCAGCTCCAGAGGTTAGGGATCAAGCAACCTTATCCTCCTCATTGGAATGATGTACCCTTTCTACCGAAATTCAAGCCACAATCTATGGTTTTGTTCGATGGAAAAGCATCTCCCAGTCAATATATCAATTACTTTGATATTATGACTGTGCACTTGCAGAAAAATGATGCTCTTCTCACTCGAGTGTTCATCGGGTGCCTGACGGGTTCAGCTTACGACTGGTATCGTAGTTTACCCGATAATTCTATTTCGTCTTTTGACGAATTCAAGGCAATGTTTCTCTCCCGTTTCTATGAAGGAGGTATGGATATGAACATGTCCTCCTTGATAGAAATCAAACAAAAGGAGAAAGAAGATACTCGGACGTTCATCGAACGTTTTCGACAGGCTACTTTAAAGATGCCTCCTGGTATGCCAGATTCAGCATTGATTGATACATGCAAGATGAATCTGCGACCATCCATCGCTGTTTTCACGGGTTTCCAATTCTCAGATTGGGCTTCGTTTATCATAGCAGCAGTTTCTGTCGAGACCAATGGTAGGTTGGCTCGAGAGCATGGGATGATTTTCGCTTCTGAGGATAAAGGAAAGAAAAATAATCCTGGTAATAATTCCGGCAATCGTAATGTGAAAGGAAAAGATACCCTTATGGTCAATCTTTTCAAGAACAAAACGACGCCGAATAATCAAGAATCTTTCAGGCCAAAAGAAGAATACTCTTTTGACGAAAGTGATATCCCAAGAATATTTCAGTATCTGGTGAAGAGTGGCAAACTTCAGATTCCGGAGCCCAAGAGACCTAATGAGGTGAATCTGACTGATAATCCCAAATATTGTATCTATCATAGATACATTAATCACCCTACTAGTGCTTGCTATATCCTGAAGAAGAAAATCCAGGAGCTGATAAATGGCGGTGCTATCGCCTTAACTAATGATGACCATACGGTTACGACCAATATGGTTTCTTTTCAGTTCGGAGATTTTCCTCTACAGCAAGTCCCAGATTGAATTATTCCAGTTCCGAAGGCCACGATGAAGATTGTGAATATCCCGCCTGCCAGAGAAGAAAATACAGGATTGCTGCCACTCACACTAAAGAATGGTAAAATCATGTGGGTACATCCTGACTTAGTGCCTGAGTTGGAAAATGAAGGTAAAACTTTAAAATCCAAGAAGGGTAAGAAAGTCAAAACCTGCAATATGATTTCTCATGTTATCTCAGATCCTCATGATTTGGATCATCTATGGGATGGCCTTCCTCTAGAAGATAGACTGAGAGGACTGAATATATGTCCCCCGAGTTTAGCTCCTCCTGCCAAGCTCAAGCTTACTCATCAGCAGTGGCTAGCCATGAATAGTGTTCCCTTATACCGGGCACAACAAGTCTTTGCTGCTTATAAAAAAGCTTCGACAGGGAATTTTCCTCGTATCCCGAATCCTTTCCCTCCTGTGGCTACAGAAGCTCCTGCTGCTTTCTCTTCTGTTGAAACACCCGTTAAAAGTCCGCTGCCCACTCATTTGAATAGTCAGCAATCTGTCATTCTCATGAAAAAGATGGGTTATGACTTTCAAAAGGCAGAAGGTTTGAATTACGATAAAGGAATACGACTTCCTTTACAAATTCAAAATCAAAATTCCACTCTTGGACTGGGTTGTGAAATTCCTCACAACAAACCTTACAAGAAAAAGGCTAAAGGGAGGAAGACTAAATCCTGTAATATGGTACTTCCTTCTCTTGAGTCTGAGGAAGAAACTTTTGCTGGTACAAGATCTGGGAAAGAGTACCACAAAGATTATGAAGGATCCTCCAAAGAAGCAGAAGATGTAGTGGAAACACTACCAGCTCAACCTTCTCCTGTTCCTGCTAAACCTTCTGTGGTTGAAAAGGAGAAACAGAAAGCAGTACGCTTCGACGTCCCATTGAAGTCTGCTTCCAGTCAGGGGGTGGTGATGAAGCCTTACAAATTTGATATTCTAGCTCAGTTGGCCAATACTCCGGCTAGACTATCTATATTTGAGTTGCTTCACCTTTCCAGAGAAAGCAGAGAGACTTTGAGTGAAGCTTTACTTCAAGCAGATTCATGCTTGGCTCAACTCAAGACTCCTGATAGTATACCAGTGTCATGTCCACAATGTCATAGTGTGATAGAAGCAATTCCCAACATCACTTTTACACAAGAAGATATGCTGTTGAAGCATAACAAGCATGACAAACCTTTGTGCTACACTGGGTATATTGGATCTACTAAAATTGACAGGATTTACATTGATCCTGGGTCCTCAATTAGCATAATTCTTCAGAGTATGCTAAGACCCCTGAGGATTCCTACTAGTGATTTGACTTACACTAGTACTACGATAGTCGGTTTTAACTCTGGCAAGAGCAAACCACTGGGGAAGATTCGATTGCAGATTCAGATTGGTGATCTTCGAACCATGGTAACTTTTTATGTTATCAACTCAGACGTCTCCTATAATATCCTTTTGGGAAGACCGTGGATTCATGAGCACAATATTGTACCTTCAACTCTCCACCAATGCTTCAAGTATGTGGATTCCCAAGGAGTTGTGAAGACTGAGTTTGCTGATATCAATCCTTTCAAGGGTGTCGAAGCCTATTTTTCTGATTCAAGGCTTTATAAACAAGAGCATATGAAAGAGATATCAGACATGGCTGAAGATCAATCACCTACTAAGGATCAGTCTATTAATGAAGATCCGCCAGAGGAGCAACCTTTGAAGATCATAGTCAAGGGACGAATCCAATCCCGACCTGTCAATGATCAACCTCTGATAATCAAGGTTAAAGGAAGAACTCAAACTTCATCTGAGGAATCAACAAATATTCCTGCTAAGAGCCAAGTTCAACCTTTTAGGATCAAGGTCAAAGGGCGTACTTCTTGTACGAATGATCCAGAACCACCATTGATTGTCAATCTTGGCAAAACTACGCAGAAGACGGATAATGGTCCACTGATGATTAATCCGAAGCGTAGCAGTCAAATTGGAAATGATGTAAATATTGATCATTCTGTACCTTTTGATATCAATGAAGATTTCCTTTTCGAGTATATGGCTGTCAAGTTTGTTGAACGAATGACTTTATCTTCGGATAAGCAAAGTCATCAATATAAAGGCGACATAGAGCCAGAAGAAACTCTATATATTGATCATAAGGAAAATTCTTTTCCTTCTCATGTAGATGTTGGACCTTATGCTCAAAGGTTCCTAACATCTTCTCCTTATCTTCTACCTGTGGCCGCTTCATCACAAGCTTGCGTAACTTTTAGACGTCACGAAGAATCTTATTTTGTAGTTCCGTCTGATAAGAAAAACAAGCACCAAATTGTGTTTGGCCTGGCTAGAAATATCCCTGTTAATCAGACAGATGAGCTGAAAGATAAAGACAAAGGAAGAATCCGAATTGACAAGTATAGTCAACAATCTATCAAGATTATCCAGAACATGGGATATGATTTAAAGACTATGCAAGGTCTCAATCAAGGCAAGGGTAGACGACTACCATTATGTGGTGATCCGTTTTACCAAAAGACTCGTCATGGGTTGGGATATGATCTGTCCCACATGTTTAATGACGATATACAAGAAGAATTCTCTTCTAGCTATTCGCAGTCATCAAATTTAGAAGAAGTCCAATTCATTGAATCTGATATGTCTCGTTCCTCATATGATGAATCTGGACAAGTATTCTCAGTTAATATGGTTCAAATTGATGGTGAATCAGAGCCATTCGAGAATGATCCTTGGGCTCAACAGATGAATACTCAGTGGGAACTCCGCTTTGAACAGCGACAGCCACCTACAGAAGATGAGATTATCCAGATTGATATTGGAGATGGAACTACGTCCAAACCAATATTTATCAGTAAACATCTTTCCGAAGTTGAAAAGGAACAGTTGATAAAACTTATCAAAGAATATATTGACATTTTCGCATGGAGTTATGAGGATATGCCAGGCCTAGATCCTAAAGTTGCTACTCATAAACTCAATATTTTGCCCAATATCAAGCCTGTAAAACAACAGCAACGGTGCTTTAGACCAGATATGATGGATGCAATTGAAGCAGAAGTCAAAAAGTTGATCACATGTGGATTTGTTCGTGAAGAGCAACACCCAGATTGGGTTGCCAATATTCTTTCTATCATGAAGAAGAACAGAAAAGTCCTATTTTGTATAGATTATCGAGATCTTAATGCAGCTTGTCCAAATGACGAATTTCTACTTCCAATTACTGATGTCATGATAGACAATACATGTGGTTTTGAACGCATGTCTTTCATGGACGAATTCTCAGGGTACAATCAGATCTAGATGCATCCAGAAGATAAGAAGCATACCGCTTTTTGTACAGCCCTTGGGGTCTACTGCTATACGGTTATGCCGTTTGGTCTTAAAAATGCCGGTGCCACGTATCAACGGGATATGAGTAACATCTTTCAAGAACATCTACGGAAGATAGTTGAATGCTATGTAGATGATATTGCTGTTAAAAGTCGATCAAAGGATGATCACATTCAGGACTTGAGGACAGTATTTGAATTGATGCGCCAGCATCAATTGAAAATGAACCCTACTAAGTCTTTCTTAGGGGTTTCCAGTGGCAAATTTTTAGGATTTTTTATTACTTCTCAGGGTATCCACGTTGATCCTGCTAAGGTTAAAGCAATTCTTGAAATGCGACCTCCTCGTAATCTGAAAGAACTCCGTGGCTTTCAGGGTCGTATTGCTTATATTAGAAGATTTATATCTAATCTTTCTGGGAGATGTCAACCTTTCTCCCGTCTATTAAAGAAAGGCGTATCTTTTGTTTGGGATGAAGCGTGTCAGAAAGCCTTCAATGACATTAAGCAATACCTTACAAACCTACCTGTTCTGGTACCTCCGGTGGTAGGAAGGCCATTTTTGCTATATGTTCGAGCCTTGGATCATTCACTTGGCGCTCTTCTGGCACAGAAAAGTGATATGGGTCATGAACAAGCAATATATTATCTGAGCAGAATGATGGTCGGAGCTGAACACAGGTATACTCCTGTGGAAAAGGAATGTCTAGCTTTAGTTTTTGCCGTCCAAAAGACAAGACATTATGTGACAGGACAGACTATTCATGTCATCTCCAGAATAAATTCTATTCGAGTATTGATGAGAAAACCAAGCATTCTTAACTCCAGGTTTGCCACCTGGGCGATGTTGCTTACTCCTTATGACATGGTTTATGTACCTCAAAAATCAATAAAGGGTCAAGCATTAGCCGATTTCTTAGCTGCTCACCCTATACCTGAAACATCAAAATTATATGAGGACATTCCAGATGAAATCGTGGATTGTAACCTGACTTTGAAGAATGACATATGGCAATTATATTTTGATGGGGCATCACGAGTAGGACCTAAAGGCAATATTGTCTCTGGGGTAGGAATCGTCTTGGTTTCTTCTGACAAAATGGTCATATACCGTGCCTATTCTCTCAATGAGCCATGCTCCAACAATGTAATGGAATATAATGCTCTATTGATCGGTCTCCAAGTAGCAAAACAATTGGATATTGAATTCCTAGAAGCTTATGGAGATTCTCAATTGATTGTTAATCAAGTTAGAGGGACTTATGAGGTCAAAAATCCTGATCTCATTTCTTATCATCAAGTGGTAGTTGAACTGGTCCTTTCATTCAAAGGATTCTTCATTGAGTTTGTACCACGCTCTCAGAATGTAGAAGCTGATGCTCTTGCTAGTTTAGCTGCAGACCTGGCTGTTCCAATCCGAAGGCAAAATACAATTACTTTGTTGGATCGAGACTTGTTCTGTGTCAAGAATAATTTGTATATTGAACAAAGTTATACTACAGAGTCAAGTTCCCAGCAGAAGGATTGGAGAGCTCCATTCATTGATTATGCTGTCCATGGGATTTTGCCTGAAGATCCAAAAGAAGCTGCATCGATCAAAAGATGATCGTTTCAATTTTATTATGATTCGTCTTTACATATGCTATATCGTCGTTCTTATGATGGACTCTTGCTGCGTTGTCTCTCAGAAAGTGAAGCTAAACAAACATTGCGAGAAGCTCATGATGGTATTTGTGGTGCTCATCAACCGGGTCCTAAATTACAAGACCGCATTCGAAGAATGGGGTATTATTAGCCTTCTATGATAGCAGATGCTGTAGACTATGCCAGAAGATGTAAAGCTTGTCAGATTCATGCTGATTTTATTCATCAACCATCCGAATTTCTACACCCTATAGCAGCCTCTTGGCCCTTCGAAGCTTGGGGTATGGATGTCATTGGTCCTATCAATCCTCCTTCTGTTAAAGGATATCGGTTCATATTAGCGATAACAGATTACTTTTCTAAGTGGGCAGAAGCAGTTCCCCTTGCGGAAGTGAAAACATCTAACGTGATCAGCTTCATCAAATACCATGTCATTTATCGCTTCGGGATTCCTCGACGGATAATTCATGACAATGGTCGACAATTTGCCAGTCAGGCATTTTATCGATTCTGTAATAAGAATCGAATTCAGAATTTGGCTTCTACGGCTTATAATCCAGCTGCTAATGGTTTAGCCGAAGCTTTCAATAAGACGATCATTAAACTTCTCAAAAAATTTGTCTCTTCTAATAAACGTGATTGGAATGAGAAACTTGGAGAGTGTTTATGGGCTTATCGAACAACAGTCCGGACTCCTACTGGTTTTACACCATTCTCATTGGTTTATGGATATGAAGCTGTCCTCCCATTGGAAATCCAGATCCCATCTCTACGGATAGCCATTGCTAATGAGCTAACTACAGAGAATAATGATCGCTTACGACTCCAAGAACTTGAAGGATTGGATGAGAAGCGTCTTCAAGCACAACAGCATATTGAACTATATCAAGCCCGCATATCTCGAACTTTCAATCGTAAAGTTAAAGAGAGGGTATTCAAGGTTGGCGAACTTGTATTAGCTGTTCGGAGACCGATGGTGATGACTCATAAAAGCAAAGGGAAATTATAAGCAAAATGGGAAGGCCCTTATGTAATTGAGTCCGTATTTTCCAATGGCGCCTATCGGTTATCAAAGCCCAATGGAGATCTACTCATGATGCCAATCAATGGCAAATTTCTTAAGAAATACTATGTATAAAAAAAGAGGGAGACAGAATAAAAATAAAGTTTCTTTTATTACTATTTTTGTTCAAAACAAAAGGTCAAGGATGAGGACCACTGCCTCCCTTATTGAATACATAGTCAGTTAATGTCTCGAAGGCATCGTTGCCTGAGTTCATAAAAAACTTGCAGGCGACCATCCTCAGCGCTTCTTCTTCAGGATTTTTTCCTGACTCTACTAAGAACGCAAGGATATCTTGTGGTGGCTTGGGCGTAGAAGAGCTGTTGCCTACTTGAGTCAGGCCTGCCACTGTTGGCTCAACGGGACACATCTCAGTGACGTCCTCAATTTTCCTGGAGACTTCATTCTTTTGCTGTACATCCTCGGAAGACATTTTCAATTGAGGAGTAGAAATAAGAATGAAATGATTACAGAGAGTTCTCGCCTATTTATAGAAGAGGACTGTTGATGAACCGGTCTTTGAGATTGAGAACAACTTTTCATTCCCGAAAAGACCTGTCCGTTCGTTCTATCAGGTTCATTCACCGAAAGTTATGTTGATTCATTCATACATTGATATGGACCTATATGCTCATGATATCTGTCTCTTTATTCCCCAGCTACCAAGGTTTGGTTAAGCTGATTTCTTGTCTCCTAGGAAAGGGATTTTATATCTTCTATTTTATCAATTGATTAGAAAGTGGGATTCGTTATTTATCATGTTTCTATGACCTCTGGATAAATACTAAATCTATTTACTTTTCCTATCTATCATTTCTATTTTGACCTCTGCATAGATATTAATCTATTTTTCTTTTGAGTTCATATATACTATTATGTCCATATTACCTTTGATAGTATTATATACTCTAAAACAGAAAACAAGATTTCATTTATCTATCATGTCCATATTACATCCAGATAGATACAAATCATTGAGCATAGAAGAATTATCATTTCCATTCTCATATCATAAAAAGTCTATTACATTTCTTAGACTTTCTCACAAATTATAATGGAAATCTATTACATCTTAGATTTTTATTCTATACACACAACGATAACCTAATGGAGATCTATTTCTTCTTTGGATCTTCTTCGCCGGATTCGTTGTTGGTTTCAATTCCTTGCTGTCTGAGCCTCAATGGCGACCAGAGCAGAAGGAATCAAACTCTGGTCTTCTCTCTGAGACGAGAGGAGAATCCCAGGGTATGGCAGCTCGAAGGTGTGTTGCTGCTAATACAACTGGTGGATTAGGGGTGGCCTTTGTCATGCCCCGATCCGGGAGGATCGAAAATAAGCCACTGGGCGTGATGCCGTACAAGTCTAGATTGCACTTGTACAAGGCAAAACCATTACAGTTCCTGGTAATTCTCAGAAAATATCGACAACGCAGCGGAACCAAGCAGATAAATTGAAGTCACACAATTTATATAGAAATGTATCTCTTTATTGATAATCAAAATGGATTACAAGACTTGCAGCAGGATACAGAGTTTACAATTGATTATAAGACTCGTAGCGGAAAACAGAGTTTACAATTGTTTACAAGGCTCTTAAATAGCCGACTGAATGTATACACTTGTCCTTTAGGCTACAATGAATATACCGACTTCTTTACAATGAACTTGCCAATATGGCTACAATCTCACTGGTATAACTGAGTTCCCATGTTCCATACATTATGTCCCGTATAGCAGAAGACATCGTCTTGCAAGAAGAGCTTCTGCACACCCATCCGATTCATCGATGCCAAGCACTGATTCACAGGATTTCCCCCAAGCAAACACCTGTAATATTGCCCACAACGTGGGTCAGTACATCATCAATGTACTGGCGAGCAGTGCTGGCCCAACTTACCTAAGAAGACAGCACTAAGTAATCATGTTACAGAACATTATTATCAATGGTCTTTCTCGTTGCCTTAGGGTCAATTTCATGTTATAGCCGACAAGAAGTAAAGCATGCAAATCTCATAGCCAACATAATTAAAAACATACTGTTATCACCCTTTGGTGATTCTTACCCACGGTCGTGTAGCCATCCCTGTACAATTATAATACTTACTCTGCCTGCACAAGACATTGTTAAGAACAATATCATGATTCAATATGAATATCACCGTTCGGGTGATTCTTACCAACAGCCGATATCCTTCCCTGTATTTGAGTAATAACTTACTCTGCCTGCATAAGACATCATTAGCACCTGACCTATCTATATGAAGGTCACTGGCGACACGCCATCCTGGACCGTCTTACAGATATACAGCGCCCTTGCAGTGCAGGTAGCTAGCCCCACTGCAAGTCCTGTATACCGTGCTAGTACATCAGCACTGCCACTACTTCGGCACTGGTTTCCCCTAGGACGAACCGGGTTCCATGGCCCAGGAATACCGTTCGAGAAACCACCTTGTCGACAAGTTGTCCATGACCATGCAACTATATGCAACTTATCTAAGAAGAAAACATATAATGCATGATAAGGAAAACTAAGCAAAACCATCATTCTCATCCATC
Organism: Iris pallida; assembly: GCA_029216955.1. Lineage (NCBI taxonomy): Eukaryota > Viridiplantae > Streptophyta > Magnoliopsida > Asparagales > Iridaceae > Iris > Iris pallida. The sequence goes on along the minus strand of JANAVB010040218.1, from coordinate 24,856,760 downwards.
TTGCCATCTAGCCATCTTGCCTTGAGCCAATGCTCACATTATCATCTGCCCATCCAGGGTCTTAGTGAAACCAACATTCTACATCGGCACAGGATAATAGAATGTTGTTTTCTAATCCCTTTGCCACATCTTTGATATCATACCTCTTTCCAACCAACTCAATGTACTTACCGCCCAGTTCCTGGGACTTAGCACCTGTTTAGCATACATTCATTCGGACATAATTCAAGCATACTCACTGCCCAGTTCTTGGGTCTTAACATCTGTTTTGCCATCTATTCATTGAGCCAAAGCTCGATATACTCACTGCCCAAGTATTTGGGACTTTGCCTTCACCTGTCATGTAATTCATCGCAACAGCGTACAAGCATACAATTCACTTAGCCACAACAGTTTACGTTCATGTGATTATTATCTTTCATTATCTTTCCAAATTCCATGCAAGGTGTTATTGAGCAATTCAACAAGAAACATAGCATACTATCCTTATTTTAAGCGTGAAGCTAAAGGATCTTTGAAGGGTTCAACACTACTCACATTCATAGGACGAATCCCGCCACGATCGCATAGACTTCCAAGCGATCCTTCGCATAATCCCAAGTCCAACAAGGCTTCATCGAACCAACCATCCATCATAAGGCATCTTGCGGGTCGGGGCACTACAATATATACCACCCAGAAAAAGTTTCGTCCTCGAAACTTAAAACAAAACTCATCCCCAAAACTTCAACCAAGCTTTTCATGAAACTTCTCAACAATCAACTTGCACCATTTAATATTCTTCTGCAATCTCTCAATTAATTTCAAGTAATGTGCCATCTCGTTACAGCATCCCAATTAATTCAACATAGTTTACCATCTTTGATCTTTCCTCCGACACTCGTGCAAATCCTTAGCACATGATAATCCTTCCCGTGGCTTCGTTTGAATTCAGCATACCACTTAGTTGGAATCATACACATATTTTAGGCGTCCCCGAAATACATGCACTTCAGCCAAGTTCAGTGATAGAGAAAGCGAACGAGCTACGGTGAAATCTTCCTTTTCGAACATCAGTAATTCTTTTTGAGCATCTCGTGTAATCCCACTTGTTCATTCAATATCCAACCAACTAATAACACAACTGATGTTACCAATTCCAACTCAAGTAATTATCCTCAACCGATCCAAAATTTTCAAAATATTCCGACTTAGATGTGTCAAGTATTCCTTTCAAGTTCATTGTCATCCATGCCACCAAAGTTGATAAATCCCATAGCTATATTTCATTTCGATACCCCGATTCTCATCGGTCAAATCTTTGTACTCATCATCGTTCGCATCCAAACACATTGTTTACAACTTGTAAATTTCCCAATCATGATCCATCTTTCAAATCGTACCATCCTTCAAATTGTACCACAATTTCACTCTAGCAACATTTCTTGCTGTCCTCCAACATTTTCTTGTATTGATCAAGCCAACATATTTATCCTCTCGTATAGGCAACTATCATATTCCAGCAACATTAATTCTGAGGGTCATTCATATTCACATTCGCCGATCTCGGCTACATGCACTATCCAATTCCGTCAGTACACTTATCCTCAATCTTGATCCGGTCAATGAAATTATTCCGACTATCTCAAAGCACTACCAACAATTTTTCTCAGCTCAATATCAATCAACCAATCCAACCAGTTCTAACAATTTCCAATATTTCAACCAAGGCAACTCAATTTCCGAAACCAACATGATTCGTCATCCCATCCAACATTATAACATCAAAATTTCCCAAATATCTATTCCATTCCAAAGTCTACCTTCCAACACATCTTATTCATTCCAACTATACTCACGCAACACCAATAGGGACATCCTACGGTTTTCCAATAGTCAACTTAGCATACAATCAAGTCTCTACGGTCAGCTAATCTAAGCTAAACCAGACATTCAGCTAACCCATATGAGATGAGTAGCTATCAGGGACATACTTATCTCTTATCTTAGAGGCAACCAATTCTCAACATAGGGCAACTCTATGGTCTGACCAACTTAGGGACATGGGATACCACCCCAATCTTATGAACTTATACCCAACACGGACAACTGAAGAACATAGCCAACCAGTCTGAGACTTAAGCAAGCAACCAACAATCTAGGCAACAAACCGACACTCTAGGCAACCAACCAACATTCTAGGGTCAAGTCTTTCTACCCGTACTCATACCCGGATCATATCCAACGAAGTCTCATTCTAGACTTACCCGCAACCGACAAAGTCTATCCGACAATTCTTATGGGTCAATCCAAAGCTATCATATAAAACTCCTCAATCGAATATCCAACTTTCAATTTCCACTTGCATAGACATAGCATCACTTGTTCAATCCGACTTGCATCCTCATATCGTACTCAAATTGTCTATTCAATCTGGTCAACTATTTTGAGTCATCATCCGACATTGCTATTTCAATAGTTTATCACTTATGATCTCTTTCCTACGGTCTCTTTGCGACATATTCGTTTCCCATATTCTTAGATCTTCGATACGGTCTGTACTCCTTAACCAACAATATAGGCAAATATAAAAATTCGTATTTCTTTCGAGGCATCCTTTATAAATTTTTCTAGCACCAACACGGTCATCTCTTAGCAATTCACGTTAACCATCAATATTCGTTTTACATCATCTCATTATGATCCCATAAGAAAATTTACTATTCATGTACCGATCCAATCTTTGTAGCACAAATCATCTAGCATCATATATCGGTCATCTTAGTGGACATGACATAACTCATCGGCTAAGTCATAATCCAACAATTCTATATTCCACCCAACTTGTTATCCATGCGACAACATCATCTATTGACAGGGTCTATTACATATCGCTGCACCTCGATACTTATTTGTATTCCAGCCATTCGACTCTCATAAGGAACATCTACTCTTTCATGCATCAAGGGACAAGTACTCATTCTCTATGCCTCAAAATAGTTAAGGGTCATAACTTGTTAATTCGGGACACATCAAATTCTCTCAAGCACAACTGCACCACGTGCTAAGATCATCTATTTCTCAAACCCATTCTCAATTTTTCAATCATTGATGCGACTCTCGGCATCTTCTAAATCATTTACAACATCCCGATAAGCGTCTAACATCGCCAACAATTCTGTCGATATCCAACATGCAATTTCTTTCACTCAATTCCAACATCGTTCAAAATTCGGTCCATAGTTATTCCCGCAAAATTATTCGATAGCAACACCACACTATCGTTACTAAGCCTACCATCCTTCTTACCCAACTGATTCAAGTCTTCGCAAGAATCTGAAATTTGTTTCATTCCCAACCAAGCCATTCATTATATTCTCAATTCTCTTATTACCCAACATAATGCTAACCGACAAGGTCTAGCGATGGTTCACCCGAACACATCAAAATCTCACAATGGGTCATCCAACTTAATCATCAAGGGACATTCCTAGCCAACATGTATCAATCGTAAGCTCAGCTACGATTCGATACCACCCAATATTATAGGTAAAGCAATCACAAACTCATAAACACATTAAGGTTCAAGGGACATCTTATCACGACAAGGGTATATGCAATATACCACCCAAAACTCAAGCCATTCCAACACAATATTCCTTCGCATCAAACCAACGTCCAACATGGACAATCCATCCCGCAGTGGTTATGCTGACCACAAATATCGACTCAAGATTCTGTCGATTCCTATTCACTGAAATCCATGCACATTCTGTTCCAACATACCATGCCATCACCCATTGTCGATTGCTGCATAACAATCGATTCCAAAGAATCCCACACATAAGACATCCAGCATATATCACAAACTTATTATAGCATCGCATCATTGTTAATCTTTTTGGTATCTTTTAGAAATTCAACAAAGCACACATATCACAGCCCACATATTTAGACTTATTGTATGGAACACCCAGTGAGAGGTTAGAATGATCAACGGACTTTCAGTCAAGGGAACAACTTAGAATAGTTTGGAAGCAACACAGAAGAATCGCAGAAGCACTATGAATCATCATAGAGGCAACTTTGATTTCATCGCGGAAGCAACTTTGAGTATTCGCGGAAGCAACTTTGATTCACCGTGGAAGCAACTTTTGAATAATCGCGGAAGCAATCTTTGAATCATCGCGGAAGCAGCTTAGAATCATCTTAGTAGCAACATTGATTCGAAACAAATCGAATAAGAATCCAAGGACGTAAAGCCGTGCTCTGATACCATTATGTCACGCCCCGATCCGGGAGGATCGAAAATAAGCCACTGGGCGTGATGCCGTACAAGTCTAGATTGCACTTGTACAAGGCAAAACCATTACAGTTCCTGGTAATTCTCAGAAAATATCGACAACGCAGCGGAACCAAGCAGATAAATTGAAGTCACACAATTTATATAGAAATGTATCTCTTTATTGATAATCAAAATGGATTACAAGACTTGCAGCAGGATACAGAGTTTACAATTGATTATAAGACTCGTAGCGGAAAACAGAGTTTACAATTGTTTACAAGGCTCTTAAATAGCCGACTGAATGTATACACTTGTCCTTTAGGCTACAATGAATATACCGACTTCTTTACAATGAACTTGCCAATATGGCTACAATCTCACTGGTATAACTGAGTTCCCATGTTCCATACATTATGTCCCGTATAGCAGAAGACATCGTCTTGCAAGAAGAGCTTCTGCACACCCATCCGATTCATCGATGCCAAGCACTGATTCACAGGATTTCCCCCAAGCAAACACCTGTAATATTGCCCACAACGTGGGTCAGTACATCATCAATGTACTGGCGAGCAGTGCTGGCCCAACTTACCTAAGAAGACAGCACTAAGTAATCATGTTACAGAACATTATTATCAATGGTCTTTCTCGTTGCCTTAGGGTCAATTTCATGTTATAGCCGACAAGAAGTAAAGCATGCAAATCTCATAGCCAACATAATTAAAAACATACTGTTATCACCCTTTGGTGATTCTTACCCACGGTCGTGTAGCCATCCCTGTACAATTATAATACTTACTCTGCCTGCACAAGACATTGTTAAGAACAATATCATGATTCAATATGAATATCACCGTTCGGGTGATTCTTACCAACAGCCGATATCCTTCCCTGTATTTGAGTAATAACTTACTCTGCCTGCATAAGACATCATTAGCACCTGACCTATCTATATGAAGGTCACTGGCGACACGCCATCCTGGACCGTCTTACAGATATACAGCGCCCTTGCAGTGCAGGTAGCTAGCCCCACTGCAAGTCCTGTATACCGTGCTAGTACATCAGCACTGCCACTACTTCGGCACTGGTTTCCCCTAGGACGAACCGGGTTCCATGGCCCAGGAATACCGTTCGAGAAACCACCTTGTCGACAAGTTGTCCATGACCATGCAACTATATGCAACTTATCTAAGAAGAAAACATATAATGCATGATAAGGAAAACTAAGCAAAACCATCATTCTCATCCATCTTGCCATCTAGCCATCTTGCCTTGAGCCAATGCTCACATTATCATCTGCCCATCCAGGGTCTTAGTGAAACCAACATTCTACATCGGCACAGGATAATAGAATGTTGTTTTCTAATCCCTTTGCCACATCTTTGATATCATACCTCTTTCCAACCAACTCAATGTACTTACCGCCCAGTTCCTGGGACTTAGCACCTGTTTAGCATACATTCATTCGGACATAATTCAAGCATACTCACTGCCCAGTTCTTGGGTCTTAACATCTGTTTTTCCATCTATTCATTGAGCCAAAGCTCGATATACTCACTGCCCAAGTATTTGGGACTTTGCCTTCACCTGTCATGTAATTCATCGCAACAGCGTACAAGCATACAATTCACTTAGCCACAACAGTTTACGTTCATGTGATTATTATCTTTCATTATCTTTCCAAATTCCATGCAAGGTGTTATTGAGCAATTCAACAAGAAACATAGCATACTATCCTTATTTTAAGCGTGAAGCTAAAGGATCTTTGAAGGGTTCAACACTACTCACATTCATAGGACGAATCCCGCCACGATCGCATAGACTTCCAAGCGATCCTTCGCATAATCCCAAGTCCAACAAGGCTTCATCGAACCAACCATCCATCATAAGGCATCTTGCGGGTCGGGGCACTACAGCCTTCCAGAGGAGATAGGAATGTATCTAGCATTGGGATACGATTTCTAGTTCTGCCGTGAAAGGAACTCTACTACCCGATTTCTCGGGGTAGAGTTAACTCCACCATCCAACTCTCCGTGTATAAAGGCTCTTCCTACCAACAGAGAAAGATCCTTCTATCCCACAAAGAGTTCTGAGTTGTCTGATTTGCGCGTCAAAAGCGCATGAGCTCCCTGATGTTGATGTCAGAAGAATGCTCTTCACAACGTCAAAGTCACCAATGCCGGTCCTGGAAAAACTGTTCAGCCGAACTTCTGCAGAAAACAACAAAGAAGAAGTGTTTTAAACAGAAGTATCATCAGATGCGTATTAAACGCTAACTAAAAACAGATGGCAAGGCTTTTTATGCCAGTGATTCAGCAAGGCTTTTACGCCAGTGCTTCAGCAAGGCTTTTACGCCAGTGATTCAGCAAGGCTTTTACGCCAGTGCTTCAGCAAGGATTTTTTACGCTCGTCAAGAATTTACGCTCATGAATAGCTGTTTTCTACAAAAAATTTGAAGACAGATATTTGCTTACGATCGGACTTACCACTTAAGTCAAATGGTTTGGCTCTAATAGTGGATGAATCTACGTCTGATGATTGGGCGTACAAAGGAACGCTATTGGAAAGCATCGCCATTGTCATTGGTTGGAGAACGACATTGCAAAAAGTTATCTTCAGAGGAATGATAATGAGAATATATGAAACATTCTCGGCTATTTATAAAGACTGAAGAAACTGTTGGGAGTCTATTTCGGGAAAAGATCCTATTTAAAAGCTCTCGTGACCACAAGACAGACGCCACGTGTCGATTTATTTCTTGGGAATGAACAACCATAGAAGCAGTCAAAATAAGTGTTGAACAGTTCTATGTACCAACAGATGAGATTAACATCAGACTTTATTTATAAAAAGGGAGAAGTAGACCCCTACATATAAGAGAGTCACAATACATGGAATATTATTTTCTCTCTCCTTCGTTGGGTTGACGAAGGGAGGCACCTAAGTCGCGCATGTTGCGAATCCCAGAGCGACGCATCAGATTTAAAAATGCTTCTACATCTCCTGAGCCCTCATATGCAGTTGGGGGACCACCATCGATGCGATTGAAGACTGCTGGAGTTAATCCGAAACACTCTACAAAGTTGCGTGCTCGCTCAAAGTCAATCCTTGAGCCCGAAGCCTCTTCATTGTTAATCTCCTTCTTTGGCGCCATGTCACTATGAGGATGAATGGCTAGAGTGAAGAATTTCTTCTTATTTACACAATTAAATCAACCCTTAATATTCCTCGTTAGAAACTGCTCATTATTAATGCAAACTCGGGGAAGCGAAAAGGCATTCGAAAGTTCCAAGAAAAGAAATTCATTGTGACGGTTAAGTGTTGACCGACACTATTGGAAATTACGCCGACTGTTGGATGTCCCCGCTTTTACGCGGATGACTGTTGCGTATCCCGAATTTTACGCTGACCGGTCAAAACTCAATTTTTACGCTTCTGTTCAAAGTGTTCCAAATTTTGGAAATATTTGAAAACTTTGAAGGAGGTCTTGTAGGAGCGTAAAAAGTGCTTCAAAGAAAGAGTCGAAGTGATAGATCATCTCACTCAAAATTGATCCCCTTTACGCCACAGAGAGGCTAGTCTCTTTACGCTCAAGTCAAGGCTAATTACTTTTACGCCTAAAAGCAGCCAGGGTCAAGACAATGGTTTTTACGCCAAGGACAAGCTAGCCACTTTTACGCTGGACAGCTGTCAAGTCTCGCATTTAATGCAAACTCTGACATGGAGATATTAATGATGACATATATCACAGAATTCAAAGGGATTTATTTTTACACAGAGACCAATGTTGTCGTTTAGTGTGTGGATTGAGCTACTTTACGCTCACACTATGGCTTCTTTTACGCACGAAGATTATACGAGCCTTTACGCTCAACAGTCGACGTGTGCGTAAAGTCTATTTGAGCTGCTTTTACGCTCAAGGTTATTTAACAACCACTTTACACGGGAAGTCTATGTTAGGGCTATTTTATGCCTAATCTATTGCTTTATGCTCAGAGTACATTAGGGCTATTTTTATGCCCTATTCTCCTCCACCAGTTTGGAACGTGGTCTGCCTACATAGCTTTCATGCCACACATCCCGAAGAACGTGTGTACGTGCATCCTATTCTTAATGAAATGATAGGACACGTGTCAACATATACAGAGGATGGCTTCAGTCGTGGATGGCAGTTGTTAGCGTAAAGATGGAACTTTTTGCTGAGTTTTACGCACAAAAGCCCAAGTCTTTAAATAGACTTATTTTCCTCATAACACAGACGGACAGAGACAGGAGAGAATACAGAGATCAGAACTTAGAGATTTTGATTCTCCAGAGCATTCTTCTTCAACCTTTCTTTCAGAATAGAGTGAAGCAAAGCAGGAAAGCATTCGGCCTCGCCATCAGTGCCCAAGTGCGTCGATACCTTTCTGGTGACTTAGTTCTTCCAGTTGTTCTACTTCAAGCAGTGATCTTCATCATCATCATATGGTCCAAGGAATAAAGTGATCATTTACGAATCAGACTTCCATAGTAATACTTTCCCAGAATCAAATTTGTACTTCTTGTACTTTTTCTTGTTTTATTTTCAAAAGGCCAATTTCCTTTTTTTGGCATATTTTTGTTAAGTAAAACAAGTTAAAATATCAAGCCGTACTCATTGCTTGGCCGTGATTGGTTGGATGGGGTTTAGCCCAGCTTAGTCTTGTCCTAATCCTGTACAAAATTGTAACATGACATGATTTTCTGTGTCTTACTTATCGATAAATGATGAGATACCAAGTTCTGTTCAGGTGAAGGGTTACAACCCCGGTCCTTGTTTGGTTTAAGGGTTGTAACTTGGCTATCTGAATAGTTCCATGGTTATCTTCTCATATATCATCCTGCTTATGTATGCTTACCTTAACAATAATGATCAGGGGACCAGTTCTGTGCAGGCGAAGGGTTACAACCCCGGTCCTTGTTTGGTTTAAGGATTGTAACCTGGCTCCCGGAGCAGTTCTGTGCCATCTTCTCGTTTATTGTCCTATTGTACTCCATGTCATGCTTGTCATATTTTATAAGATTGTGACATGACCTGATTTTCTATGCTTGCCTTAACAATAAAGATCAGGGGCAAGGTTCTGTTCATGCGAAGGGTTACAACCCCGGTCCTTGTTTGGTTTAAGGGTTGTAACCTCGCTCCCGAAGCAGTTCTTTATCCTCTCTTCATTTATTGTCTTACTTCACCCTATGTCAAGCTCATCATGTTTTACTTACCAGCAGTATTTGAGACGGGTTTCTATTCAGGTGAAGGGTTGCAATCCCGGTCCTTATTTGGTTTAAGGGTTATGACATGGCTACTTGAATGGTTTCCTCGTACTCAATTCATTATTGTTGCCCCTGTTATTATCAGTATCTTTATAATTATCTTTAATATTCATTTATGATGTGCTAGTTTTAGTTCCTAAGTGAAGCCCCCTTTGTGGCACTCGCTCTTTCTGGGGTCTGACCCAGCTGGTTTTGTATGACCAGATATCGGAGCAGCTCCAGAGGATCTACCTACCTTCCAGCCAGATGGTGACCACCAGGCGTAACCCTGGCAACGAGTGGGTTTATTTTGTCCTCCCACTTTATTGTAAAATTATTATTTTGAGGCGTTTAGCCGGCGAGCACGTGTTAGCTCGTATTGTACCTTTATTTACTGTCTGCCTATGGGCTGTAACATGATTGGCAAATCCTAGGGTTGATCATGTCTGACTGAAACTCTTGCTAGTCTTGACATTCTGTATGACTAGCTTCATGATCATCCAAGTATGTAATGTATGGGACGCCTTGCTATTATATATTTGGTGCTCTGACATCTTGTAAACTGTTATTGCTTGCTTGAGATTGAGACAATAGGCTTGTTCATGACCATAGGAGACTGATAGCTTGTAGTTAAACCCTCATGTATCTAGACAGTCGTGACCGTATAGCGAGGTGGGTTGCACTTCAATATACGTAGCGGACTATGTTCGCCCCCGCTCTCCAGTATTCTGGATCAGGGGCATTACATAGTTTAAGTGGTGGCTCATGCAGGTTTTATAAATCAAGATATGTGAGGGTGTACCGAATAGATGTCTCAATCAGTACTCGCCCTTGATCTCTGCTCGAATCTTCTAAATCCCTGAAATCTTGTCCTAATCACAAGCTTGTATCGTTGATCTGTCCTGGTCCTTCCTTATTGTTCCTTATGTCGTCTTCTTCAGCGGCATTGTACCTGGCCCTGCCGATTAGCAAGGCGGAGCACCTCCCGTGGACTAGCAGCAACCAGGAGATCAAGCCCAGCATTCCGGAGTAGCCTCCAGAGTCGTGCCTATCGGAGGAGAGCCATCAGTTCAGCCCATCCAACCTGCAGAGCCTGATGATGGCACTTTGGTGGGTCTCATCAGGTCATTATTAGCTTTCCAAGATCGTCGAGGAGATGCCTTACACCAGGCGGTGGCAGATGCTTTGACCAGAAGAGGTCATCAGGGTAACAGCACGGCCAACAGCTTCAAGCGCTTGAACCCTCCATTCTTCGATGGTATCGAAGATGCGATCGCTGCTGTTGCGTAGCTCAAGGACATGGAGGTGATTCTAGAAGCGGCGAAGATGCCCGAGATCGAGAAGGTGGCCGTGGTGCGCCTGTAGCTATTAGATCTTGCCTCAACTGGTGGGCATCGCAGGCCGATAGATTAGTGGCACCCATTGCTTGGGCAGTATTCAGAGAGAGATTCCAGACCAAGTACTTCGATGCTGTAGCTCGGTACGATCTACAGACGAGGTTCACCAATCTGAAGCAGATGGACAGGACGGTCGACGGATATGCGGCTGAGTTTTCGAGACTTAGTCGGTTTGCTCCCACCTTGGTAGCGACTGAGTTCGACAGAGCCCAGCGGTTCCAGCAGGGATTACACCTGGAGATTCTATTGGCAGTAGAGCAGTTTGAGCATCAGACTTTTGATGCGGTGTTGAGAGCAGCCAGGAGGCATGAGTATACCTCCCAGAGGATTGTGGATCGGACCGGGGGTCGGAAGCGATCCCACAGCCAGATGAATCAGTCATCATCACCAGCCCCGACGGCCAGGGCTTTGACCATTAGAGCTCCGAGGCGGGCGGCCTCAGTGACGTCGGTTCAACATCCAACCCCGACGCACCCTCAGCAGCAGAAGCAGAAGCAGTCTTCCGCAGTGGGATGTTCATACTGCGGTAAGTCGGGGCATGTGGTATCAGAGTGTCGCAGAGCACAGGGATTGTGCTTGGTTTGTGGTGCCCCGGACCACAGGGTTGGGAACTGCCCGAACAGGGGGAGTTCATCTTCATCTTTCTCTAGTCCTTCGGTGGGAGGACCAGCATCAGTCCAGCAGCAGCAACAGCTGCAGCACCCGTTCCCGAGGCCATTGCCGACGCAGGCCCAGGCATTCCGACAATAGAGACCGCAGCAATATGCCCAAGCCCAAGCCCTAATCCAGAGTAGGCAGAGAAATTTTCAGCAAGGGGGACCCGCACCCAGAGGGCATGGTCAAGTGCTGGCTTTGACCATAGGAGAGGAAGGATTAGCACCAGGTGAGATAGTAGCAGGTACTATTCTCGTCAACACCTTTCCAGCATCAGTATTATTTGACTCTGGTGCATCGCATTCATTCATGTCTGCACGATTCGCGACACGGATAGGACTGGAGCCCGAGTCATTATCAGTAAGGCTCAACATACTTACTGGTAACGGACTTGTGGGAGTAGATAGGATATTTTCCTCGTGTCGGATCCTAGTTAGCGGTAGAGAATTTCCCGCTAGATTGATAGAGTTCCTGATGGCCGATTATGTTATGGTCTTAGGGATAGATTGGTTGAGAGACCAGTATGCTAGGATAGACTGCCATGTTGGCAGGGTTGTTTTTAGCATTCCCGGCGAGCCAGAGTTTTCCTTCTCCCGAGGCGAAGTTGAACCTTCTCCTCAGTGTTGCGGATGGCAGTAGCAGCAGTGCAGTTACCTCGGATAGTTGAAGAGTTTCCAGATGTTTTCCCAGAAGAGCTTCCAGGGATGTCGCCAGAGCGGGAGATCGAGTTCACCATCGACTTGATTCCCGGGACAGCACCAGTGTCAGAGAGAGTCTACAGGATGACGCCATTAAAACTGGAGATATTGTACAAAATGATCGAAGAACTTAGAACCAAGGGATTCATTCGTGCTAGTGGATCGCCTTGGGGAGCCCCGATGTTTCTTGTAAAAAAGAAGGATGGTACGTCTAGATTATGTGTAGATTATCATACCTTGAACTCAGTGACAATCAAGAACAGATACCCTCTCCCGAGGATAGATGACTTGTTTGATCAACTCAAGGGGGCAGCTGTATTTTCGAAGATCGACTTGCGGTCAGGATACCATCAGATAAGAGTCAGAGAGCATGACATCCCGAAGACAGCCTTCAGATCTAGATATGGGCATTGGGAGTTCCTTATTATGCCATTCGGAGCAACCAATGCGCCGGCAGTATTTATGGACCTCATGAATCGCATCTTTATACCTTATTTGGATCAGTTCGTGATTGTGTTCATAGACGACATCTTGGTCTACAGCAAGAATGAGGCAGAGCATAAGCAGCATCTCAGAGTTATTCTTCAGACTCTCAGGGAGCACCAGTTATATGCCAAGTTCAGTAAATGCGAGTTCTGGCTCGACCGTATTTCGTACTTGGGTCATATCATCACCAGAGAAGGAGTAGAAGTGGATCCCCAGAAGATCGTGGCCATTGAGACATGGTCAGTACCCAGCACAGTTGCAGAAGTTTGCAATTTTCTTGGCTTGGTCGGCTACTACCGGCGATTTGTTTCGGACTTTGCTCGGATTTCAGCGCCATTAACCCAGTTAACCCGCAAGGATGTGCAGTTTGTTTGGACAACCGAGTGTCAGAATTCTTTTGAAAAGTTGAAACGAGGCCTGATGACGGCTCCTATTCTCACGCTTTCCGATGGGACCGGAGGATTCTCAGTATATTGTGATGCTTCAGGCAGAGGTTTGGGATGTGTTCTGATGCAGCATGGGAAGGTAATAGCTTATACGTCATGCCAACTTCGTGATCATGAAAGAAATTACCCAACCCATGACTTGGAGTTAGCAGCAGTAGTGTTTGTACTTAAGTTGTGGAGGCACTACTTGTATGGAGATAGGATGGAGATTTTCATCGACCACAAGAGCCTGAAGTACGTTTTCACCCAGAAGGATCTTAACATGCGTCAGAGGAGATGGCTAGAGCTGCTTGTCGATTATGATGTCAACCTGCAATATCATCCTGGTACGGCCAACGTCGTTGCAGATGCATTGAGCAGGAGAGCCGGAGTTTATTTTCTAACAGCACAACTAGAGCTGTTATCAGATCTTCAGAAGATGGGTATAGAAGTTGTCCTTCCTACCAGTGTAGCAATGATGGCCAGTATGCAAGTTCAGTCCGCTCTAGTCGAGAGGATCCGGACGACGCAGTCAGCAGATCCCAAGCTTCAACGACTCAGAGCAGAGTGTGAGACAGGACAAAAACCAGAATTATGCATCCATGAAGACGGTACACTTCGACATGGAAGGCATCTTTGTGTACCCAGCGGAGATATCAGACAAGAGATCATGGCGGAGGCTCACAGTTCTCAGTATTACATTCATCCGGGTGGTACGAAGATGTACCGGGATATTCGGCAGCACTTTTGGTAGAATGGCATGAAGAGGGAGATAGCCCGGTTTGTCTCTCGGTGTTTGGTTTGCCAACAAGTTAAAGCTGAACATCAGAGGCCAGCGGGACTTCTTCAACCCTTGCCAATTCCAGAATGGAAATGGGAGCATATAACCATGGATTTCGTGACTGGATTACCTAGGTCCCCGGCCGGTAGAGATGCTATTTGGGTTATCATAGACAGACTCACGAAGGTGGCTCACTTCCTCCCATTCAGAGTTGGTCAGTCGACGGCTCAGCTAGCGGAGGTGTATCTCAGGCAGATAGTCAGGTTGCACGGTGTGCCAGTCAGTATCATCTCGGACTGAGATTCAAGATTTACGTCGCACTTTTGGCGTAGCTTGCAAGAGAGTTTGGGGACTCGTCTCCAGTTCAGTTCGGCCTATCACTCGCAGACAGATGGTCAATCGAAACGCATAATCCAGACCCTTGAAGATATGTTGCGGTCATGTACGCTCGACTTCGGTGGTTCGTGGGAAGATCACCTGCATCTGGTAGAGTTTTCATACAACAACAGTTTCCAGGCCAGTATCCAGATGGCACCATTCGAGGCACTGTATGGTAGAAAGTGCAGATCTCTGCTAGCCTGGATGATGTAGAAGATAGGCAAATGCTCAGTCCGGAAATGATTGTCCAGACAGTTGAAGTGGTCCGGAGAGTAAGAGATCATCTTCGAGTTGCCCAAGATCGCCAACGTCATTGGGCCGATTCTCATCGGCGCCCTCTTGAGTTTTCTGTCGGCGACCATGTATTCATGAGGATTTCGTCTAACCGTGGCTTCATTCGTTTCGGCGTACGGGAAAAGCTTAGTCACAGGTATATAGGACCGTTCGACATTCTGAGCGAGTAGGAGATGTGTCCTATAGTCTCGCTCTTCCGCCGTCATTACGTGAGGTGCATGACGTATTTCATATATCCCAACTAGAACGGTATATCCCGGACCCGAGCCATATCCTGGATCATTCAAAATTGGTTGTTGGTACCAACCTTTCGTATGAGGAAAGGCTTGTGTCTATATTAGACCGAAGAGAGAAGATACTCAAGAACAAGACTATTAGTTTAGTCCGTGTTGCTTGGGGTCATCACTCTTTGGGTGAGTCAACATGGGAGCGTGAGGATGATATCCGATCGCGATATCCCGACCTGTTTGACTCATAAGGTATAATGTCTTCCTTATGCCTTATGCCTTCAATTCCTTGTTTGAATGAATGACTGCATGATAGACTGCTTTTTATAGCCTGCCTGTGATTAGTGTAGCTTGTCCTTGCCGCTCTAGCCTCTTAATTAAATTCCGAGGACGGAATTCTTTTAAGGTGGGTAGAGTTGTAATGCCTATAGTTCGTATTACGTATTTTGGAATACGTGTACGTATCTTGACTCATATTGCATGTCTCCTGGCTTGGTTCGACTTGCTTGGGTTGGCTTGGTTCGGCTTGGGTTACTTATTGGTTCATCATGAACCAATGGGAGAACCCTTATCTACCGCCACCATTCCCATTTATAGCCGCCCGCTCTCTCTCTTCATTAATTCTCTTCATTTACTTCTTCTTCTCCACCATTACTTCTTCACCTACCAGGAAGAGAGCTAGGCAAGTGCAACTTGCTTTATGGAGGAACTCACATTTTATTGTTCCATTTTCTTCTCTACAAGATTCTAAGCCTCTTTAGTACTTAGTGTTTTCAAATTCCATGGCTCATTCTATATAGATCTAAGTTTCTAGTATTTTCGATCTTCTTGGTTTTGATCTACAAAAATAGCTTGTTTTCGAAAACTAAGAGTTCCATGTAGTAGGCCTCATAATTTTGCACAAGTTTGGCTTTGGGATGGCCGAATTTCACCAAGTCCTGGCTGAGAATGGAGTTTTACGCACACGTTTTACGTGCCAACGTATCATTTCAGCCTTCTACGCTCACGTTCTAATGTGAATAGCGTAATGCCCTTTTTACGCACACGTATCGCATGCCAGCGTACATTATTTTACGCTGAGTTATTCGATTTTACGCTCGGGACTCTTCCGCTCGCGTAAAATTGTGCTCGCGTAAAATCCCTAGCTCGAGCCGGCTCTCAAGAGCGTAAAGTTTTGCCGAGTGTTCCTCGCGTAAAAGTTTCCTTCGCGTAAAGCTTTGATCGAGAGTTCGCGCGTGTAAAGTTTTACCCGCGTAAAATCCTACGCGCGTATAACTTCACCTGCATAAAACCCGACTAACATGAACACCACCCACGTGCATTCTTGCTCACGTAGATCCGTTTTTATGCTTGAGGCCCTTGGCCTAGCGTAGAGGCTCATTCGCGTAGAGCTTTGAGCCCTTGTGCATCCGATTGTCTTTCTAAAGCCTTGCACTTTTCATGACTTGACAAGCACGGATTGAGTGGTGTGACCAGATCAATAATGATACATGGCATGGTGTAGAGTAAACATGACATGACATGACAGAATATGATAAGTACGTATGATGGTAATTATTGAAAGCTGTTGCGACGGCTTACATGACATGACTATAATAAATAACTTGGATACCGTGGACGATTGTGTTTGTACAAATAAATCAGTATTGTCTTGCATCATGTCTAGGATGGGGATCCCTGAGTACCACGGTCAGGGGTACCTACTGAAAATTGACTAAGGCTAATAACTAGAATAATCCAGTAGTCATGAAGAGATTTCTCAGCTACAGGCAATCCCGTTATCTGGATGCCCCATCATGGGATTTGTAGCCTACCGTCGAGTAGGGCACATTTCCAGCACACTGTCATGTATTGCACTCACCAAGCTACTTAAGGGTACATATGTTCTTGGACAATGTACTCGCATGAATTCAATCCCCTAATTGCGTCTGGATAACCTGGATGGTCTGCAGGGCTTGTGGCTGTTGGAATAATCTCATTGCATCTTGCTAGTAACTAGGCATGTGATAACCCTAGTTAGTTAAAATATCAAGCCGTACTCATTGCTTGGCTGTAATTGGTTGGATGGGGTTTAGCCCAGCTTAGTCTTGTCCTGATCCTGTACAAGATTGTAACATGATATGATTTTCTGTGCCTTACTTATCGATAAATGATGAGATACCAAGTTCTGTTCAGGTGAAGGGTTACAACTCCGGTCCTTGTTTGGTTTAAGGGTTGTAACTTGGCTATCTGAATATTTACATGGTTATCTTATCATATATCGTCCTGCTTATGTATGCTTACCTTAACAATAATGATCAGGGGACCAGTTTTGTGCAGGCGAAGGGTTACAACCCCGGTCCTTGTTTGGTTTAAGGGTTGTAACCTGGCTCCTGGAGCATTTATGTGCCCTCTTCTCGTTTATTGTCCTATTGTACTCCATGTCATGCTTGTCATGTTTTACAAGGTTGTGATATGACCTGATTTTTTATGCTTGCCTTAACAATAAAGATCAGGGGCAAGGTTCTGTTCAGGCGAAGGGTTACAACCCCGGTCCTTGTTTGGTTTAAGGGTTGTAACATCGCTTCCGGAGCAGTTCTTTATCCTCTCTTCATTTATTGTCTTACTTCACCCTATGTCAAGCTCATCATGTTTTACTTACCAGCAGTATTTGAGACGGGTTTCTATTCAGGTGAAGGGTTGCAATCCCGGTCCTTGTTTGGTTCAAGGGTTGCGACATGGCTACTTGAATGGTTTTCTCGTACTCAATTCATTATTGTTGCCCTGTTATTATTAGTATCTTTATAATTATCTTTAATATTCATTTATGATGTGCTGGTTTTAGTTCCTAAGTAAAGCCCCCTTTGTGGCACTCGCTCTTTCTGGGGTCTGACCCAGCTGGTTTTGTATGGCCAGATATCGGAGCAGCTCTAGAGGATCTACCTACCTTCTAGCCAGATGGTAACCACCAGGCGTAACCCTGGCAATGAGTAGGTTTATTTTGTCCACCCACTTTATTATAAAATTATTCTTTTAAGACGTTTAGCCGGCGAACACGTGTTAGCTCGTATTATACCTTTATTTACTGTCGGCCTACGGGCTGTAACATGATTGGCAAATCCTAGGGTTGATCATGTATGACTGAAACTCTTGCTAGTCTTGACATTCTGTATGACTAGCTTCTTGATCATCCAAGTATGTAAAGTATGGGACGCCTTGCTATTATATATTTGGTGCTCTGACATCTTGTAAACTGTTATTGCTTGCTTGAGATTGAGATAATAGGCTTGTTTATGACCATACTTGCTGACACGCCATGCACTGCGACACGAAAGTAGCCACGTCTTTATTCATGTCATGCCACCAAATGTTTGTGCGTAAGTTCTTGTACATCTTGGTGCTCCCAGGATGTAACGAGTATTTCGCATAATGTGCCTCCGTCAGAATTTTTTTCTGAGTTCGACAGTTTTAGGAATACAGAGCCTTTCTTTTAGTCGCATTGTCCCGTCTCCGTCTTCCGCAAAGTCAGTCGCCCTTCCTGTTGAAATCAGCTTGCGCATCTTTTTCAGGAATGAATCGCCTTTCTGTGCAGTCTTTATCTTGCTAAGCAGGCTCGACCCAAGCTTCAACTGAGCTAGGTACAGATGTCGATACTCAATTCCGAGTTTGATATCCATCGCTTTAAGGTCTCGTCGTATCTTATTGTTTAGGGCCAGTAATTCTATAAATATTCTGCTCAGCGCGTCAGCTATGACGTTTCCCTTGCCCGGCGTATACTCGATCGTTAGCTCGTAATCTTTTATGAGTTCGAGCCAACGTTGCTACCGTAAGTTGAGTTCTCATTGTATAAACAAATATTTGAGACTTTTATGATCTGTATAGATTCTGTAAGCCACACCATAGAGGTAGTGCTGCAAGAGTTTCAATGCAAATACGATCGCTGCCAATTCTAGGTCATACGTCGGATAGTTTTTCTTGTGTTGCTTCAACTGTCGTAAAGCATAGGATATAACTTTGTCCTTCTGTATGAGTATGCACCCAAGGCTAGTTCTCGATGCGCCGCTGAATATCTGAAAGCCTTCTGAACCATCTGGAAGTGCAAGGATTGGAGCTGAGACGAGCCGTTGCTTTAATTCTTGAAAGCTAGATTCACAGTTGTCACTCCATTCAAATATGACTCCCTTCTGGGTGAGGCGAGTCAGAGGCGACGCTAGTTTTGAAAAGTTTCGCATGAATCTTTGGGAGGAGCCTGCTAAGTCCAGGAAACTCCAAATGTCACTAGCCGATGTAGGTCGTTTCCAATCTACCACCGCTTCAATCTTCTTTGGGTCCACCACGATACCTTCGACAGAGATTACATGTCCGAAAAACGTCACGCTTCTCATCCAAAACTTGTATTTACTCTGTTTGGCGTATAATTTGTTTTCATACAGAGTCTGCAATATCGTCTTCAAGTGCTCTGCGTGCTCTTCTCGATTCTTCAAGTAGATAAGGATGTCGTCGATGAACACGACTACAAATTTATCGATTTGGGGTCGGAAGACTCGGTTCATCAAATCTATGAAAGCTGCTGGGGCATTCGTCAAACCGAACGACATGACTAGGAATTTATAATGACCATATGGAGTGCGAAAGACAGACTTGGATACGTCATCGGACTTGATCTTCAACTGATTGTAGCCTGAACGAAGATCAATTTTTCAAAATATTGATGTGCCTTGCAGTTGGTCAAACAAGTCATTAATTCGTGGTAATAGATACTTGTTTTGTACGGTGGCCTTATTGAGTTCGCGATAATCGATGCATAGCCGCCTCGATCCATCCTTCTTTTTCACAAACAGCACGGGGGCTCCCTACGGAGAGACGCTAGGGTGAATAGATCTGCGGTCTAGCAACTCTTGTAATTGTACCTTCAGCTCCTTCAGTTCTGCTGGAGCCATTCGGTAAGGTACTTTTGATATCGGCCGTGTATCCGGGAAGGTGTCGGTGCTGAATTCTATTTCTCGATCCGACGATATTTCGGGCATCTTGTCAGGAAAAATGTCAGAAAAATCTGTCACAACAACAGTCTGCATTGTGTTTGTATTATCCTTCCTCGTATCTCGAATTGATGCCAAGTATCCCTTAAAACCGGAATGTAGCATACGCCTCGCCGAGATTGTCGATACCACCATTGCCGTCTTCGAGACCGTACCACACAAATATGAAAACTCTGTCTCGCCAGGAAGACGAAACACAACTTTCTTCTCTGCGCACTCGATTGTTGCATGACAAGGTGTTAAAATAGTTGTTATATTTTATTGATAATCTCTTGGCTATTTATAGCCTTACAATCTCCTCATTACATTAACTCTCTATAGGAATATCCTATGTCATATTCCAACATACCAAATATATTAATAGAATATTCTAACACATATTCTAACATACCAAAAATACCAATAGGATATTCCAACACTCCCCCTCAAGATGGACGAAAGATATTTACTAAGCCCATCTTGTCACATCCTCTCATCATGCTGACAGAGCTAAGCCCCTTGGTCAGTCCATCTGCTACCTGATATTTGGTTGGAACATAGCCCAGCTCTAGTAGTCCACTATTTAGCCTTTCTTTGATGAAGAATCTGTCAATCTCGATATGCTTGGTCCTGTCATGCTATACTGGATTGTTGGCAATACTAATAGCTGACTGGTTGTCACACAATAGCTTTATCTTGGCTCCCTGGTCCAGCTTCAGCTCCATCAGCATATTCTTCAACCACAATAGCTCTGTGACTCCCAAGGCCATAGCTCTATACTCTGCTTCAGCTGTTGATCTGGCTACCACTGACTCCTTCTTACTCGTCCAAAAGACCAAGTTATCTCCTACAAATATACAGTATCTCGAGGTGGATCTCCTGTCGTCAGAACAGCTAGCCCAGTCAGAATCACAATAGCGCTCGATGCTCACATGATTATTCCTTTTAAAAATTAGTCCCTTTCCGGGGCCTCCTTTCAAGTACCTTAGAATCTGGTACACTGCATCCATATGACCCTTCCGTGGGTCATGCATGTAGCGGCTCACTACGCTGACCGCAAAGCTGATATTAGGTCGGGTGTGGCTCAAGTAGATCAACTTGTCCACCAATCTCTGATATCTATCCCGGTCAACTGGTTCTCCAACTTCAGCATCCAGCTTGAACTTCTGGTCTATCGGTGTCGTAATTGGTTTGCATCCCATCGTTCATGTTTCTGTAAGTAGGTCCAGTGTGTACTTTCTCTGAAAAATAACAATTCTCTATGTATCTCGAGCAATCTCAATCCCAAGGAAGTATCGAAGAGGGCCAAGATCCTTCACCTCGAACTCCTTGCCAAACTTTCCCTTGAGTTGGGCGATCTCCTGCTCATCATCGCCTGTGATAATCATATCATCCACATACACCGCAAGCATGGTGATGTGGCCTCCACTTTGTCTGAAGAATACAGTATGATCAGCATTGATCTGCTGATATCCCATCCCTATCATTGCTCTCCTGAACCTGTCAAACCACGCTCGAGGAGACTGCTTCAGTCCATAGAGGGACTTCTTCAGCCTGCAGACCTTACCTTCTGTCTGATTGGTGCCGAATCCTGGTGGTATCTCCATGTACACCTCCTCCACTAGATTCCCATGAAGAAATGCATTCTTCACATCCAGTTGGTGTAGCTTCCATCCTCCATTGGCTGCCAGAGAGATCAAGGTCCTGACAGTACTCATCTTCGCCACTGGTGCAAAGGTCTCGTCATAATCGATGCCGTACGTCTGACTGTATCCTTTTGCCACCAGTCGAGCTTTGTAGCGCTTAACATGTCCATCTGTGTTCTGCTTTACAGTGAAAACCCACTTGCATTCGACTGCTCTCTTCCCTTCTGGTAGTCTCACCAGCTCCCAAGTTCGGTTCTTCTCCAGAGCTCCCAACTCCTCGTACATCGCTGCTTTCCACTTTGGATCGTTCTTGGCTACCTGCCAATTGGTAGGTACAGTAATACTATCCAATGATGCAATAAAAGCTCCATGAGAAGAAGATATATGATTATATGAGACAAATTTAGCAAGGTCCCAACCATATCTATCAGGAGATTTTCTCGTATTGCTGCGAGTGGACCTCCATACTGATGATGGTTGGGGAGGAGGAGAAGGAAGGATATCACCTGAAGGGGAAGGTGGTGGTGTAGGTGTCTCAGGAGTCAAGACGGGCGCAGGCAAGGGACTTAGCACTGGCACTGTAGGAACCGATCCTGCAAGTTGCTTCTCTCGTCTGTTGTAGGTAAGTATCTCCCCCTGAGCTGTGGGCCTAACATCTCTTATTTCCTCCCCTATCCCTTTTTACCTTTCTGTACCCTATTTGTTCCTCCAAGCCATACTCCGATATCAGTCAAAATACTTCCCAACAACTCCTCCTCTCGCCTCATACTTGCAGTATCAGGTGAGATATTTAGGTTTCCCTCCTGACTGTAGTATGGCTCATGTTTCCTGAAGTGAACATCCATACTTAAAAATTTCCTTTTTTCACTACACTCCAGCATACGTAGCCCTTCTAAGTTTCAGAGTAGTCCACAAAGATACACTTGATTGCTCGAGGATCAAGCTTCCCTACCGACGGTCTGTTGTTCTTCACGAAGCATACGCAGCCAAACACCTTTAGTGGGAGCATCCCACTATTATTTTCCTGTAACATCTCACATGGAGACCGCCATTCCAATACCTTCGAAGGCATCATGTTGATCAGTTGAGCTGCTGTCAACACTGCATATCCCTACAGACTTTGTGGGACATTCATGTCTATTATCACACTTCTCACCACTTCTAGGAGGTGTCTGTTTTTCTTTTCCACTACTCCGTTCTGTGCTGGTGTATATACACAGGTGGTCTGATACCGTATCCCTTGGGCGGACAAGTATTTTGCAAGTTTCTTGTTGGTGTACTCCGTTCCATTGTCAGACCTCAGTACCTTCACTACTGTCTTGTACTGAGTCTGGACATATTTGTGAAATCCCGAAAACAGGAGGGGACCTCTGTCATGCTCCGATTCCGTAGAATCGATAGTCGTCCCCCGGGCGTGATGCCATGCGAATCTAAGTTGCGATCGCATAAGGCATAGTCATAAGGTTATCCGAATCACAACATCAAGTTAGAGTACGCAGAGAAAATTGATTGACACATTTGAAATAGAAGTAAACTTTTCATTGATAATAAAATTTCATTTACATTGACTCCATTACAATCATTGCCGCGCGGGCTACAACATGACTCAACTTACAAAATGAATGTTGATGAGATAGTTGTTCCATACATTACATTCCTTTTTACAAGCAAAAACTATTACACTTTTCACCTGCTATCGAGGAAAGTCGAGTCGTCATCTTTTCTTCCTTTGTACTGAGTACGGAGTCTTCAAAAGGATTCAGAAATAAGCCTTCAACACACGGACGAGGCCTCAAAAGTGTTCGTGCCGCCTTGAGGATTAAGTGGCACGCCCTTCGTGGTTCGGGGTACCTGCGTGGAGAGCGAGGATCAGTACATTACACTTTGTACTGATGCGTGGATATTTAAGTTCCAAGCTCTTATTTGGTTGAAGAGTTTATATGACTTAGTCTGTGAATGTTTTTAACCATCCTAATGAATTTCAAACAAGTATGTGACAAGCATAATGTGAAATACGTTAAAACTTACCTACGGCGGACTGCGCCGCGCCTTATGAGACTTACCATGTTCTTTCCTGTCAATTGTTATCATTTTTATATGCAGTTTGTATATGTGGAGGTCACTGGCACCACAAGCCATTTTAGACTATAGCTGGATTAGACGGGGACCCTTTCAGCGTAGGTAGCGATCCCCGCTGCAAGTTCTCCGACTAACCATGTTTTAGCTTTCGTCAAGCTCAGCTATCATTTGCTTCCTCCTAGGCCGAAACGATCCTGTGTCTCGGGGTATCGCTCGAGGAAGCCATTCCTCGTGCACGAGTTGTCCAATGACCGTGCAAAGACAATTTTAGTTATTAAGACATAGCCTACATTCTCTTTGAAAACTTGCTCATTTTATCGTGTCCGTGTCCTTGCATCTATTCTTTCATTCGCAACAACATTTTTGATTGACCTAAGAAGGGGTCGAGGAGAGAAAGGTCAGCCACTCACCTTGAGTTTACTTCAGACGAGAGAACTTGTTGGTCGTGCTAGACGTCGCCTACGCGATTACCTGAAATCGCACAAGCAACCGATTAGAATACTGTATTATTCAAGAAGTTCGACAGGAAATGCGAGTTCAAAATGCAAGCCATGAAAACCATCGAAAACATTCACGAAAATGCATTCAGAAAACCAAGCCAAAACCAACACAAGCGGCGTGAAAAACAGAGCAACGAGAGGTCTCTCCCGACTCAGCCGCAGAGTCAATCCTTGAGGCGCTACCCACTGAATATGGGAATTGGTTCCGAAGAAGCCACTCCATAATGGGGAATGGATCTTAATTCAACCGTTCCCGT
This sequence comes from Iris pallida, assembly GCA_029216955.1. Lineage (NCBI taxonomy): Eukaryota > Viridiplantae > Streptophyta > Magnoliopsida > Asparagales > Iridaceae > Iris > Iris pallida. The sequence continues at coordinate 24,832,412 of JANAVB010040218.1, read as the reverse complement.
TCGATCGATTCGATCGATCCCGACCTATCGGTCCCGACCGAATCGATAGCGACAGTATTCCTTTCTCGTGCACCCCGTGGACGGAGAACGGGGCACGATGTAGGTACGGGGCACTACACCATAACCAACTAATAAAAAGTTTTATCTTCGAAACTTAAGAATAGAACCTACCTCTACGAGAACAATGAAGGAAAATTTTCCTTCATTTCTGACTCAAGCTCCTATGTCGACTCCTCGACCGAATGGTTTCTCCAGAGGATGCAGACGAGAGGAATAGCATGGTTGCGGAGAAGTTTATCTTTGCGCTCCAAGATTTGCACAGGCTCTTCAACATATGACAAGTCCGCCTTCAGAACCAGCTGACCCAAATCTACTACATGGCTCGGATCATGCACGTACTTCCGCAATTGTGAGACGTGGAAGACGTCGTGCACCTCCGACAATACAGGCGGCAAGGCGATTTGGTAAGCTACCGGGGCGACTCGCTTCAATATTTCAAACGGGCCAATAAATCTTGGGCTCAACTTCCCTTTCGTACCAAACCTGGAAACTCCACGCATGGGCATTACTTTCAAGAATACATGGTCGTCTTCCGAGAACTCGAGCGGGCGTCGATGCGTGTCGGCATAGCTCTTTTGTCGACTTTGTGCTATCTTCAATCTTTTTCGTATTAACTTGACCTTATGTACGGTCTGCTCCACCAGCTCCGGACCAAGTATCTGCCATTCTCCGACTCCATCCCAACAAATGGACGATCTGCACTTCTGGCCGTACAAGACTTCATACGACGCCATTTGGATGATGGACTGATAGCTGTTGTTGTATGCAAACTCGGCCAACGGTAGATGGACATCCCAGCTTGACTTCAAGTCGATCGTACAGAGTCGTAACATGTCCTCGAGAATCTGGCTCACCCTCTCTGTTTGGCCGTCAGTCTGAGGATGATAAGCTGAGCTAAATTTCAACTTGGTCCCCAACGCTGAATGAAGACTACTCCAGAAGCGTGCCACGAACCGTCCATCCCGATCCGAGACGATAGATACTGGGACCCCGTGCAGACGAACTATTTCATCAAGGTATATCTGAGCAAGGCGGTCGACGCTCCAAGTAAGTTTAAAGGCTATGAAGTGCGCTGACTTGGTTAGTCGATCGACGATGACCTAGACGTCGTCGTTTCCCCGCGGCATCCTTGGCAAGCCAACAACAAAATCCATAATGACATGATCCCATTTCCACTCTAGAATGGCAAGGTTCTGCATCTCTCCGCCCGGTCGCTGGTGCTCGTCTTTCACTTGCTGACATGCCATACACTTCGACACAAAGAGCGCTACGTCCCTCTTCATGTCGTGCCACCAAAAGACAACACGGAGGTCCTTATACATCTTGGTGCTACCAGGATGCAAGGAATATTTTACATAATGTGCCTCCGACATTATCTCCTTTCTAAGTTCTACGTCATCAGGAACGCATAGCCGACCCTTCACTCGCAACACTCCCGACTCGTACTATGCAAAGTCGGACGCTTTTCCTGTCGATATCAGCTTCCACATTTTCTCCAGGTATGAGTCGTCCTTTTGAGCAAACTTGATCCTCTACAATAGGCTCGGTTCCAGCCGCAGTTGCGCCAGCTTTACGTCTCTAAAACGAACTCGGAGTTCAATGCCCATCCCTTCCAAGTCACGCAGCAGTCGACTTTTGATGCATAACGAAGCTAAGTACTTTCGGCTCAGCGCATCCGCTACAACATTTTTTTTGCCCGACGTGTAGTCGATTGATAAGTCGTAGTCTTTGATCAGTTCGAGCCATCGTCTCTGTCGCAAATTTAGTTCTTTCTGGGTGAAGAGATACTTGAGACTTTTGTGGTCCGTATAAATCCTGCATGCCACGCCATAGAGATACTGACGCCACAGCTTCAACGTGAACACAATTGCCGCTAGTTCTAGGTCATGCGTGGGATAGTTCTTCTCGTGCGGCTTCAACTGCCGGGAAGCGAAAGATATCACCTTATCCCGCTGCATGAGTATACACCCCAAGCCCTGGCCAGAAGCATCGCTGAAGATTTGAAATCCCTCCGTCCCTTCAGGAAATGCAAGTATTAGGGCCGAAATGAGCCGTTGTTTGAGCTCTTGGAAGGAAGCTTCACAGTCGTCTGACCACACGAATGCGACTCCTTTCTGGGTGAGGCGAGTCAACGGCGATGCAATCTTCGCGAAGTCCTTCACGAAGCGTCGGTAGTATCCCGCCAAGCCTAGGAAGCTTCAAATTTCGCTAACTGATGCGGGCCGTTTCCAATCAGCAACTGCCTCGACTTTCTTCGGATCGACTGCGATGCTCGCGGCGGAGATGATGTGTCCAAGGAATGATACGCTGTTCAGCCAAAATTCACACTTGCTCTTTTTCATATACAACTGATTCTCTCGAATGGTTTGGAGTACCGTCCACAGGTGTTCTGCATATTGTGCTCGATCCTTCGAGTAGACGAGGATGTCATCGATGAAGACTACTACGAATTTGTCAACGAACGGACAGAACACCCAATTCATTAGATCCTTGAAGATGGCAGGGGCATTTGTCAGACCGAACGGCATTACCAAGAACTCGTAGTGGCCGTAGCGGGTGCGGAAGGCAGACTTCGGCACGTCATCAGGCTTGACTTTGAGTTGGTGGTAACCTGATCGCAGATCAATCTTCGAAAACACCGTCGTACCTTGGAGCTGGTCAAACAAGTCGTCGATGCGGGGTAGGGGGTACTTGTTTCGGACGATGGCCTTATTCAATTCCCGATAGTCGATGCAGAGCCGCATCGATCCATCCTTCTTTTTGACAAATAGCACATACGCACCCCACGGCGAGACACTTGGACGGATGAATCCCTTGTCGAGTAACTTTTGCAGTTGAATCTTGAGCTTTTTTAGTTCTGTCGGGGCCATTCTGTACGGAGCTTTTGAGATCGGCCGGGTGTCAGGGAATGTATCGATAGTGAATTCGATTTCTCGATCGGAGGACATTCCGGGTAGCTCGTCTGGGAACACATCGGGGAATTATGCCACAACGTCGGTCTGACCTACGTTTGCACTTTCCATTCGCGTATCTCGAACAGATGCCAAGTAGCCTTCGCATCCTGAATGCAGCAACCTTCGAGCAGAAATTGCCGAGATCACCATGCACGTCGACGATGCTTCACCACACGAGTAGCAGAATTCAAGCACTCCAGGTATGCGGAAGGTGACCTTCTTTCTTGTACAGTCGATGATGGTGTTGCAAGGACCGAGCCAATCCATACCCAGTATGATGTCGAAGTCCTTCATATCTAGAACTATCGCATCAAGACCGATCTTTTGACCCCTAATACAAATGATCCCGTCGCCATAAGCTAAATTTGTGAGTAGTGGTGTGCCCGAAGGTGTACTTACGCTAAGGTCGAGATCTAATGATATTATAGGAAATTTATGCTCGACGGCAAAGTCCGCCGATATAAAACTATACGAAACGCCTGAATCAAATAGTACACGAGCAGGCACATTATTGAAATTTAGTATATCTGTCACTACCGTATCTGATGCAAGCACTTCATCTCGAGTCATGGCGTAGACGCGGCCCTGGACATTAGGGCGACGATCCTGGCCATTCTGTTGTGCATGTTGAGGAGCTCGAGGAGCTGGGCCTTGATTTTGATGATTTTGTTGTGGCAGAGCGTCTCGTCTTTGCAGTCGGGAATGACAATCTTTAGCGGAGTGTCCCTTCTTTTCGTAAAAGTTACAATCTATGTTCAAGGTACGGCACTCGCTGGCATCGTGTCCGATAAAATTATAATTTGTGCAACGAGACCTAGTGCTCTGTCCCTGGTTGCACCCGTTGTTCGGACGCTTTGCAGTGTGATTGTTGCCTCCCGTATGGCTAGGACGTTTGTGATTGGAATGATGCACAAAGTCTGCAGCAACAGGAGGGTACTGGCTCTCAAGACGGAGAGCATGATTTAGAGCATCGCCCGTGGTCTTGTACTCCAGAACTCCTACATGCACACCGATAGAGCGTCGCAGACCCACTTCGAACCATCGCACACGGCACTCCTCTGTAGGAAGAAACGTACCAGCAAATTTGGACAATCTGTTGAATTCTGTGGCATACTGTTCTACTGTCCGGTTCCCTTGCCTCAACTGCATGAATTCATTCTTCTTCTCTTGGCGAACGGCGGAGGGAAGGTACTCGACTTCAAAGGATTTACAGAACGTGGCCCAAGAGATCGGCGCTGAGTTGTTGTCGTGTCGGATCGCTCGCTTGTGCATGGCCCACCAGTCGTGCGCGTTCAACCGTAGTTGAAGTTGTACGCAGGTGACTTGCTTTGATTCTTCAATGCCGAGGAGCTCGAAGTGATCTTCCAGCACTTCCAACCAGTCGATTGCCATAGAGGGGCCTTCGGTACCGCTGAAGGAAGTGCGGCACGCCTTCTTAAATTCTGACACTTCAAATTTGTATCTTTTCGATGTCGCCGGTTGACGCTCTGGCTCATCCGTGTCGACTTCGATGGGTTGGACCGTCGGTACGGTGACAGTAGGTGCTGTCGCAGAATTTTTGTTGGCCATAATTGTCTAGACGATCTGCTGCAGAGTATCTAGTTGCTTTTGTTGCAGCTTAGCTTGTGCGTCGAAGCGAGCTTCGAACTGGGCCTGTCGTGCCTCTGTCTGTTGATGTCGGTTCTCGGACTATTTCTGCTGCGCCTCCATCATGCGCAGCATCCTTTCGATGGTATTGTTAGAAGCTCCAGCCCGCGAACTACTAGAGCCGCTAGAAGCGCTCTGCTCTTGCTCGGCTGTCACCCTCACTTTTCCCAGTTAGGGGTAAAATGGTAATTTTCCATTTTTTAATATTTTTGGGAATTTTATTTCATGAATATTATTATTTAATTATTATAGGAGTCGGGTTCGAATTTCATCGCATTCCGAGTTAATTCGGGACCCCGGTGAATTTCGACTTGAGCTGTAATTAGCATGTTAGCTAACCATGGCCCACCATACTAAACTTTAGGGTTTAAGAGTTTGGACTAGTCCCCCATGAGTAATTTAGTTTAATTATAATTTTTTATTTATTTTTAGGAACTTCTTAAACCTAATTTGGATTTTATTTAATATTAGGCTTAGGGAGGGGCAAACTTGTAATTACAAGTGCCCCTCACCATGCCATGTCTTGGCCGGCCATGACTAGCCCCCTCTCTCTTTCCTTCACCACCAAGCAACACTCTCTCTCTCTCTCTTCCAATTCAATTTCTCTTAAGTCTTCTTCTTCCTCCAACCAACCAATCTAGGTAAGCTTTTATTTCTCCATTTATTTCTCATTAGTATTCATGTCCCACACAATAAATGGAGAGGAGAAGATTCTCTACCATTTGTCTACAAATTTGTGGGTTTTCCCTAAAAAATAGGTTGATGATTTATTAGGATTTAATCCTTAGAGAGTGGTATATATATATATATATATATATATATATATATATATATATATATATATATATATATATATATATATATATATATATATATATATATATATATATATTCTTGTGTGTGTATATATTTTGATGTGTTTGTGTTGTGTGGGATTAGTGTCATGAGGATGAGAGTGGTGAGAATGTGTGTGTGTTGTGTTGTGTGAGGGTGTGTGTGTTTATATATATATATATATATATATATATATATATATATATATATATATATATATATATATATATATATATATACACTCTCATAACTATATATATATACATATTCATATATATATATATATATATATATATATATATATATATATATATATATATATATATATATATATGAATATGTATATATATAGTTATGAGAGTGTATATATATATATATATATATATATATATATATATATATATATATATATATATATATATATATATATATATATATATATATATATATTTTAGATATGAGTGTGTATTTATATATGTATAGATGGTTAGATAGATATATATATACCTATGGATATATATTTTAGATATGAGTGTGTATTTATATATATATATAGATGGTTAGATAGATATATATATACCTATATATATATATATATATATATATATATATATATATATATATATATATATATATATATATTTATATTTATATATATATATATATAGATGGTTATATATATATATATATATATATATATATATATATATATATATATATATATATATATATATATATATATATATATATATATATATATATATATATATATATATATAGAGTAGGAGGAAGAGAAGAAGATGAAAAAGAAGAATAAGAGCAGCAGTGGCAGCACCCTATGCTGCAGCAGCAGCTGCCAGGGATAAACCCGCCCCCCCTTAGGTTTTTGGCCTATAAACCCCCCCCCCCCCCCCTATCTATATATATATATATATATATATATATATATATATATATATATATATATATATATATATATATATATGGATGGATTTGTAGAGAAGAGTAGAAGAAGTTTATGGAATTAGAAGTTAGGAAAGAATTAGAAGTTAGAAGGAAAGATTGGAAGAAGTTAGAAGAATAGGAAGAAGGCTAGAATAGAAATTTGGGGAAAACCGAGTTAGATGGCAAAACGGAGCTCGGAGTATCGAAATGAGTTGAAACTTGGCGTGGGACAAGAATACGTGATTTAGATTTTGCGGATAGGCTTCCGGGTGAAAATCGGGGTTGTAGGACGCCGGTATCGCGTCGTACCATTGCGTATCTTGAAATATTCAAGATACCGGCAATGGGCCGTAACATGGACTAGATGTCCATTTTACTTGGGTATCTTGGTAGGTAATATATGTATAGGATAGTACCTTACTACCCTAGGGAGCTCGGGTCAAAATACCAAGCGTAGGTAGGCTAACTTGATAGTTGCCTAAGCTAGAATTTTACCCTTTTTAAGGGTAAAATAGGATATTGGCCTACGGCCAAGATATGAGTTTCGAAGTCCAAGATGGACTTGGATATGGGTTGTAGAGGTTGGTAATAGTTAGAAATAGTCGCCTAGACCTAGTCTTGACCCCGGTTGACCACGGTTGACTTTTTGGACCAAAAGTCAACTATAGGTCAACGCTTTACCCAAATTAGTCCCAATTTCCATTAGACTTGTGTAGTTGACCAAAAGTCAACTATTAGTCACCATTGACCTAGGGTTGACCAGGGTTGACCTAGAGTTGATCAGAGTTGACCAGGGTTGACCAGTTGACCAAAAGTCAACTATATGCCAACTCTTGACCCCGTTTGACTTTCTTCGACTTGTTTTGACCCGTGATGACTGGTATGACCTATGATTGACTTGGTTAGGCTTAGATTGACTTGATATAACTTGATTTAACCTAGATTGACTTGACAGGGCTTAGTGTGACTCAGTGAGACCTAGTTTGACCTAGATGCATATCATTCATTGTGAATCATTCCTAAACTTGTTTAAACCTAAATTAACTTACAGTATCTCATATTTAGGTTCCTGATTACCACTTTGAGCATTGATATACCATACAGCTCAGGACAGCAGGCGAGTACATTCACTGATAGTTTTCATTGTCTTGATATCTGCTATATCCGATTCAGTTGTAGTGCCTTACTTGATTCCTAACACGATGGTTCACGGACTAGTATATGTCGGATCCTGTCATAAGATGTTGTTCCTGGGTTACTTGATATATTAGTACATGACTCGACTTGTTACTTGTACTTGTATAGACATGGACTTGGGAGTGGGCTGATCACCTGCTTTTGAATCCCGTGTCATGACGTGTTATGTCCGGATCCTTTATACTATTCAGGGATGGGGAGTTATTAGTGGTTGTGTGATCAAATTCCCACATTGTTCTACTGTATACATTGTTCATAGCTATACCCTCGCCTCACGACGGGTAAAACCTTACCCTACATCGTTCATAGCTTTCCATGGTGACCGGCCTTACCGTTCTATTGTACACATTGTTCATAGCCGGTCGGATGGAAAGTCTGATCATGTTTCCCAAGCCGATCACATAACGCTCTAATAATTCAAATCACATTTTATATTTACTTTATCTTATCGTATATCCTGCACTGTTCTACATTCAGTATTTTCTCACCATGCCATGATATACAGTTACTCACATGCTCTACTTGCCTTTACATTGTACCTTGATTGGAGACTAAGTTCTGCTCGGGAGAAGAGTTACAACCCCGGTCCTTGTTTGGTTTAAGGGTTGTAACTCGGCTTCCGAACGGTTCCCAAGCTTTCATATATCTTTGTCTTGTAGTTCATTATACCGTCTCTTATAGAATTTGTCAATTCACATGGAACTGCTGTTAGTGTTTGTACTTGCTCATTTTTTTGACAGGATACCGTTATGATATTTTACAGATGACTCTGAGACTGACTGCCCGACCTACTATGGGGTTGAGTCTGATGGACTAGATTTAGACCGTGGCTTATTGGTAGAGCCACTGGACTTTGCTCACCCTGAGTAGCCTAGTTTAGTTAGGTTTGCCTGGCCTGCGAGCCAGCTAGTATATTTCAGTTCGTAGTATCTTTATACTTATATTATCTGAGACTCTGGATATTTGTGTATAGCTCTGACTTGTGGATCTTGGACTCATTTTCCTGTTTATTCTATCATATTTCCTTTTCCGTACTATCTACCTTAGTTTGATATATGTGATTGAGACTGTATTGCTATGTCACCTCCATTCAGAGTGTATATACTGTACAGGTACATTTATCTGTTTTAGTCGTAGTATTTATAGACCCTATATACAGCGTTCTACCGCCGATACTGCGGCGTAGGCTGGACGTAACCACGTGCTCGTGCCCCTCTTCAAGGTGCGGGTCGTGACACATTTTTGTGGTGGCCCGTGCAGGTCTCGTGTCGCAATTAGTGCGATCTCGTAATGGTGTTCGACTTAGAGTACTAATTACGAGCCTGCGATTAGGACGTAGGACCTAGGATATGATAGGAGTTTCTCAATCACACTTAGGAAAATTTTTCGATCTTTTGATTATCATGATTACTCCCCTTGTATTAAATTAACTGTCCTTCTTTGATAATGTCTTCTCATGTGCCATATTGATCTCTTTGCTTCAATTCGTCTCCATGATGACGAAGACGCACCCGCAGGCCACTGGATCGAGTAGCTTGCCCGAGAGATCTGATCAGGCAGAGGAGGAGGTTCACGAGACTGCCCCCAGTGATTCTACTATTCCAGAGACCCAGGCAGTGCAGGGAGGTCTACTACCTCCACCCCAGAGGGTTTCAGTCGTCGTTCCGGAGTTACTGCTGCCACCACCACCGATACCGACGGATACACATCATACGTTCCTTCTCCTTCAACAGATGATGGAGACACAGCGGGCCCAGGCAGAGGCATCGCAGCGCCAGTCGGAGGTGTCACACCGTCAGATTGAGTTGCTGAGGCAGAGCATGGAGAACTCGCATCAGCTCGCACTGGCAGCCGTGGAGAGAGTGGCACCGGGTACGGTACAGGGCCCTACTGGCCAGCAGCCGTACCAGTAGCAGTCCAGGCCAGGGACAGTATTAGAATTTAGGAAGATGAGCTCCAGGGACTTCACGGGCACGGAGGGCATCCTTTATGCAGACGATTGGCTAGAGGATGTACAGCGGAGCATGGAGCTGGCAGAGCTTCCTAGAGCACTTTGGGTTTTGGCCGCAGCCAGCCGATTCTTCGACATTGCGCTGACATGGTACCGCACGAATCCTCGTGCGTCGGTGAGAGGGCTGACTTGGGAGAACTTCCGGAGGCTCTTCAAGGAGAAGTTCTTCCCGGACATGGCTCTTACAGCATTGGAGGGCCAGTTCGTGGGTCTAGTGCAGGGGAACTTGTCGGTGGACGAGTATGCAGCAGAGTTCTTCCGCCTTAGCAGGTTCATTTTTGATATGATTCAGGATGAGGGGCAGAAGGCTCGTAAGTTTCGTAGGGGACTCATTCATGCAGTGCGCACCCGCACCTCGGGTCGTCGTGACGCGACGTTCGATCAGATATTGATGGACGTACAGATTGCAGAGGAGGATTTCGGCCTCAAGCCGAAGAGGAGCGGTGATACCATGGGGGCGAGTTCCAGTGCGGGACCGGCCAAGCGCCCCCACTTTCAGCATCAGCAGAGGCCATTTCAGCAGCAGCAGGCTCTATTGCAGATTCAGCAGGCACCAGCGCGTGCCCAGCAGCACCAGGGACAGGGCCAGAGGCAGGCCATCCAGTGTGCCTTCTGCAAGAAGATAGGGCACACCCGAGAGGTTTGTAGGATGAAGCAGGGAATTTGTTTATTCTGTGGAGCTTCAGACCACCAGGTGAAGAACTGTGCTGCCCGTGCAGCCAGACAGGCAGGCCAGGACGGAGTGCAGCAGGCTAGAGGAGGCCAGCAGGGGCGTGCTTTCGCCATGACAGTTGAGCCCACTCAGGCAGTAGCAGAGCAGATAGCAGGTTCCAATCTTTCAATCTCCTTTCCGCATTTGCCTTCTTATAAACTGTCTTGAAATTCGATTCTATCTGTTCTTTGATCGTTGGATGAAAATTGTTCTTGTGATATGATTTTCTTCTGAGATAAGTCATATGGGCTAGGTCGTCTCGATTATGAGATTTTAGAATACTCTAGGGTCATGCTAGCAGGCATAGTGAGGACATATAGTCGGATTGTGGTCGTATTTCTTGGATGTGGGAATTTAAGGTTTTCGCTGCCAAGCTAGAGGCAATGCAAAAATTTTAAATACCATAATTCTAGAGGTATGTACCTTAGTCGAGGACTCTGTGATTATCGTAGCCTTGCTCACTGGCATGACGGAGATTCTGAGTATCATGATGATTGGACAGACGCATACGATTATCGAACTGCATGATTTTTCTGTGTTTACTTGTTTTAATTTTTGGAGGATAAATTCTTTTAAGGTGGATAGACTTATAGCACCCAGTTTCTATTTGAGAGTAATTTTAAATTTTATAATTTTAGTCATTTATTTCATGCTTGATTTTTGAGATTTTAATCATTTAAATTTAAGCCATGACTTGTGATTTTGATATTTACTATTGTTTGGTTTTAATTTCGAGGACAAAATTTCTTTTAAGGTGGATAGACTTGTCACCCTCACTTTTTCCAGTTAGGGGTAAAATGGTAATTTTCCATTTTTTAATATTTTTGGGAATTTTATTTCATGAATATTATTATTTAATTATTATAGGAGTCGGGTTCGAATTTCATCGCATTCCGAGTTAATTCGGGACCCCGGTGAATTTCGACTTGAGCTGTAATTAGCATGTTAGCTAACCATGGCCCACCACACTAAACTTTAGGGTTTAAGAGTTTGGACTAGTCCCCCATGAGTAATTTAGTTTAATTATGATTTTTTATTTATTTTTAGCAACTTCCTAAACCTAATTTGGATTTTATTTAATATTAGGCTTAGGGAGGGGCAAACTTGTAATTACAAGTGCCCCTGACCATGCCATGTCTTGGCCGGCCATGACTAGCCCCCTCTCTCTTTCCTTCACCACCAAGCAACACTCGCTCTCTCTCTTCCAATTCAATTTCTCTTAAGTCTTCTTCTTCCTCCAACCAACCAATCTAGGTAATCTTTTATTTCTCCATTTATTTCTCATTAGTATTCATGTCCCACACAATAAATGGAGAGGAGAAGATTCTCTACCATTTGCCCACAAATTTGTGGGTTTTCCCTAGAAAAATAGGTTGATGATTTATTAGGATTTAATCCTTAGAGAGTGGTATATATATATATATATATACGTATATATATATATATATATATATATATATATGTATATATATATATATATATATATATATATATATATATACATGTATATTCTTGTGTGTGTATATATTTTGATGTGTTTGTGTTGTGTGGGATTAGTGTCATGAGGATGAGAGTGGTGAGAATGTGTGTGTGTGTGTTGTGTTGTGTGAGGGTGTGTGTGTGTTTATATATATATATATATATATATATATATATATATATATATATATATATATATATATATATATATATATATAGTTATGAGAGTGTATTTATATATATATATATATAGATATGAGTGTGTATTTATATATGTATGTAGATATGGGTGTGTAGGTATGTATATATAGATGTGTGAGTGTTGTGTATATATATATAGATAGATATATATATATATATATATATATATATATATATATATATATAAAATTAGATAGATATATATATACCTATATATATATATATATATATATATATATATATATATATATATATATATATATAGATATATATATATATATATAGATGGTTATATATATATATATATATATATATATATATATATATATATATATATATATATATATATATATATATATATATATATATATATATATATATATATATATATATAGATGGTTAAAAAATATATATATATATATATATATATATATATATATATATATATATAGGGAGCGGATCGGGAGCCCCGTCCGCGGAGCCCCGCCGAAGCCCCCGCGATCCTTAGCCGTTGGATCGCTCGGGCGGGCGCGGGCCCCACGCGGGCCCCGCGCGATCCGATGGTGCAGGGGGGGCGGGGCTTCGGCGGGGCTCCGCGGGCGGGGCCTTTGATCCGCTCCCATATATATATATATATATATATATATATATATATATATATATATATATATATATATAGAGTAGGAGGAAGAGAAGAAGATGAAAAAGAAGAATAAGAGCAGCAGTGGCAGCAGCCTATGCTGCAGCAGCAGCAGCTGCCAGGGATAAACCCCCCCCCCCCTTAGGTTTTTGGCCTATAAACCCCCTCCCCCCTTATCTATATGTACATGTATATATATATATATATATATATATATATATATATATATATATATATATATATATATATATATATATATATTATATATGGATGGATTTGTAGAGAAGAGTAGAAGAAGTTTATGGAATTAGAAGTTAGGAAAGAATTAGAAGTTAGAAGGAAAGATTGGAAAGAAGTTAGAAGAATAGGAAGAAGGCTAGAATAGAAATTTGGGGAAAACCGAGTTAGAGGGTGAAACGGAGCTCGGAGTATCGGAATGAGTTGAAACTTGGCGTGGGGCAAGAATACGTGATTTAGATTTTGCGGGTAGGCTTCCGGGTGGAAATCGGGGTTGTAGGACGTCGGTATCGCGCCGTACCATTGCGTATCTTGAAATATTCAAGATACCGGCAATGGGCCGTAACATGGACTAGATGTCCATTTTACTTGGGTATCTTGGTAGGTAATATATGTATAGACTAGTACCTTACTACCCTAGGGAGCTCGGGTCAAAATACCAAGTGTAGGTAGGCTAACTTGATAGTTGCCTAAGCTAGAATTTTACCCTTTTTAAGGGTAAAATAGGATATTGGCCTACGGCCAAGATATGAGTTTCGAAGTCCAAGATGGACTTGGATATGGGTTGTAGAGGTTGGTAATAGTTAGAAATAGTCGTCTAGACCTAGTTTTGACCCCGGTTGACCACGGTTGACTTTTTGGACCAAAAGTCAACTATGGGTCAACGCTTTACCCAAATTAGTCCCAATTTTCATTAGACTTGTGTAGTTGACCAAAAGTCAACTATTAGTCACCATTGACCTAGGGTTGACCTAGAGTTGACCAGAGTTGACCAGGGTTGATCAGTTGACCAAAAGTCAACTATAGGCCAACTCTTGACCCCGTTTGACTTTCTTCGACTTGTTTTGACCCGTGATGACTGGTATGACCTAGGATTGACTTGGTTAGGCTTAGATTGACTTGATATAACTTAATTTGACCTAGATTGACTTGACAGGGCTTAGTGTGACTCAGTGAGACCTAGTTTGACCTAGATGCATATCATTCATTGTGAATTATTCCTAAACTTGTTTAAATCTAAATTAACTTACAGTATCTCATATTTAGGTTCCTGATTACCACTCTGAGCATTGATATACCATACAGCTCAGGACAGCAGGCGAGTACATTTATTGATATATTTTATTGTCTTGATATCTGCTATATCCGATTCAGTTGTAGTGTCTTACTTGATTCCTAACACGATGGTTCACGGACTAGTATATGTCGGATCCTGTCATGAGATGTTGTTCCCGGGTTACTTGGTATATTGGTACATGACTCGACTTATTACTTGTACTTGTATAGACATGGACTTGGGAGTGGGCTGATCACCTGCTTTTGAATCCCGTGTCATGACGTGTTATGTCCGGATCCTTTATACTATTCGGGGATGGGGAGTTATTAGTGGTTGTGTGATCAAATTCCTACATTGTTCTACTATATACATTGTTCATAGCTATACCCTCGCCTCACGACGGGTAAAGCCTTACCCTACATCGTTCATAGCTTTCCATGGTGACCGGCCTTACCGTTCTATTGTACACATTGTTCATAGCCGGTCGGATGGAAAGCCTGATCATGTTTCCCAAGCCGATCACATAACGCTCTAATAATTCAAATCACATTTTATATTTACTTTATCTTATCGTATATCCTGCTCTGTTCTACATTCAGTATTTTCTCACCATGTCATGATATACAGTTACTCACATGCTCTACTTGCCTTTACATTGTACCTTGATTGGAGACTAAGTTCTGCTCGGGAGAAGAGTTACAACCCCGGTCCTTGTTTGGTTTAAGGGTTGTAACTCGGCTTCCGAACGGTTCCCAAGCTTTCATATATCTTTGTCTTGTAGTTCATTATACAGTCTCTTATAGAATTTGTCAATTCACATGGAACTGCTGTTAGTGTTTGTACTTGCTCATTTTCCTGACAGGATACCGTTATGATATTTTATAGATGACTCTGAGATTGACTGCCCGACCTACTATGGGGTTGAGTCTGATGGACTAGATTTAGACCGTGGCTTATTGGTAGAGCCACTGGACTTTGCTCACCCTGAGTAGCCTAGTTTAGTTAGGTTTGCCTGGCCTGTGAGCCAGCTAGTACATTTCAGTTCTTAGTATCTTTATACTTATATTATCTGAGACTCTGGATATTTGTGTATAGCTCTGACTTGTGGATCTTGGACTCATTTTCCTGTTTATTCTATCATATTTCCTTTTCCGTACTATCTACCTTAGTTTGATATATGTGATTGAGACTGTATTGCTATGTCACCTCTATTCGGAATGTATATACTGTACAGGTACATTTATCTATTTTAGTCGTGGTATTTACAGACCCTATATACAGCGTTCTACCGCCGATACTGTGGCGTAGGCTGGACGTAACCACGTGCTCGTACCCCTCTTCTGGGTGCAGGTCGTGACATCGGCCGTGGGTTCCGACACTTCTACAATACGAAGGCAAACGCATCAGTCTCAAATTATTACGGACTCATTGTATGGAACAACTTATCTCATCGACGCAAGGTCAAAGGTTTAAAACTCTAGACATGAGACCAAAGGATGTAAAGCCGTGCTCTGATACCATTATGTCACGTCCCGATTTCGTAGAATCGATAGTCGTCCCCCGGGCGTGATGCCGTGCGAACCTAAGTTGCGATCGCACAAGGCATAGTCATAAGGTTATCCGAATCACAACATCAAGTTAGAGTACGCAGAGAAAATTGATTGACAGATTTGAAATAGAAGTAAACTTTTTATTGATAATAAAATTTTATTTATATTGACTCCATTACAATCATTGCCGCGCGGGCTACAACATGACTCAACTTACAAAATAAACGTTGATGAGATAGTCATTCCATACATTACATCTCTTTTTACAAGCAAAAACCATTACACTTTCCACCTGCTATCGAGGAAAGTCGAGACGTCATCTTTTCTTCCTTTGTACTGAGTACGGAGTCTTCAAAAGGATTCAGAAACAAGCCTTCAACACACGGACGAGGCTTCAAAAGTATTCGGGCCGCCTTGAGGATTAAGTGGCACGCCCTTCGTGGTTCGGGGTACCTGCGTGGAAAGCGAGGATCAGTACATTACACTTTGTACTGGTGCATGGCTATTTAAGTTCCAAGCTCTCATTTGGTTGAAGAGTTTATATGACTTAGTCTGTGAATGTTTCTAACCATCCTAATGAATTTCAAACAAGTATGTGACAAGCATAATGTGAAATACGTTGAAACTTACCCACGGCGGACCGCGTCGCGCCTTATGAGACTTACCATGTTCTTTCCTGTCAATTATTATCATTTTCATATACAGTTTGTATATGTGGAGGTCACTGGCACCACAAGCCATTTTGGACTATAGCTGGGTTAGACGGGGACCCTTTCAGCGCGGGTAGCGAGCCCCGCTGCAAGTTCTCCGACTAACCATGTTTTAGCTTTCGTCGAGCTCAGCTATCATTTGCTTTCTCCTAGGCCGAAACGATCCCGTGTCTCGGGGTATCGCTCGAGGAAGTCGTTCCTCGTGCACGAGTTGTCCAATGGCCATGCAAAGACAATTTTAGTTATTAAGCCATAGCCTACATTCTCTTTGAAAACTTGCTCATTTTATCATGTCCGTGCCCTTACATCTAATCTTTCATTCGTAACAACATTTTTGATTAACCTAAGAAGGGGTCGAGGAGAGAAAGGTCAGCCACTCATCTTGAGTTTACTTCAGGCGAGAGAACTTGTTGGTCGCGCTAGACATCGCCTACGCGATTACTTGAAATCGCACAAACAACCGATTAGAATATTGTATTATTCAAGAAGTTCGATAGGAAATGCGAGTTCGAAATGCAAGCCATGAAAACCATCGAAAACATTCACGAAAACGCATTCAGAAAACCAAACCAAAACCAACGCAAGCGATGTGAAAAACAGAGCAACGGGAGGTCTCTCCCGACTCAGCCGCAGAGTCAATCCTTGAGGCGCTACCCGCTGAATATGGGACTTGGTTCCGAAGAAGCCACTTCATAACGGGGAATGGATCTTAATTCAACCGTTTCCGTTCGATCGATTCGATCGATCCCGACCTATCGGTCTCGATCGAATCAATAGCGACAGTGTTCTTTTTTCGCGTACCCCGTAGACGAAGAACGGGGCACGATGTAGGGATGGGGTACTACAATCTCACTCTTATTTTTCATCAAATACAACCAAGTAGTATGAGAAAAACAATCTATGAAGGTAACAAAATATTTGTAACCATTCATAGGAGTAGTACAAGGCCCCCAGACATTAGAGTTTACCACATCAAAAACAGACGTGCTCCTATGACCGCTACTCACATATAAACTCCTAGTAAGTTTGCCTAACTCACAAGCATCACAAACTAGTTTTTTTTTATTAACTTCTTCATAAATTGCAGGGTACAATTTACTTAAAATACCAAATGAAGAGTGTCCCAACCTTCTGCGGTGGAGTCGCAATGTATCTTTCGCACTCATCTTCTTCAGTCCTTCTATCCCTGTCTTTTCTGCCATAGATACTAATGCTGAATCATGCCCTTCTCGATCCAGGTACCACAGTCCATCATACTAAGTGCCACTTCCAAGTCTTCGTCCCATCTTTTTCTTCTGGAAGATTACCTTAGAAATATCAAAGAAAATAATACAATTTAGTTGAAGGATGATGGAACTAATGGACAAAAGACTGACTGGAAAAGAAGGAGCATGCAAAACATTGGATAATTTTATCGAACCCGTACAATTTACAGTATCCTTACCGACCACTGGCTGGAATGTCCTATCAGCGGTTTGAATGTTGTCTGTCGATGATAGGTGAGTGTAGGAGGAGAACTCACTAGCCTTCTCCGTCACGTGTCGAGATGCTTTCGAGTCAATTATCCAGTCTGACGGTCGAGGGGAATACTGTAGCACCCACTTTTTGAAATAAGAGTATTTTAGTCATTTTAGTCATTTTAGTCATTTTTGTGATTTTCTAGATATTATTGGCTTGTGATTGATTTAGCCTTTGGTCTAACTTTAGAAATCCACATTAGAGACTAACCATGACCTATGATGAGTATCTAGCTAATTAGATTTTATTTTTAGGTTTTGGTTTAATTTAGAAGCCATTTGGCTATTTTTAGGCTAATTAATTAATTGGCCTTTGTAGCCTTTTGTTAATTGAGCTTAAACTCAACTTAAATAGAGGAGTGGGACCCATGAACCATCCTTGACCCTATTAGGACTCCTATGGCCGGCCAAAACAGGAAGCCCCCATCCCCTATATAAGCATTGCATTGGAATAGACACCCCCTTCACAAAACCCTAGTTTCCAGCTCTCCAAAACCCTAACTTTTTCATCCGACCTCCGTTTCACCCCAAACGAAGTGCGTTGTGATCGTGGAAAGGAGGAGAATTTGCTGGAGCATTGTTAGCAAGAAGTTGGAGGCGTTTGCTCGGTGGAAACTGGTCGTCTCATCGATCGAGGAGTCAGTTTCTTTGATACTTCAACTCTCAATAGGTAAACACCCAAACACCATAGTTTCTTCTGATTTTTCTTCATATTAGCATGCATCTAGGTACCCTAGAACTACCCATGAAGTTTGGTTAAGTTTTGTGTCCGTTTGATAGGTGTATCGGACACGTATCGGATTAGGTTTTAGGGTGTTCGATGATTTTCCTCTTAGATTTCGATTATGATATTTCTGTAATCTAACTTCATGTATCGATAGCCCTAGATGTAAGGATTCCCAAAACCTAGATTCTTGATTGTATCGACTCGATTTCGTGTCCCAAAACAGGACACGCACGCGCGCACGAGGGCCGCGCGCGTGCCCTGCTACTGCTGTGTCCGTTCTCGCTGGACACAGCGACTCGACACGCCATTTTTGGGTTGTGGGTAGGGACTTTGACTGTCATAGTACTCGTAAAGTTTCGTGGAGTTTCATAGAGTATCGAGGGAGAAATCGACACGGCACGGGGCGTGCACTGTCGCACGCGCGTGAAGAACGCGCGTCCGATACGCACTTCGTGCGACACGGACACATGGCGAGAGTCCAGTGCAGGCACGTGGTCATGTAGCCCTATAGTTGGGCTACGTGTACGAGTAACCACGTGTCCTATTTCGCTCTGTGTCGAGCCCTAGGATGAGTGACACGCGTGCACGATGATTAAGTTTCAGTTTTGGTTCTATGGTGTCCAGGACACTTCGTGTCCTATTTTCTTGGACACGATTACACCTACACCTCATGTCTAAACCCTTGACACGTTACCAACCTTTGGTCTTTGATTATCTTGAGGTTTCGTGGATGTTTAGGTCATGATAGGTTGTATGTTTTGAGTATCGAGTTTAGGTTCAGGATTGTTTTTACTGTTTCAGTTTTCCTTTTTGTTTTGATTATTTCGAATGTAATTCCTGATCAAAACCCAACCTGCAGACCATATTTGACCTCCTCTAGGTGCTACATGTTAGTATGAATCATGTTTAGGCTGTATCCGAAATCGGGTAGCCATAGGATAGATGGAGTTCCTGAATTCCAGTTTTTTTACTGATTCAGTAAATTTGATTCTTCCAGTTTCAATTTCATGTATATTTTCTGTGTAAGAATCGACCTACAAATCCTATAAAACCTATCTAGGAGTTACATTGTAGCTTGGCATCAAGGTGAAGGCTGTGACTGAAATCAGGTTTTCATAGAGTATCGAGTAAGTTCAATTCCCAGTTTTCAGTTTCATTTTCCTATTTTAGTTCTTCCCTCTTTCTTGATTTCAGTATTTGATGTATAAACCTGCAATAAACAGAACCTACAGATCCAATTTGATCACAAGTATGTGATACTTGCTGGTTTACAATGAGATAAGGCTGCGATCGAAATTTGGGTTAGCAAGTATCGGTTGTTCTTAGAATCCCAGTTCAGTTTCCTTTCCTTTCGATTTGATATACATATATTCATGTATTATACAAACCCACAGTTCCTAATTGACCTCCCAGGTGTGATTACATGTTAGGTTTCATAACAGGATAGGTTGTAATCATGTGTGTTTGACTTTGGGGCTGTTTGAGAATCGGATTAGCCCTAGGTATCGAGTAGGTTTAGTTTTCCTGTGTTAGTTTTTCTTCTATGATTATATTCCAGTTTCAGTTTGCAAGTGTTTCCTGTTTTAAACAGAGCCACAGGTTCCTAGTTAACCCATATAGAGATTACATGTTGGTTTGTATCGAGGAGAAGGCTGTGAATGAATTAGGTTTTCATAGGAAGGATTGAATTTAAGTTCATCTCAGTCTCAGTTTTGTTTAGTCCAGTTTTCCCTTCTATTTCAGTTTCAATGATTCCTGTTTTGATCAAACATACAGATCCCAATTACCCTACCTAAGTGACTGCTAGCTAAGCTTGCATCATGAGGGTAGGCTATGTTTTAGTAAGTTTAGACATTTGGTTTGATGTAGGTATATTTAGAAATAGTAATTTTAGGACACTAAGTTCAGTTTAGTTGGAGTTAAACCATTGTTGAAGTTGGTCTCTGAGAAGTATATGTATGTGGGTATTGGTAGGGTATCATGCCTATACTAATAATTGGGTTGTGCTAGGATTGATTTCAGGATTACAAATTCAGATTATTTGTTGGTAGAGAGTTGGGTATACCAAGTTTTAGTTGGTAGTAATTAGTTAAGGATTTGTGTTGGGCAAAGAATAGAAATCTGATTTTTGCGAGAAGTGTATGAATGTTATACCAAAATGAGGTATCTTAGAGGATGAGATATGTTGATATGTTGTATATATATATACTAGTCTAAGGTATAGATACTAGATAGGGTATTATGAGGAAAGGTATTGTGATGATACATTGGTTGTTAAGATTAGACTTCTTGAAAACCTAAGATACCACCAACACATACCAAATCAACTCTAAGACTAGTATTGACCTAAAAGTAGACTTGTAGACTAGTTAACCAATTTTGACCTAGTTTGACTAGTTTGGTTGACCAAAGTTGACCCAAGGTTGACTTTGACTTAGATTGACCCAAATCATGTAGAATTTGCATTGAAGACTTTTCTTATGATATTTTAGATTGTATGATGACATGTGGTTGTTTTAAATAGGATCGTATTACTCCAGACCAGTCACTTTTCATCATCAGCAGTTCGGATTGCCAGGCGAGTACATTCTCTGATCTTTTCATGCTTCTTTGGACATGTACTCTTGTTATAGACTAGTATACTTGATGCTGACACGACGTTCACACGGATCGGTACCCTATGGATCTTTTCATGCGATGTTATCCCCTCGGATACATCGAGTATGTCATGTTTCATGTACTTTATCATGTTCATCATGTACTCCATGTATTCACTTATATCCATGTGCACTCATATGTTATTCATGTACACTCATGACCATATGAGCTCCATGTATACAGTAGTTGTTATCCATGTGCAATAACATAACATGCTTCGATCCTTGTGTATTGGTTGGGGGCAGGGAGAGTGTAGTTGGTTATGTGATCATTATCCCCAGTAGTTGTTATCCATGTTCTTTCCGTAGTTGTATCCATGTGCGACCCAAGCTGTTTACATAACAAATTCATGCTCTGTTTCACGTAGAAGGTTATATTCTCTATTTATCATATTTATATCTCAGTTATATCCTCTCTCCTGTTGATTTCTCTTTACAGCGATTCATGTATAGTTTTCTATAGCTTGCTTTATATGTCCATTCCTGATATGAACTGTTGTGAGAGATATGTGCTCGTTCCGTCCTGATTGGGCATGTTGAAAATTTTACAGGTGATGATGAGGAGTACTGTCCTACTTATTCTGGCATTGGCTTAAATGACACTGGCGACGTGGGCCCACAGGAGGATCCCACAGTCGCTGAGGACTTGCCCATAGTCTAGCTGAGACTTAGTACTTTACTTTGTATTTTCTATTTGAGACTTTTATGAGTTGTACTTGAGATATTCTTGGTGGTTTACACCTATACTTTTATAGTGACTTTCTTGAGATTATTCTCCTGTTCCATCTTAGTATTGTGATTGAGTTACGTATTATTTACTCTCTATTCATAGCTTGGTTAGATTGTGTTAGATATGGTAACTCAGGACAGCGTTCTACCGCCGACACTGCGGCGTAGGTTGGGCGTTCGTTACTTCTCGTGCCCTCACACTGGGTGCGGGTCGTGACACGTTTTTAGTGGTGGCCCATGCAGGTCCTCGATCACAACTAGTGTGATTCGTAGTGGTACTCGAACTAGAGTATCATTACAACCTGCAGTAGGATATAAGATATAAGTTAAAGTACTCAATCACTATTAGGAATTCCTGAGAGATTCCTGGGACGACCCTTGAGAATCTCATTTGAGCTTCGATTTAAATTCTTTTTTCCCTTACTTTAGTCCACCTTCCTCCCTCGATTTTTGCATCTTGTTTAAACTCTTTTCACTAATACCCTTACTTCCTTGTGTTTAATGATGGTTAGGAAGATGGCTACACTGCTATGTACTCATTGGTCAAACGCATGGCTAGGAGGATTACATTAAGGAATTGGGATACACGAAGATTTTGATTAAGTTATAAGGGCATTTTTCTAAATGGATGCTTTAATGATTAGTAGTTTGTAAGTTGGGATATTCCCAAGGAAATTTATCTTGAAGATTCTAAGTAGTAGTCACCAGAGGATTATAAAATTATATCTTGATACTGGAAGAAATTAGTTAGAATCTAAATAAATTGATTTCAGGAATTGATGGGATTCATGAATTATTGGATTATGATTATACATCCTTACGCATATAGATTGGTTTGAATGATCACAAAAAAAAGAAGGGAGTGGCAGTATGAACTATTAAATGGAGTCGTACAAGTGGCGATGTATATGTTTATGAATTTCAATTTAAAGTGGAAGCAATGATATTAAAATTTTTGATTGAGAAGATATGAAAACAATTGTTTTGGAAGAAAAACAAAAATCTCAAATTTGGAATCGTGTCAATTGATTAAAGATTAAAAATCTATTTGGATTTTGGTTTAAAAAGTAGTGATTATGTTTCAATGACTTAGAAGGAAAAATTATGGTTGATAAGTGCGTTAAAATACTGAGCTGTAACTGCTAGATTGTCGTGATAAGTTGAGTGTCTATCTTGAGGATTATTTGAGACAAATTGGGAGTTTTTAAATCTATGAAGTGATATAGAATTTTATGGATTCATGATTCATTAACTCTGGAGTTTAAAGGTTGGATTGAAACGTTAAATTTGAAAAGGTTAGTAGTAACGAGATAAAAGTTATCATGAGATTTATGAAAAGGATTTAAATGTTAGTCGTGGTTAGATTGGAAGGCTTAGAGTGAATACAAATTGAGGTAGTTATTTTTGGAATTTCTTTTTAAAAAGGAATGTAAAGGTAGGCCACCAAGGTAACCTTAATGAGATAGAAGTGTTCGACACGAATTGCCATATCACTCATGACTATGATAGTAGTATATACTCCAGTGTTGTTAGTCGTCTGCAAAACTATGGGACTGTATCTCAATATTGACTTACTCAACCTTCCCTCAAATCTAGATCTTTTATTGTAATTTTCTAACCGTTGTATTTGATCGTTCTTAGCAGTATTCGCCTTTAGTACTGTGTCCCTAGATTATTTCACTGGATTCTTAATTAAATTTATTTCATGCTTCAACTTGACTTCCTTTATTTTGTATTAGTTGTCACCTCTTGAACCTTTACCATGATACTAAAATACTTTCTGACTTAAATTCGAGATTCAACCATGACTCAATTCTTTCAACCCGACATGTGATGGAGTTCTTCTTGTTCTTTAAATGCTTGACGTTGTACCTTATCTTGATTGC
This sequence comes from Iris pallida, assembly GCA_029216955.1. NCBI lineage: Eukaryota > Viridiplantae > Streptophyta > Magnoliopsida > Asparagales > Iridaceae > Iris > Iris pallida. The sequence goes on along the minus strand of JANAVB010040218.1, from coordinate 24,808,662 downwards.
TTGACCAGCTTAGTTAAGGATCTTGGACTAATTTTTCTTCTTCATCATTACCTCCCTTACTTATACTTGACTACTTATGTTGCTAATTTAGCCTTAGTTTTGCAAGCTTATCTCTTTTTGAGCTTGATCATGACATATTTTATTGGGTCGCGACCCACTAACATATTGTCTAATCAGAACCGGTGTATAATGGTCTGATCAACCTAGTGCACTTGATTCGCTTTCATATATTACTCTACGTGGATGAGACTCTAGAACATCTGTCTCATCCACGACAGTTTGGCAATTCTCTTTGAACTATTTTCGTCGTCTATGAACCACGTATTGTACTCAATAGTATCGTCCTTGAACTCTTTTGCTTTTGTCTTTCACATATTTCAGAAAGACAAGGCACTATACTTAATAGGTCAACCCAGAGTATCACGTTTAGCTTCCTCCTTATCAAAAGGAGGATAGTGGCTTATTATATCCTACAGTATCCTTTAGGATTTCAATAGTGTTGAATTCTAAACCCACGATCGCGACCAGTCGACTTGGTCATTCCCTTATCGTCCAATGTTTGGAACCTTATTAAATTGAATTAATTCAATTGTGACATGTATTTCAAATCTTGGATACTCGTGCCTAGACTTCAATGACCTCGTTCTCCATCTTGCCCAAACCTCTATTCATTCTGGATTGGATCAACTTAGATCATATTGAGACTAAAATTTCTTGTAGATATATATATATAGTGTGCTTGGATTTCAGTGTTATTGACAGTCGTGCTTTAAACTTTCAATTTTGATCATCTTTAGAATATTAATGCTTTATGGTTAATTTCAGTTGTTTTTATAATCACCAGTATTTATATAGGATGATATACTGCCTTACAGCCCAATGATTTATTATTTATCCTTATCTTTTCCATAATGGCACCCATGACCAGAGTTTGTACCCAGTGCACAGCTGTAATTCCGGATGAGACCGAGATTGTACCTTCCCCTTCTATTGCTCAGGAGGTGTTAGCAGCCTCACCGGAGAATTTTCCTCCATCTCCTGTCCTTCAGGAGGGGACTGCAGTTCAGCCGGAGACTGAGGGCCTTCCTTTGTCCCCTGGAGTGGTACCCCATGCCATTCCTGTTGAAGCTCATATTCACAGATTTCTTCAGGATTTGCGGGAGGTACAGAGACTTCACGCTGAGCTTATGAGAGAGCAGAGTCTCAGTATCCAACTGTTGCGGGATTACATGCATTCGAGGGAGGAGCCTAGTCCCAAGAGAGCAAGGAGCAGTTTATACCCAGAGCCTCAGGAGTACCCAGGCTTTCAGCCTAGACCAGCCTATCCAGTTCAGATTCCTGCTCAGCAGAGACCAGCTGAGCGAGTGCCTACCTGTGCCTTCTGTAAGAAGCTTAGGCACGAATGGAAGGACTGTAGGAAGAGACTAGGATTGTGCCTATTTTGTGGGTCAGCTGCGCACAAGATACGAGACTGTCCTACTACGTTTGCCCCTAGACTAGGCCTACCTCCAGGAGAGAGAGTTCCAGCTACCAGACCTAGTAGAGGTGAGTTCTTGACCCATACCTTATCCTATCTTGATGATTGTTGTACCCTACCATAATATTTGTATGTTTGATACCTTATGACTACTTTTGATCTAGTATGACTTTAGTAGCTAGACGAGACTCCAGACTGATTGCATGCCGTAACCCTGTATGATTTCTTTTCAACTGCATGATTTAGATAAGTTTTCTTGAGACCATGATTGTTGGGGTTTTGACCTAGGAAGAGTAGGATCATCTTAATTTCGAGGACGAAATTATTTTAAGGAGGGTAGACTTGTAGCACCCACTTTTTGAAATAAGAGTATTTTAGTCATTTTAGTCATTTTTGTGATTTTCTAGATATTATTGGCTTGTGATTGATTTAGCCTTTGGTCTAACTTTAGAAATCCACATTAGAGACTAACCATGACCTATGATGAGTATCTAGCTAATTAGATTTTATTTTTAGGTTTTGGTTTAATTTAGAAGCCATTTGGCTATTTTTAGGCTAATTAATTAATTGGCCTTTGTAGCCTTTTGTTAATTGAGCTTAAACTCAACTTAAATAGAGGAGTGGGACCCATGAACCATCCTTGACCCTATTAGGACTCCTATGGCCGGCCAAAACAGGAAGCCCCCATCCCCTATATAAGCATTGCATTGGAATAGACACCCCCTTCACAAAACCCTAGTTTCCAGCTCTCCAAAACCCTAACTTTTTCATCCGACCTCCGTTTCACCCCAAACGAAGTGCGTTGTGATCGTGGAAGGAGGAGAATTTGCTGGAGCATTGTTAGCAAGAAGTTGGAGGCGTTTGCTCGGTGGAAACTGGTCGTCTCATCGATCGAGGAGTCAGTTTCTTTGATACTTCAACTCTCAATAGGTAAACACCCAAACACCATAGTTTCTTCTGATTTTTCTTCATATTAGCATGCATCTAGGTACCCTAGAACTACCCATGAAGTTTGGTTAAGTTTTGTGTCCGTTTGATAGGTGTATCGGACACGTATCGGATTAGGTTTTAGGGTGTTCGATGATTTTCCTCTTAGATTTCGATTATGATATTTCTGTAATCTAACTTCATGGATCGATAGCCCTAGATGTAAGGATTCCCAAAACCTAGATTCTTGATTGTATCGACTCGATTTTGTATCCCAAAACAGGACACGCACGTGCGTACGAGGGCCGCGCGCGTGCCCTGCTACTGCTGTGTCCGTTCTCGCTGGACACAGCGACTCGACACGCCATTTTTGGGTTGTGGGTAGGGACTTTGACTGTCATAGTACTCGTAAAGTTTCGTGGAGTTTCATAGAGTATCGAGGGAGAAATCGACACGGCACGGGGCGTGCACTGTCGCACGCGCGTGAAGAACGCGCGTCCGATACGCACTTCGTGCGACACGGACACATGGCGAGAGTCCAGTGCAGGCACGTGGTCGTGTAGCCCTATAGTTGGGCTACGTGTACGAGTAACCACGTGTCCTATTTCGCTCTGTGTCGAGCCCTAGGATGAGTGACACGCGTGCACGATGATTAAGTTTCAGTTTTGGTTCTATGGTGTCCAGGACACTTCGTGTCCTATTTTCTTGGACACGATTGCACCTACACCTCATGTCTAAACCCTTGACACGTTACCAACCTTTGGTCTTTGATTATCTTGAGGTTTCGTGGATGTTTAGGTCATGATAGGTTGTATGTTTTGAGTATCGAGTTTAGGTTCAGGATTGTTTTTACTGTTTCAGTTTTCCTTTTTGTTTTGATTATTTCGAATGTAATTCCTGATCAAAACCCAACCTGCAGACCATATTTGACCTCCTCTAGGTGCTACATGTTAGTATGAATCATGTTTAGGCTGTATCCGAAATCGGGTAGCCATAGGATAGATGGAGTTCCTGAATTCCAGTTTTTTTACTGATTCAGTAAATTTGATTCTTCCAGTTTCAATTTCATGTATATTTTCTGTGTAAGAATCGACCTACAAATCCTATAAAACCTATCTAGGAGTTACATTGTAGCTTGGCATCAAGGTGAAGGCTGTGACTGAAATCAGGTTTTCATAGAGTATCGAGTAAGTTCAATTCCCAGTTTTCAGTTTCATTTTCCTATTTTAGTTCTTCCCTCTTTCTTGATTTCAGTATTTGATGTATAAATCTGCAATAAACAGAACCTACAGATCCAATTTGATCACAAGTATGTGATACTTGCTGGTTTACAATGAGATAAGGCTGCGATCGAAATTTGGGTTAGCAAGTATCGGTTGTTCTTAGAATCCCAGTTCAGTTTCCTTTCCTTTCGATTTGATATACATATATTCATGTATTATACAAACCCACAGTTCCTAATTGACCTCCCAGGTGTGATTACATGTTAGGTTTCATAACAGGATAGGTTGTAATCATGTGTGTTTGACTTTGGGGCTGTTTGAGAATCGGATTAGCCCTAGGTATCGAGTAGGTTTAGTTTTCCTGTGTTAGTTTTTCTTCTATGATTATATTCCAGTTTCAGTTTGCAAGTGTTTCCTGTTTTAAACAGAGCCACAGGTTCCTAGTTAACCTATATAGAGATTACATGTTGGTTTGTATCGAGGAGAAGGCTGTGAATGAATTGGGTTTTCATAGGAAGGATTGAATTTAAGTTCATCTCAGTCTCAGTTTTGTTTAGTCCAGTTTTCCCTTCTATTTCAGTTTCAATGATTCCTGTTTTGATCAAACATACAGATCCCAATTACCCTACCTAAGTGACTGCTAGCTAAGCTTGCATCATGAGGGTAGGCTATGTTTTAGTAAGTTTAGACATTTGGTTTGATGTAGGTATATTTAGAAATAGTAATTTCAGGACACTAAGTTCAGTTTAGTTGGAGTTAAACCATTGTTGAAGTTGGTCTCTGAGAAGTATATGTATGTGGGTATTGGTAGGGTATCATGCCTATACTAATAATTGGGTTGTGCTAGGATTGATTTCAGGATTACAAATTCAGATTATTTGTTGGTAGAGAGTTGGGTATACCAAGTTTTAGTTGGTAGTAATTAGTTAAGGATTTGTGTTGGGCAAAGAATAGAAATCTGATTTTTGCGAGAAGTGTATGAATGTTATACCAAAATGAGGTATCTTAGAGGATGAGATATGTTGATATGTTGTATATATATATACTAGTCTAAGGTATAGATACTAGATAGGGTATTATGAGGAAAGGTATTGTGATGATACATTGGTTGTTAAGATTAGACTTCTTGAAAACCTAAGATACCACCAACACATACCAAATCAACTCTAAGACTAGTATTGACCTAAAAGTAGACTTGTAGACTAGTTAACCAATTTTGACCTAGTTTGACTAGTTTGGTTGACCAAAGTTGACCCAAGGTTGACTTTGACTTAGATTGACCCAAATCATGTAGAATTTGCATTGAAGACTTTTCTTATGATATTTTAGATTGTATGATGACATGTGGTTGTTTTAAATAGGATCGTATTACTCCAGACCAGTCACTTTTCATCATCAGCAGTTCGGATTGCCAGGCGAGTACATTCTCTGATCTTTTCATGCTTCTTTGGACATGTACTCTTGTTATAGACTAGTGTACTTGATGCTGACACGACGTTCACACGGATCGGTACCCTATGGATCTTTTCATGCGATGTTATCCCCTCGGATACATCGAGTATGTCATGTTTCATGTACTTTATCATGTTCATCATGTACTCCATGTATTCACTTATATCCATGTGCACTCATATGTTATTCATGTACACTCATGACCATATGAGCTCCATGTATACAGTAGTTGTTATCCATGTGCAATAACATAACATGCTTCGATCCTTGTGTATTGGTTGGGGGCAGGGAGAGTGTAGTTGGTTATGTGATCATTATCCCCAGTAGTTGTTATCCATGTTCTTTCCGTAGTTGTATCCATGTGCGACCCAAGCTGTTTACATAACAAATTCATGCTCTGTTTCACGTAGAAGGTTATATTCTCTATTTATCATATTTATATCTCAGTTATATCCTCTCTCCTATTGATTTCTCTTTACAGCGATTCATGTATAGTTTTCTATAGCTTGCTTTATATGTCCATTCCTGATATGAACTGTTGTGAGAGATATGTGCTCGTTCCGTCCTGATTGGGCATGTTGAAAATTTTACAGGTGATGATGAGGAGTACTGTCCTACTTATTCTGGCATTGGCTTAAATGACACTGGCGACGTGGGCCCACAGGAGGATCCCACAGTCGCTGAGGACTTGCCCATAGTCTAGCTGAGACTTAGTACTTTACTTTGTATTTTCTATTTGAGACTTTTATGAGTTGTACTTGAGATATTCTTGGTGGTTTACACCTATACTTTTATAGTGACTTTCTTGAGATTATTCTCCTGTTCCATCTTAGTATTGTGATTGAGTTACGTATTATTTACTCTCTATTCATAGCTTGGTTAGATTGTGTTAGATATGGTAACTCAGGACAGCGTTCTACCGCCGACACTGCGGCGTAGGCTGGGCGTTCGTTACTTCTCGTGCCCTCACACTGGGTGCGGGTCGTAACAAATACATAGATGCAAGAGCAAGTGGATCGTTAGTACCTTCAGATGGATGGGCATACATGGCAGAGAATGAGATAGAAGTGTCACGACTCGCACCCACCGTGAGGGTACGAGTACGTAACAGCGCCCAGCCTACGCCGTAGTGTCGGCGGTAGAACGTTGTTCTAGGTCATGAACTATAACTACATAACATGAAATATACTCTCCAAAAGGAGGCCAACACAGAGGTACAACTCAATCACAATCTAAGGTAGAATGTAACACGATAGAAATAGATAAAAAACCTCAACTGAGGTACAACAGAATGAAATAATAAAGTCTCATCAACTCTAAAATATACAACTCTGAAAATAAAGACAACAGCTAAGCATGAAAAGAAGGAACAGTCTAAGCTATCTACACTATACAAGGTATCATCCTGAGCAGCTGTCTGAACCTCCCAAGGGGTCCAGGTCGTGAGTGTCAACTAGGCAAACTCCAAGTAAGGGTGTAGGGTTCCTCATCATCCTCTGTAAAATTTTCAACAGGTCCAGTCAGGACGGGAGCGAGTACAAAACATCTCACGCAGTTCATATCATGTTAGAAAATATAAAGCATACAATAGAGTAAGGCACATGAAACGCTGAAAGAAGAATGTATATGAAAACAGCAGAGATTTGATAATGGGAAATATCTATATATGATAAGTAAGAACTGTAAGCAACATGTGATTTAGAGCACAATATGGTTATGTAAACGGGTTAGGTTATAAAATAAAATGGAACTCCTTTGTACGTGGGTGTACAATAGACATATACAATTTCTTATACAATAGGATTGATCACATAACCAATTCTACTCTCCCTCCCCAATCAATACACAAGGATCCAATTCAGTTACGTTACCTTATACAATGGCTTGTACAATGGCTTATACAATGGCTTGTATAATGGCTTGTACAATGGCTTGTATAATGGCTCAATGTGCTAATGAGATGCACAATGAGTGTACAATGATAAGGGTAATCAATAAATACAATATGTAAGTGAAACTCACATCACAATATGTATTTAGTGAATACAGGAAGATAACATCTCAGAAGAAGATCCCTATAGTACCAATCCGTGATAATGATCGTGTCAGCATCAAGTACAGTAATCTAGAGCAAGAATGTAAATCCAGACAAGTACGAAACGGTCAGAGAATGTACTCGCCTGGTATCTGAATGTCTGAAGTAAATGTACTATCCGAAATGAGGTACCTGACTCCTAGTTAGAGCAACACAAGTCAAGATGTATACATGGGATGATAAATGTAATCTACGATGCGTCTGTATACTGTCTAGGTCAAAATAGACTAAAGTCAACACTTGGTCAACTCCAGTCAACTACACTAGTCAACTAGGTCAACTAGGACACTCCTAACCCCAGCAAGTCTAATAAGTCTCACTAGGCCTAACCAAGCCTAGTCTAGCAATCACACACCCATCACAGGGCTATACAAGCCAAACACAAGTCACATATCAAGATACATCACTTTCATGCATATTCAACATTATATATATATATATATTTATATAAGAGAAAGGAACTATCATATAAAGCTATGTGTGTGTGTGTGAACATGGAGGTGTACATGAAAAGAGAAATCAACACTAGTTATGTGTTTACACTACACATGGTACAAAGCTAACCCATCTTCATATTAGGCTATACACACATTATCTATATAGGCAATGCCATATTTATTGTATTTCACATTGGGCTCTATGCATCATACTCACATATGTGTGTCACATTCACATAGGCAAATTCATGGTTCATTTCATATTACACTATCTCATTTACACATTCACATAAGTTAGATATAATATATATATATATATATATATATATATATATATATATATATATATATATATATATATATATATATATATATATTTTTTATATATATATATATATATATATATATACATAGAGGGGAAAGGTAATCAAGCAATGTGTGTGTGTTGAGAGTGCAAGAGTGTATGTAGACATGTGAGTGTGTGTGTCATGGCATGAGGGTGTCACATGAATGTGTGTGATAGGCTTAGACATGTGAGTGTTGATGGTTGATCCTGTGTACTTGAGTGTGTGTGTGTGTGTGATGAGTATGAGAATGAGGGTGAGAGGGTGAACTGTCAAGGGACAGTGGCATTGGACAGCAATATGTATGGGTTTAAGGACAGCAAACATGGCTTACAAATGGACTGTTAGAGGGCATGTTAGGACAGCTACATGGGGGCTGAAGTTGGACTGAAATGGGATGGTTTTGGTGGCTGTTAACAGTGGGTTCAAGGGACATAAATGGACTAAGTTTTAGACAGGCTATGGGGGATATATATGGACTGAACAAGGTTAATATAGGACTGAAATGTGAGGGTGTCTCAGTGCCTTAGTGTAGGGTGTCTCTGGTTTGAGAGAACAGGCAATAACACAGTGAAGTGAGAGTAGAATCTCAGGTTTTGTAGAGGGTGTCTCAGGTTTGACTCATGTGTGTGTGTGTGTGCATATTGAATTAAAACAAACAAAACATTGTGCGTGTGCAGGAACTCTCAGGGTTTTTTTTTACAGTGTGCAAAAGTGTCTACATTTCTCAGTTAGGTTCAGTTTAATTGCAGTGAACCACACTCCATCTCCTAACAACTTGAAATCTCAGGAAACTCAGTAAACCATCTAATAATAGGAAGTGAAAACAGGTTTCAGGATTAGAATCAATGTGGAACCATGTGTGTCAGTGTCAAAACTGAACTATCCTCTGTAAAATGCTGAACTGAAACTAATCAACAGGAAACACACAAACAGTAGCTGAAACCTAATAACTAAACACAAATTTGGATTCCAACTTGGAAAGGAAAAAAAACAAATTCTCAGTTTTTAATTCCTGTGACAGTTCAATAGAATTTCAAACCCAAAGACAGTTCCCATTAACTATAGTTCAAAATCAAGACCTAACACTAATCCAATTCGAAAACCACCTCTCAAAATCCTCTAACATAATTACATGGATTAAACATGGCAGCTTAAAATCAAAATTTCAGTAAAAACAGGGAATGAAAAGTTCAGGATTGTGTATGTGAGCAATCTCAGTTTTCAACTTTATTCCAAATCCCAGTTATCATATCTCAGTGAAATGTAATCAAAACTGAGTTAGAATCTCAGATTTCAGTAAGAAAATCTCAGGTTTCAGTAGAGAGGAGAAATCAAGTTCAGTTATATAGGAAAGATGAAATCAGTTCAAGTTAAGAAAAACTGGAAAACAGTGCAGTGTATGGCAGGGTGTGTGTGGCATTTGTCAAGTGAGGGAAAACTGGAATCAGTTTAAATATAGGAATTAAATCAGAAGTTGAAAATCTGTGAGCATGTATCAGTCTACATTATTGCATATCAATTTATCACCCAAAAACCTATTTCGAAACTTAACTCTCACACCAATCAGAAATCAACATACCAATCAAATCAAACCAATCCTTTTTCAAATCTTCGAAAATCCATTAAATTCCAAATTGAAACCAAAAACTGAAACCCAATTTCCAGTTCAGTACTCAGGTGACAAATCACCCAAGTTCAGTTCGATTTCGAGATACAAGACTAAAAAGAAACCAAATTAATGCATACAGAGATTAAGTGTCACATGGTGTCCATCACGTGTCCAACTATGTCCAATGAATGGACACAAAGTGTCAAGAAAAGAGCTGAAACCCCAGTGACAGAACTGGCGGTTAGGACTGTCTCGTGCAGCCATGTCAAGTCCAATAGGACTCGACACACAACACGAGAAGGGTCGTGTCCGTGTCCAGTGTTAGAGTGGGTCTAGGACTAGGGAATATATACCCTGAATCGGGTCTAGACCGTGTCGTGTCCGAATTATTCGTGCGTATCAGACGCAATTTCCGCGCGTGTGCACACAGTGTCAAATCCGTGCGCGTGCGATTGCTCCCAAACCATTCAATAATACCTCACGAAATTTTATAGGGTCAATGTTAGTCATGTCCCCTATGTGTACGCAAAGTTTGGTGTCCTCTCGTGCTGTGTCCAGGGAGAACTCGGACACAGGTAGCAGGACACGTGCACGAGGCTGAGCGGGTGTGTGCGTGTCCAATTTATGACACGAAAATGACACGAAATCCATATCAGTCTTCACAAACATTAACATACACATATAGGCCTAGGTATCTATGTAATTAGTTTTTCAAAAATCGAAAATAAAATCCTTTGTGACATTTAATCAAACACCTATACACACATCATGACACGTGTCCGATACGGACACCAAACGGACACGAAACGACACAAATCCAATACCTACTGCTAGGGGACACCTAGGGCTTCCTATCCATGCAAAGAAAACTAAATTTGGTGGAGGGAATAGAGATTTACCTATATGTTGAAATTCTAATGAAAAGCTTCAAAAAGGGAGGTTTCTCCTTGTTAGCCAAACCCTCCAAATTGCCCCAAGCCTGAGAATACTCTCCATGAACAGCAAGAGGGAGACAATTAGAATCTAATGCAAGTGGTTTGAGCCAAAAAGGAGTTAAAATGGAAAAGTTATGGATTGGGGAAGATGGCTATACCTCTTTCTTCAAAGCTTGAGAGAAAAATAATAAAAGAGGCAAGAACAAATGGAAGAGGCATTAAATAGGATGGGAAACCCTAGGTTGGCTGCCATGGGCTGATTAGGGTTAGGGTTGGTTCATGGTGTGGGCCTATGGGCTTTAAGTCAAGTCATTAATCATGACTTATGAAGTCATAAGCCATTTTAGCCTAATCAACTCCAAAACTCCCCAAACAAGTTCTAATGACTTAAACCTCACTAAATTAGGTCAAACCAAGTTTACTTAACCTAACCAAGTGGTCTTAACCTAGGTTATTCACTAGGTTAGTCTCCTAGTCAACACTAGTCAACCCTCATTCAAACAATTCCAAAATAAATTCTAAAAATTCCCATAAATTCAAATAAATTATAATAAATCCAAATAACCCTAAAAATATCAAAAATACCCTAATCACATGGCTAGGCTCTAGGGTAGGCAGTCTCTACTGTTCACTAGCAAAACACTAAAAATCATAAGTCATGAATTTAAATAATTTAAAAATAATTAAAAATCACTAAAAATCATAATATGAAATAAATATCATTAAATATAATTATAATTACAAAATTTCAAAATTACCCTCTTCTGGAAAACTGGGTGTTACAATCCTACCCACCTTATAAAAATTTCGTCCTCGAAATTAAGATGATCGCACCCTCTTCTAGGTCAAACATAGTTAAGGGTCAATCACTAGTCAATTTTCTCAACATCCTAGTACTTGGTCATTAGCTGGTCAACTTCTTAGGATTTTACCTATGCTAGCTACCTATGTGTTGGCAACTAGAATTTAGCAAAAGAGAAACTCTATAATAGGCTAGCTCTTAACCTTCCAAATCCTATCAAGTCACCCATAACTAAATTCCCGCAAGCTAAGCACACCAATCCCAAATACTACGTATATATATATGCTCAAGAACAACAACCCATCACATATATCCTAAGCATATCATCTATATATAGACCTCTTAGTCTTAGGTGAACTACAACTTATACTCAAGGTCAGGCTCTGGTCACTGGGTGCCTCACTGGAAGGATAAGGGAAAACAATAAATAATCATCAAGGTTGTATGGCATACTAACATCCTATACGTAACTGGTTGGTATCATAATAACAGGGAATTATCTGCAATGGGTTACTATTCTAGCACCAAAGCTAACTATCACCTCTAGGGTACAGACACTCTACAAGTCACCATATCTATATACTATGAAGGAACTACCTATGAACAAGCTCTACAAACTAAATATCCCTACTCCTAAGTCATTTATAACAATAAAAAGGGTATGATGTTTTAAACCTTCTCAAGATACAATCTGCTAATCATATGCGTCTGTCCAAAATCATGTTGTCTAGAGTCTTCATCATGCTAGTGAGCAAGGCTACGATAATCACAGAGTCCTTGACTAAGGTACGTACCTCTAGGTTCATGGTATTTAAAATTTTCGCATTTCCGCATGCGACGGCAAAAACCTTAAATTCCCATACCCAAGAAATACATCCGAAATCTGACTACATGTCCTCACTATGCCAACTAACACGACTATCGAAGATTCTAGATCCCATGATTTAGGTGACCTAGCCCATATGATTTTGAAGAAAAACAACATAACAAAAGAACAACATGACAACTTAATCAATCAGCAAGGAACAGATGGAATCGGATTTCAAGGTAGTTATAAAAGACAATTTCGGGAATGGAATTGAGAAGAACGGAACTTGCAGCAAGATCTCCAATGGTCTGTACATCCTTGACTGTCCTGGCGATGGCTCGCCCTGCTAGTTTCCCTTGGTCCGCTGCTGATGCTGCATGAATCATCGCTGCTGAGAGAAATCAGAAATGACGGAAGAAAATCTCTGTACAGATAGAGGTGCACCTCCAATGTAGCAGAAACGCCAACCTGAGTCGGCACAACAGGAGCTGCGGTCTCGAGGCCCTGATGAACAGGACGAGAGGTGGCCAGCCTCTCGATAGTATCCCCCGAACCGAAACGATAAGATCGTGTCTTCATAACCATCATGAAGACAGATCAAAATAAGAAGCAATTTCTGAGAATGAAGCGAAAATCAAATGAGGACAGTTTATATTCAAGAGAAGTCAATAAGCAGCAAATTTAGATAAGAGGAATCTGATTAAGAGTTTTTCCTAATGTGATTGAGTACCTCCAAAAATAATCCTAATCCTGCTGCAGGCTGTAGTGATACTCTAGTTCGAATACCACTACATAAACTCGACCTGCATGGGCCACCACTAAAAACGTGTCACGACCCGCACCTACCGTAAGGGTACGAGTACGTAACAGCGCCCAGCCTACGCCGCAGTGTCGGCGGTAGAACGCTGTTCTAGGTCATAAACTATAACTACATAACATGAAATATACTCTCCAAAAGGAGGCCAACACAGAGGTACAACTTAATCACAATCTAAGGTAGAATGTAACACGATGGAAATAGATAAGAAATCCTCAACTGAGGTACAGCAGAATGAAATAATAAAGTCTCATCAACTCTAAAATATACAACTCTGAAAATAAAGACAACAGCTAAGCATGAAAAGAAGGAACAGTCTAAGCTATCTACACTATACAAGGTATCATCCTGAGCAGCTGCCTGAACCTCCCCAGGGGTCCAGGTCGCGAGTGTCAACTAGGTAAACTCCAAGTAAGGGTGCAGGGTTCCTCATCATCCTCTGTAAAATTTTTAACAGGTCCAGTCAGGACGGGAGCGAGCACAAAACATCTCACGCAGTTCATGTCATGTTAGGAAATATAAAGCATGCAATAGAGTAAGGTACATGAAACGCTGAAAGAAGAATGTATATGAAAACAGCAGAGATTTGATAATGGGAAATATCTATATATGATAAGTAAGAACTGTAAGCAACATGTGATTTAGAGCATAATATGGTTATGTAAACGGGTTAGGTTATACAATAAAATGGGACTCCTTTGTACGTGGGTGTACAATGGACATATACAATTTCTTATACAATAGGATTGATCACATAACCAATTCTACTCTCCCTCCCCAATCAATACACAAGGATCCAATTCATTTACGTTACCTTATACAATGGCTTGTACAATGGCTTATACAATAGCTTGTACAATGGCTTGTACAATGGCTCAATGTGATAATGAGAGTACAATATGCACAATGAGTGTACAATGATAAGGGTATTCAATAAATACAATATGTAAGTGAAATGCACATCACAATATGTATTTAGTGAATACAAGGAGATAACATCTCAGAAGAAGATCCCTATAGTACCAATCCGTGATAATGATCGTGTCAGCATCAAGTACAGTAATCTAGAGCAAGAATATAAATCCAGACAAGTATGAAACGGTCAGAGAATGTACTCGCCTGGTATCTGAATGTCTGAAGTAAATGTACTGTCCGAGATGAGGTACCTGACTCCTAGTTAGAGCAACACAAGTCAAGATGTATACATGGGATGATAAATGTAATCTACGATGCGTCTGTATGCTGTCTAGGTCAAAATAGACTAAAGTCAACACTTGGTCAACTCCAGTCAACTACACTAGTCAACTAGGTCAACTAGGCCACTCCTAACCCCAGCAAGTCTAATAAGTCTCACTAGGCCTAACCAAGCCTAGTCTAGCAATCACACACCAATCACAGGGCTATACAAGCCAAACACAAGTCACATATCAAGATACATCACTTTCATGCATATTCAACATTATATATATATATATATTTATATAAGAGAAAGGAACTATCATATAAAGCTATGTGTGTGTGTGAACATGGAGGTGTACATGAAAAGAGAAATCAACACTAGTTATGTGTTTACACTACACATGGTACAAAGCTAACCCATCTTCATATTAGGCTATACACACATTATCTATATAGGCAATGCCATATTTATTGTATTTCACATTGGGCTCTATGCATCATACTCACATATGTGTGTCACATTCACATAGGCAAATTCATGGTTCATTTCATATTACACTATCTCATTTACACATTCACATAGGTTAGATATAATATATATATATATATATATATATATATATATATATATATATATATATATATATATATATACATAGAGGGGAAAGGTAATCAAGCAATGTGTGTGTGTGTTGAGAGTGCAAGAGTGTATGTAGACATGTGAGTGTGTGTGTCATGGCATGAGGGTGTCACATGAATGTGTGTGATAGGCTTAGACATGTGAGTGTGGATGGTTGATCCTGTGTACTTGAGTGTGTGTGTGTGTGTGATGAGTATGAGAATGAGGGTGAGAGGGTGAACTGTCAAGGGACAGTGGCATTGGACAACAATATATATGGGTTTAAGGACAGCAAACATGGCTTGCAAATGGACTGTTAGAGGGCATGTTAGGACAGCTACATGGGGGCTGAAGTTGGACTGAAATGGGATGGTTTTGGTGGCTGTTAACAGTGGGTTCAAGGGACATAAATGGACTAAGTTTTAGATAGGCTATGGGGGGTATATATGGACTGAACAAGGTTAATATAGGACTGAAATGTGAGGGTGTCTCAGTGCCTTAGTGTAGGGTGTCTCTAGTTTGAGAGAACACAGAATAACACAGTAAAGTGAGAGTAGAATCTCAGGTTTTGTAGAGGGTGTCTCAGGTTTGACTCGTGTGTGTGTGTGTGCATATTGAATTAAAACAAACAAAACATTGTGCGTGTGCAGGAACTCTCAGGGTTTTTTTTTACAGTGTGCAAAAGTGTCTACATTTCTCAGTTAGGTTCAGTTTAATTGCAGTGAACCACACTCCATCTCCTAACAACTTGAAATCTCAGGAAACTCAGTAAACCACCTAATAATAGGAAGTGAAAACAGGTTTCAGGATTAGAATCAATGTGGAACCATGTGTGTCAGTGCCAAAACTGAACTATCCTTTGTAAAATGCTGAACTGAAACTAATCAACAGGAAACACACAAACAGTAGCTGAAACCTAATAACTAAACACGAATTTGGATTCCAACTTGGAAAGGAAAAAGAACAAATTCTCAGTTTTTAATTCCTGTGACAGTTCAATAGAATTTCAAACCCAAAGACTGTTCCCATTAACTATAGTTCAAAATCAAGACCTAACACTAATCCAATTCAAAAACCACCTTTCAAAATCCTCTAACATAATTACATGGATTAAACATGGCAGCTTAAAATCAAAATTTCAGTAAAAACAGGGAATGAAAAGTTCAGGATTGTGTATGTGAGCAATCTCAGTTTTCAACTTTATTCCAAATCCCAGTTATCATATCTCAGTGAAATGTAATCAAAACTGAGTTAGAATCTCAGATTTCAGTAAGAAAATCTCAGGTTTCAGTAGAGAGGAGAAATCAAGTTCAGTTATATAGGAAAGTTGAAATCAGTTCAAGTTAAGAAAAACTGGAAGACAGTGCAGTGTATGGCAGGGTGTGTGTGGCATTTGTCAAATGAGGGAAAACTGGAATCAGTTTAAATATAGGAATTAAATCAGAAGTTGAAAATCTGTGAGCATGTATCAGTCTACATTATTGCATATCAATTTATCACCCAAAAACCTATTTCGAAACTTAACTCTCACACCAATCAGAAATCAACATACCAATCAAATCAAACCAATCCTTTTTCAAATCTTCGAAAATCCATTAAATTCCAAATCGAAACCAAAAAATGAAACCTAATTTCCAGTTCAGTACTCAGGTGACAAATCACCCAAGTTCAGTTCGATTTCGAGATACAAGACTAAAAAGAAACCAAATTAATGCGTGCAGAGATTAAGTGTCACATGGTGTCCATCACGTGTCCAACTGTGTCCAATAAATGGACACGAAGTGTCAAGAAAAGAGCTGAAACCCCAGTGACAGAACTGGCGGTTAGGACTATCTCGTGCAGCCATGTCGAGTCCAATAGGACTCGACACACAACACGAGAAGGGTCGTGTCCTTGTCCAGTGTTAGAGTGGGTCTAGGGCTAGGGAATAGATACCCTGAATCGGGTCTAGACCGTGTCGTGTCCGAATTATTCGTGCGTATCAGACGTGATTTCCGCGCGTGTGCACACAGTGTCAAATCCGTGCGCGTGCGATTGCTCCCAAACCATTCAATAATACCTCACGAAATTTTATAGGGTCAATGTCAGTCATGTCCCCTATGTGCAAGCAAAGTTTGGTGTCCTCTCGTGCTGTGTCCAGGGAGAACTCGGACACAGGTAGCAGGACACGTGCACGGGGCTGTACGGGTGTGTGCGTATCCAATTTATGACACGAAAATGACACGAAATCCATATCAGTCTTCACAAACATTAACATACACATATAGGCCTAGGTATCTATGTAATTAGTTTTTCAAAAATCGAAAATAAATCCTTTGTGACATTTAATCAAACACCTATACACATATCATGACACGTATCCGATACGGACACCAAACGGACACGAAACGACACAAATCCAATACCTACAGCTAGGGGACACCTAGGGCTTCCTATCCATGCAAAGAAAACTAAATTTGGTGGAGGGAATAGAGATTTACCTATATGTTGAAATTCCAATGAAAAGCTTCAAAAGGGGGGTTTCTCCTTGTTAGCCAAACCCTCCAAATTGCCCCAAGCCTGAGAATACTCTCCATGAACAGCAAAAGGGAGACAATTAGAATCTAATGCAAGTGGTTTGAGCCAAAAAGGAGTTAAAATGGGAAAGTTATGGATTGGGGAAGATGGCTATACCTCTTTCTTCAAAGCTTGAGAGAAAAATAATAAAAGAGGCAAGAACAAATGGAAGAGGCATTAAATAGGGTGGAAAACCCTAGGTTGGCTGCCATGGGCTGATTAGGGTTAGGGTTGGTTCATGGTGTGGGCCTATGGGCTTTAAGTCAAGTCATTAATCATGACTTATGAAGTCATAAGCCATTTTAGCCTAATCAACTCCAAAACTCTCCAAACAAGTTCTAATGACTTAAACCTCACTAAATTAGGTCAAACCAAGTTTACTTAACCTAACCAAGTGGTCTTAACCTAGGTTAGTCACTAGGTTAGTCTCCTAGTCAACACTAGTCAACCCTCATTCAAACAATTCCAAAATAAATTCTAAAAATTTCCATAAATTCAAATAAATTATAATAAATCCAAATAACCCTAAAAATGTCAAAAATACCCTAATCACATGGCTAGGCTCTAGGGTAGGCAGTCTCTACTGTTCACTAGCAAAACACTAAAAATCATAAGTCATGAATTTAAATAATTTAAAAATAATTAAAAATCACTAAAAATCATAATATGAAATAAATATCATTAAATATAATTATAATTACAAAATTTCAAAATTACCCTCTTCTGGAAAACTGAGTGTTACAAGAAGCCTCCTCAGTAAAAGTACCACCAGCTCTTTCATTGCCTTCTGTACCAGTAGGTTTGTTCGATAGCCTCCTCGACCACCTCATCGACCTCTACGACCACGGCCTCGTCCTCCGAAGGTTCCCCATCCATCGAATTGTCCACGTCCACCGTCTGAATCTCCCTCCTTAGGTGGTTTGGTGCAAGCATGCCGATGATGGCCCATCTCTCCGCAGTTGTAGCACTGCCGATTGTGCTGCCAATACTCCCCTTTCGAACCTGTGTCGCCCAAACTGGTGGCCACTAGTGCTAAATTCTCTTCTGGAGGGCCACTTGTCCATGCTTGCAGTTTGATGCGTATTTCTTCCTGGATCATTGCCGAGATAGCCTCCCCAAGGGTAGGGATCTTCGGTTGGGCTAGAAGTAGTGCTATCCTCTGAGCAAATGGTGCAGTCAGTCCTTTAAGGAACTTCATTGTCCTCTCCTGCAGACATACCTATCTCTCCTTACACTTCGGGTCTCCACAGCTTTCCCGATCTGAGGAGTGATCGTAATCCAACCACAGTCGCTCCAGCTCTGTGACGTATTCTTGTACCGTCTTCTCTCCTTGAACGGTGTCATCAATCTCTCCCTTGATCTGAAAAACTCGTAAGTTGTTCCCCACGCTATCATATGTCCTCCTCAACTTCTCCCATACCTCCTTCACCATCTCACTGTCGTCTACTGTGGCGGCAATAGACTGGACTAAGGAGTTGAAAAGCCAGATGTAGATCACCATACGAGTGGACTTCCACTCGTCGCGTCCCGCCGAGCCCTTATCCGGCTCTGTCTTCTCGCCCGACAGGAACCCCTCCAGGTTCTTTCCTGCGAGGGTTCTTCTCACCCGTCGTGACCAACTCAGATTGGTGGCTGGTCTATCCAGCTTCAGATCGATGGAGGGAAGCTCCAATTTCGACGACATTCGTGTCGTGCTCTCACCAGCCGACATCTTCATTAACTTCATCAACGTCGCAACCTCTGCAGGATCCAGCTTCGTGATGATCTTCTCCATCGATGCTTCTCCTCTCCAATCACGTTACGCCCGTTCCACGACTTATGCTCGTCTTCGTCGTCCGCTCCTAGATTTAGGCATCGGTGTCCTCTTTTGGAATAATCCGAACAACGACAAAAATTGTGCCGTTGCATGCGACGGGAGGGGACGTGCGCACGTGCTACGACAGCGACAGCCGCAGCAGTGACAGCAGCAGCAGCCGCAGCAACAACGGCGGCGGCAGCAGCAGTAGGAGCGGCGACGGCATTAGTAGCGGCAGGAAAGAGGGGGGCTGGGGCTGCTGTGAGCAAGGTGGGGGGTCTGCTGTGGAAGAGGGGAAAGAGGAGGGAGGGAAAGGTTTGGTGGCGGCTAGGGTTAGGGTTTGTGGAAAGGCTCTGATACCATGTTGAAATAGTTGTTATATTTTATTGATAATCTCTTGGCTATTTATAGTCTTACAACCACTTCATTACATTAACTCTCTATAGGAATATCCTATGGCATATTCCAACATACCAAATATACTAATAAGATATTTTAACACATATTCCAACATACCAAAAATATCAATAGGATATTCCAACACAAGCGTCCAACCAATTCATGCCCAAGATTATGTCGTACCCTTTGATGTCAAGTACGATGGCTTCCAAGGATATATTTCTTCCTTTGATACAAATGTGGCCATTTCTACAAATAAAGTTCACCGGCATATCGACTCCCGATGGAGTGCTAACGCTAATGTTCATATCTAGTGATTGTATGGTTATTTTATTTTCCTTTGCATAATCAGCAGATATAAAACTATGCATGGCACCCGAATCGAATGGAACCCGAGCATGTATATTTTTGTAGAGTAATATACCTGTTACAATAGTATCGGACGCGAATGTCTCGTCCCGAGTTAATGCATAGACTCGACCATGCGCTCCATAGAGTTGATTATGAGGGTTCACAGGCACCGCATTTGTGCCTTGTAGTGTAGGCGCTTTATACTAATTCAGAACGTTCCTTGGTGGGTTCTGTTGATTCGGAACATTTCTTGGACATTGTGTAGCTATATGGCCTATCTCGCCACACTTGTAACAAGTTCTCGCAACGCAACTGGTTGTCCGGTGTCTATGCTTACCGCATATGTTACAGCGGTGTCCACCATGGCCCCTGTTATCAAATGTGTTCGGACGTTTTGATACTCCCGATCCTCCGACGTCATTAGGACGCTTGTTAAAGTTGTTACGAATGACAGGCACGGTTCTTTGCGACATATGACTAAAGATCTGCTCGCTATCAAGTGCGGCTTCATAGAATTCACGATAAGTTTAGCATTGCTGATTCATGACGTCCCTACGCAATTCGTCGTTGAGGCCTTGTTGAAAACGCTCGCACCATTCTTTTTTGTTGGACAGGAAGACGCTGACAAATTTTGCAAGTTTTGAGAAGCTTGCGTCATAATCTTCAATTGTCATATTCCCTTACCTCAACATTATGAACTCGTCCCCCTTCTGTCGACGGATGGCGCGAGGAACATATTGTTCAAGAAAAGTTGTCTTGAATATTTCTCAGAAAATCTTGGTGTTGGGATCGGTTTTATAGATTTTATGTTTCTTCGCCACCCACCAGTCGTAAGCTCTCAATTGCAGCTGTAGCGTCGCACATGCTACCCTCCGGGACCCTTCAATGCTAAGAAGATTAAATAGGTCCTCAATCTCCGCGAGCCATCCCACTATCAAATCAGGCTCTGCTCGGCCATTGAACTTAGGTGGGTTCATCTTGCGGAACTCCGTTGCTTTGAACAAGAAGAGTTTATCATTTGTGGTTGAACTTCTTCCTCGACTTCATCTTGAACATCTTGTCTCTCTTTAGATGCCACGACCGTTGCTTTGGTGTTGCCTACCATATTGCTTATGATTTGCATTAGGTCGTCCATTTGCTTCTGCTGTACTCCAAATTGGGCTTTGATTTGCATATGAAGCTGTTGCTGCTGCTGCTCCATCAAGTGCAGCATTTTTTTCATAGTAGTCTCGCTAGGGCTAGCACCCTTTGAACTCAACAAACTATCCACGGCGTTGGTTGCTGTGCCGGAATTGTTTTTATTTTTCTTCGTCATTCCTACAAATAAAGTAAACCCATTAGTATTTTTATAAAATATCTACGGACTTACCTGTATGAAACTTTTATTTCACGCAGCATGTCGACAAGTATTCAATCGAGTAATCGCAACCAACATTCCAAATAAAAAATATTTTTTCTTAAAAATCTGAGAAAACATAATTGTGCTCTGATACCAATTTGTCACGCTCTGATTCGACAAACCGTTCGTCCCCGTTAGTATTATGTCGAATCGATTGTCCTCGCTAAGGAGTGATGCTGTACGAGTCTGAAATTGCACTCGTACAAGGCAAGAACGTTACGTTTGATCATTATATTGAAACACCAAGTTAAAACTTCACAAATTGTATTAGAATTGAATACGCAGTTTAGGAAGATAGAAATATAATTTTTATTCATAGCTTGTAACGAAGTATAAGTCGTAATTACATTGGATGTTGTCGCGGCTATATTGATTGAAACAAAAGAAAATACTCGACAAGTTGCCTGAACTAATACTTGTCGTTCTATACATTCGCCCTTTTATACATAAACCTTCGATGAATTGGCTTCAAAATACTTCAGAATAGGAAAATCTTCAAAACGTCTCTCTAAACTTCAGCTTCAGTCTAGGGCTCCCGTAGCACCTGGGGAGTTGGGGAGGGGGTTAGCACACTTGCTAAGTGGACGGGACGAACCCACTCGTCTAAACCGATTCTGATTGTTAAGGTAGACATGCTTTAGAGTTTTCTTTCTATTTAGAACTAAATAAATTCAGTTCATATCGATAGCCATCTTTGAAGTAGTAAAGCATATAGTGAAACATAACGATTTATCACAATTCTTATCATGGCCGTGCTCGTCCCTGCATAAAAATATAGATAATATTTATTACCTGTATAAGACAATAGGTGAGCATGCTACTATCTTATATGTGTGGTCACTGGTGTTACACACCACTTGGGACTATCTCAACGACGTTGCGGCCCGTTCAGTCTAGGTTGCAAGCCTGACTGACGGTCCTGCAATGCATCAGTGCCGAAGCACGATTATTTATTCATCCTAGGTCGATTCGATATCGATGCCCCGGATACCGATTCGAGGAAAATCAAACTTGTGCACAAGCTGTCCATGTCCATGCTAATGCGTGAACAGTTTAATATATACAAACATATTTGTATAGCACGGACAGTATTGGATGACATTATTATTTCTTCCAACTCATGCAACGATTCATTTTTTCCAAAGCCGTACTTCTGATTTAGCGTTCCGTAGGCACCAAATTGCCCGAGACATCATAAGCCACAATCGACCTTTTATATTATTTTGCAGTACGTGAAATAGTCTATCTTTTTACTAGAACCTTAAACTTTCTCGTTTTGGTGCGAAGCTTATATTTTCAGAGTAGATTACTCTAAATAGATAAGTTTTTTCCGAGTTCTTCATCTTAGTGGATTGGCATGCATTTAACTTAGCATCGTCGATTTGAATGAGTTCGAGGTAAAAGAATTTCGTTTGCGGGAAGGAGTAGAAAAGAAGGGGCCGAACCACCCACCAAGTATTTGATCGTGCCGAGAGTCGAAGCACTTGGCAACGTTCAAGCTTCAGTTACACGAGCTCCTGCATTGGCACCAACACTTAGTCAGAATTCCTTCTTTAATCATTCGTTTCGAAATTCGTAGAATGCATTCAAAAAATGACGCGAAAACACATTCATCAAAACCAAGCGGCAAAAGCTCCAAGAAAACTATACAGCAGTCCGGTCCCGTCGAATGGACTCTTATATAGATCTCACGCGCCGAGACACAGTCTGCTGCATCTAGGACTTATTCCAACAGAAGTCGTTCCATTAATTGGATCGATTCTCGTAACATTCGTCCAAATCGATTTGATCAATGCCGCAAGGTGTTATCGTTTACCAAGCTCAGCGATCGAGTCAGATGGCCATCTAAGTTTTCGACCGATCTGAGTTGGCGCAAGCATATTACGGAGTCTGTCGCCTATCGAAAGTGGGGCACTACACCCTTACCTTTGTCTCCTTCATTGGCAGCAATATTTGCTTGTTTGTAAGCCCATCTTTACATGTCTTTGAGTTATAACCAAGGTTTTTGCAAATTTTGCGCCTCCTTCGTCTCTTAGATGGTCTAGGCCCTTCTTCATCATCTCTTCTTTCTTTTGAAGGTCTCCTTGGTCTTCTTTGGAGTAGTGGGGGTAGGACTTCATACATAGGCTGACAATGCACTCAAGCAGAATTAATTACAAACGACGAGTTTAATTTATAGAACAATTTGAAGCAATATTTGCCTGACATGTAACTAATATAACTTGAACTAGGTAGAAACAAACAATCTGATTACCTTAGCCCAATCGCGCTCATCCTTTATAAGTTTGATGCAACCTTGATATGTAAGCTTGTCTTTTTTAACCGACATGTACTCATTGATTTAATTACAGAAAAAATATTATCAATTGTAAGGTGTCTATTACTTGGCAGTAATCAATGCATTGAAAGAATTACCCAATCCAAGGATGTCTCCATTCACCCACAACACGGGTAGCATGAATGCGTGGGATTCAGCTACAACTCATCTCTTTCACATCAACCTCCCACCTAGTACCTTTTTCATTCTCAACACAAAATGTGTCTTTTGTTGACCCAATGACCTTAAACTTGTTGACATGCTCCATATGTTGCTCAATTATCTTGTAAACCCTTGGGACTAATTCAATTTCATCATTTAGAGCCTGTGACTTCAGTCTTCTTTCGTACATGAGAGTCATCATCATAAGGTTAAACCGTGTGACCATGGTGACAATAGGTTTGTCTCTCAATTCAACTATCCATGCATTAAAACTCTTAGAGGAATTGTTAGTAATGCGTTGAATTTTGCTATAAAAGACAAAATGAACTATACTGCATGCATTAGGATCAAAAGATGCTAACCAATCATGAGCAGCCTTGGCAGTACCTTTCATCTCCTCCATATGTTTAGTGAAATGGCTCTTGTTATAAGCCCTAGCTATATTCCATGAAAGATTTCCGATTAAGTTCCTTTACGACCATCATTTTTGAAATTTTTATACATGCGCCTAAAACAAAATATGTGGTTGGCATTGGGAAAATTTTGGGCAACAGCTTCTAGCAGTCCTTTTTGCCTATCTGACATGAAAATCAAAAGTGAGGGATGTTTGTTCAACTCAGGCACCAACATGTCCAAAAACATTCCTCCAAGTCTGCATACATTCATTTTCACAAATACATATAGCAATGGAAAATAGCTCATTATTCCCATCTAGTGCTGTGATTGAGAGAAAACAACCCTCATACTTACCTTTTAGGAAACAACCATCCAAATCCAATAGAAGTCTACAACCTAGCTTTCACAAAGCCATCTAATGATGCCCAAACTGCCATACAAAACCAATTGAAGGAACCATTTGTTTCCTTCTTAACTTTAGTAATACTTCTAGGGTTCTTAACAAGTATATGCCTTGCAAGTTCAGGTGTCAATGTATAGCTATCTTCAAAACTACCATTGATTGTCTCCATACATTTCACCTTAGGAGCCCAAGCAGTCTAGTAAGTGATTTTTGTTCCATATTTGTCCCATATTGCCTTTTGTATATCCTTGGTCTGCAATCATGATATGATCTAATTTGCTGCTCAACTTCTTTTGCAACCCATGGGGCATTTGTCATTGAATTCTTCTTAAGGTAATTGTGCCTCAATGTGTGATGCCTCACCCTCATATTGTACTCATCAGTTCATGTCCTCCTTGTTCTACATAGCCATGGGCAATTCTCACCCTTGCACTTTGATCACGGCCTCAACTTGTCTTTTTTCTCATATAACATAGCAAACCTATGAACAATAGCATACTGTATGAAGTAATCCCTACATTCTTGTATGTCCCCCCATTCAGAATCAATGGTAAGTGGATCAATTTTCATATCATCAACCCTACCCAAGTTGGAGTAAATATCTTCCAAGTCATTATTGTAGACATTTTCAGTCTCTGCAACATAAGAATTGTATCGATCAGTTGGTGGAGCACAATTACCATTTGAAACTTCAATTCCCTCCTCCCCATTAGCAATGAGATTGTCCACCATCACCATCTTGTGCCGGAAACAAACAATGTGAGGTACGGTTCAACTCATCATCCTCAGCTTCTGATTCATCACACATTTCCTCCTCACTTGAGTTACCAGAGTGGTAGCTCGATCTCTTTGGGGTCAACATCATCAATTACGCGCCAATTCCTGCCTTTATAGCTTGGATCCACATTTGTTGGCATTTGAGGGGCTTGGGATGTGGGCAGGTGTGGGGATTTTAGTAGCATCAGGTGCATGCATTTGAAGGCTATGGGGTGTGGTCATATCAGGTTGGGGGATTTGGCTGGCTTCATTGGCCTTAGGCTTCTCAGGCAAATTATCTAGAACTTCTTCGGAGAAGTCCACAAACTCAAAATTATCCTTCTTTCTTCTTTTAATTGGAGAAGATTGAGCAGAATTGACCATAGCATTTCAGCAATTAGCAAGAAAAATCAGATTGAATGCTCGAATTGGGGAAGAACTAGGGTTTTATTTGATTTGAAAAATGGAGAGAAAAGAACAATTACAATGGCAAACTGAAGAAACCGCAAACTGATTCTCCACCATCATTCTTGCTTCCTTCTTCTATTTGTAGGCTCTCGGATACTCTCTGATACTCGGCATTTGCCTTGCCAAGTTGGCCCGCCTAGCTGGCACATTTGCTGGGCTGGACCAATACAGCTGGAGCTGTAACTTGGGGACCAAGTTACATTGTCTAGAGGGATGAAGGACTGAGCTACTGAACTGCAGAATTATACTGAAGAGGAGAGTGAGCTGCACCGCACTGACTGGAATTGGAGATGTTGCACTGGATTGGAGAGTTGACACACTGCACACTGAACTGATACACTGATACTTCTGATACGGAGTCTTGGCCACACTAGTCACTAGCCCTGACTGATTCAGTGATGGTACTTCACTGGCCACTGATACTGAACTGAACCAGGTTCACTGACCGAACTTAGAATATTGAATGTGATCACTGACTGATACTAAAGGGTCTGCATCACTTTTTTCTAGACCTGGTGAAGGAAGGACTTCATAGGGGATAATTTGCAACAAAAATATTAGGGTTAGATTTTATGTGGGGATAACCACCAGAAGTCGAGAGGGGGTTGTTAGTTCGCCGGAGGATAGGGGTTAGGCACAGGTGCATAGGTCTTATTGCTTGAGGGGATGGGAGGGGGTGAGGTGCGTGTTAATGAGTCAACAAATTAAAAGATACGAAGTCTCATGAAACCTGATTTTTGCATAAATAGGTTGTGTCAGCCGATGTATCTGGTTGGACCCTATGTCCGCCGACATATGTAGAAGTGTGTCATTTCTTCTTTAGAATTGACAGGTCAGTTGACATATCTGAGATGCCCGGCCTACATCTATCTACAACACTGATACGTACCGATACACGGAAGATGGATAAAGCCTAAAGGTGTAGAAGGTAAATGGAAGGATGGATAGAGTACGGTTACTACACTTACCTTTTGGGGTCATGCAGTTTAAACCCATGCAACCAAGAACGCCCCGCAAGTTCCTTAAGCCATAAAAGAGTCTACATGTAACGATCATATGATTAGACATAAAAGAGTCTACATGTAAAGATCATATGATTTACTATATGGAATTGCATTTATTTCGGTGGCTTATTAATTAAGCTGAAGAGGGGGCAAGAAATGACATTCCCGAACTCCAAAACCAATTGTAGCCAGGGCCGGCCCAAGGTTAAGCCAGGAACTTGGGCAACCTCCCTCTGTTTAGGCAACCCCACGCTCAGCGTGTTCCACAAGAGGTCGGAGTCGCGGGTGACCCTCTAAGATCGGCCCACAATAAGGGTCAAGGGGCAACCAAAATTAATTCTGGATAGGGCAAACCAACTCCCTTGGCCGGCCCAGATGGTAGCACCTTCTTGTGCCTTAACGCGCACAGGCTTGCAATTTACCACTTCAGGTCTGTAATATGTTTTAGCTATAACATGGAATTATGAGACCTAAACTTTGGGGTATGACTAAGATATCCTCAAGTTGATGGTTATAAACTTTTCGTTTAAAATAACTTCCTATGGACTGATCCATTAGCCTTCCCCCTTCATAATTATTCCTTTTTGCCATTGTTATTACTTGTGTTCTCTCCTGTGATCTATATTCAACTATCCAAGTGATAGCTTGACATGACAAAATAACACAATAATTAGCCGTTAGTACTATATTTAAATGATCATAAAATAGAGAAACAAGAAATACGAATATAAATGACTTTAGCTTGGGAACATTTTATTGTTCTTCTATGTTCTCTGTATTCTTGTAATCTTTTCTCTTCCCTCTATATTTCTAACTTCTGTGAAGTTTCTAATCGATGATTTTTCTCTCTCTCACTCTTAATCAGATAAAAGTGTACTGATTTTCTATGTTCAATTTTTTATTTTTAAAAGGCCAAAAAAATACAATACATGCAAATATAGTTAGAAATGTTTTAGGAATTTTTATGTATGCTCCGGCTATGCTAATATAATTAGAGACTTTTAATTCATGCCATAATTAGAGACTTCTAATACATGGCAACTATGTTCATGGATACGACACAAAATATGGACAAGAAAGGGACACGACGACACACATTTTTCTAAAAATTAGGATACAACACATTGAGGAGACACTATATATATATATATATATATATATATATATTAGCAATGGGTAATTGTGGCGAACTCGCCTCCATTGGGGCCCGACCTCCCGACCACTTGGGCCGCATGCATCTTTCTTAACCACTAGGCTAGAGGTCATTGCATATATATATATATATATATATATATATATATATATATATATATATATATATATATATATATATATTCCTTTAAGGAAGAGCTATAATATAGTAATTAATGAAGCCACCATGACTAGAGGTAGGCCTAGAAGAGCATAATTTGAAATGTTGAAGAAGGATATATATTTTGTTAGCGCTACAGAAGATATTGCCCTTAACAGAGTCGAACTGAAGAAGATGATTTATACAACCGACCATAAAAAAATTGAGATAAAGACTTCGTTGTTGTTATAACTTCGACAAATGGTAAATGTTACATTGTGTTGTAACATCGACTAACTGTAGCATGTTAATCGTCAGTGATCGAATCATTGTGTCCACATTTTTCTTTGACATACTTCTGTCTCTTTTTTTAAATTATTTTTCTTTGTTGATTTCTCTAGAAAAGAGAACCACAATTTTGGTATTGTCTCGTATTTGTTGGGGGTCAATATCAGATCGAACATGCAAAAAATGATACGATACGATTCATAGGGAAGATTAGATTGGTCAACAGGGGCGGATCCAAGGCTGTGTTGGGGTGGGCTGGAGCCCACCCAAAAAAAATTTTACATTTTTTTTTTCATATAACTTCTTTTTGCTTTTTTTTTATATGGGTTTATCTACTTCCAACCCACCTAAATTTTTGGTAGCCCATCCTAACTGTAATTTCTGGATCCGCCCTTGTTGGCCAATATTATGTAAATATATATCTTATAACCTTGCTAAAGTGTCTGATGTTAATGTTCTTGATTTATATTCTTCTATCTTGTCTAATTTTGCCACTGATTCTTATTTTGCTTCATCACTTAAAATCCAAGACAAAATGGCCATAGACGAAAGTCCTCCTTGTCATCGAAGTCTTGTCGGACTTACCCGTGAGCCGATCATTCTTGTGTTACTGAGATCGACGGTGCTACGTTGTCCGCAGACTTGGACTGCGGTCTTGGCCCGTGGGCCATGTGTTGTCTTCTGATTGGCCGGAGGCGGGTGGGCCTGGAAGTTAGCGGGCGAAGGTCAATCGGGTGGCAACACGTGGCCCGTGGACCAACACCATAATTCAAGTCCCTGGACAACAAAGCATTTTCGTACTGAGATCGCGCTCTGCTTCTGTATGTTAGTAGCAAGAGGTCTGCGTTGTACTTTTTATGCTTTTGTAATTCTCCGTTTGGAAGCTTGGGGGTTTGTGGTTTTTTTGCATCTTGTTAATTCCTCTGTAAAGAGAGTGATCTCCAAGAATCTGACTTTTATTTCTGTATATTTTTCTTGTTGTCAATTATAACAAGGTATGAAGCTGGTAGTTTGGTTCGCGGAATCAGGACCTTGAAATTTTTATTTTTATTTTTGTCTTTGGATGCCAAAGGGAAGAGTAGGAAATAAAAAATGGTTCAAGAAAAAAAAGAAGAAAGAAAATGGTTTCCTCCACCTCAGGGTGTGTATCGGATCAGACCGAGCCTATTCTCGATCGTTTGACTGGTCATGGGTCGGACCGGGATGGTCCTGACCGGATGTTTAGAAGCTCAAATTCAGCCCGGACCCGAATCCGGATGTTTAGAAGCAGAAACTCAAACATAAATCGCATTATAAAAATATACAACTTATGTTTAAGTTTTGTTTTTAGCCTCTCTTCAATCTTTATTCGTAATACCACTAAGGAATCATGTAGATAGGCTGAAAGAAAAAAATCAAACATAAGTCGCATAATTTAAATATACATACCTAACAATAATAATATAAATAAAAAATAATATTTTTTTTCAAGAAGATGCAAGATACTATATACACTTGTCTAGATGCCTACGTATATTTTATGTGCCACGGTTAGGTTTCATTGTGGTCGTTTTCCATAATGCATTCAACTAGAATTCCATGTGAGATTCTTCTTTTGGTATCACGTTCATTGTAAACTCCACTAAAGTGATGCCAAATTTTTTATCTTCTTTCGAGTTGAGGTCCTTGTATCTCTTGAGGTTATGATGCGGGTTGAGGTTGCTGATCTTGCGATTCCTGTGGTGGTTGATTATTTTCCATCATAGCAAAAGAGTAGCCTCTTCACCGAATTTTACTAGATTGCTTGTAAGTATTTAATGAGGGAAAAAAATTGTTTTGTGCAATTTTTGAAGAATTATGTCATATTTATAGGAATTTCGGTTGTCAAATTACCCACAATGTCCTCAAAATATAGTTGTTATATGTCTATTTTGATTTTGGTTTTTTTTTTTTTTTTTTTTTTTTTTGGGGGGGGGGGGGGGGGGGGGGGGGGGTGACACGGGTCACCGACTGGGCCAGTTCGACTGGGCTAATAGAAAAAATCTAGTTTGCTTTCTTTCCTGGACCAGGCCGATTTGATTTGGGCTATTGGGCCCAACATGCAAACCAGTCCGAATTTGAATTCCCTGTGGGCCGATTAGGTCAGCCCGTGTCAGACCAATTGGATCTGGGCTGGACTAGACCGGATTTGACCAAGCTGAACCCAGGCCGAATTTTAGACTGCCCGACCCATTTAATGCCTTAACCTCCACCCACCCAAGATTCACTTTTCCTTCCAGTATACTACATTCATGGCTTTTTCAAATACTGGAAATTTTTTTGATAGGAATTATAATTTTCCTTGTTCTCTTTCTGCGAAACAAACGAAACCCCTTAGGCCTCGTTTGGTTACCGGAATTTGAGCTTGGGAAAGGAAAGTGATTCCTTTCCTATGTTTGGGAGCCAAAGAAAAGTTGTTGGAAAGGGAAAATAATTCCCAAGAGGTAGGAAAATAGGAGAAAAAATGGTTCCTCCCATTTATCTAAGGAATCACTTTCCCTCCAACTTTCCCGCATTTATTACAAAAAGTTTTGACCAAAATATCCATGTTCATAATATTATTTACCATTTTTATCCATAATATCTTTTAGACAAAAATATTTCTAAGTAATAATTATTTTTATTAGCACGAGGGTATTTTTGGAAAATTGACTTGATTTTGTTTCCTTTCCTTACAAATACCAAACACTATAATAAAAATTAAAGATATATTTCGGCTATAATCCCGATCTTTTCAAACACCGAAAAGAAAAGTTTGTAGGAATTATAATTTCCTAAAGGAAAGAAAATACCAAGGAATCAGTTTCCTTTCCTTTCCTTTCCATTCCGCGAACCAAACGAGGCCTTAATGTCAATGACTTGAAACCATACCTAGAGCTCTTCAAATTAACTGTGGAATTCCCAGAGAGTATGTTAAGGAGAAACAAAGGAAGATTGCATTGGCTCATGTTTCCTTCACTCACAAATAAACAAAGCACAACCATAATCCCAAGTGCATGAAAAAAAAAAAATACAACATCCCCTCACTCTCTGGCTGCAATGAGCTGTCTTTCTCCATTTTTTTTTCCTTCCTCATTTTAAAATCTAGTTTTGATTTTTCAATTCCTATAGCTAGCACTGCATGATCTTCTTGGGGGACAGTGACAGCCTACCCTCTGAGAGGGGGGTTTGTTATTATAGTGAGTTCCCCACTGCTCACCTACTAGATGGCCCCCCTCCCTTAATTCCCTTGTGGTGGTGGGGGCTCTCTTCTCCCATTCCCATTCTCATCCTTTAAACTGGAATATGGTACAGCCCACCTCCAGCTCAAAAGCTTGGAGTGAGGGGGTAGATTTGTGGTACCATGCCCCAACAAACAGTATCAGCATGACAGCAACAGCTGGTTTGGAGGGTTACATGCATTACATGATATATTGCCCATAAAGCCCCTCAATGTTGGACACCAGAACGTCTTCGGAAGCGATGCCAATCCACCTGAAAATAACAAACTTCGTCTAATGTAAGCACCAAGACAGATCAAAGACAGTATATGTTCGGTGACTATGTCACCTAGACAAATTTTAATCTATATCACTTTTCAATAAGATACAAAATTGATACAAAATATATTGAACCATTTGCCCCCCAAGTTCAACCCCTCAACGAACTCAAGAAAAAAGTAGAAGATTACAATAAAATCACTCAACCAATCCTGTGACGATCTCCCTGAACTAATTAGAAAATGACTTCCCGAACAGATCTCCTCTTCCAACTGTCTCGATTGACGAGCCCTAAGAGCAAAGCACAAATTTTGTCTTAGATTTTTGTGGACTTGTACCCTTGAATATCTCATATGAGCTTTTTTATTGGCAACCCCCCCCCCCCCCACAAAAACCGCTATAAATAGGTTAAGAAGCCTAGTTAGGGTTTACGAAAACCCTAAAATAGCCAAACACTAATTCTGACCATTCATATTTGATTACACGGTCAAATTAAATGCTGACATGGGCCCGCATATGAACTGTTCGCTGACAAACGACATACTGTCGGTGTACTGCGGTATTATATTGTGGAATACCGTCGGTGTACCGCTAGATAAACATAATCGATTCTGGAACCATGATCGGTATACCGCTGGTATACTGCGGTATACCATTGCTGCTATTTTTGCTCAATTCAAGTCCGATTCAGCCATCGATCTTCCGTCGTCTTCATTGCAACTCTCGTCAATGCTTCACGTTGTTCAAACTATCATTCCGCGTACACCTCGAATCGATGCTGGACCCCAATAGTAACTGTCTTAATACCTGGTTTTATACATAAGGTTAGACCACTGGAGGCTTAACATCCTCGATCTAGAAAGGTTTGGGCTTGGATAAATTTGTACTTTCATCTCACATAGGTTGTTGATCACTCGCTCGGTAATGCTCCCGTCCTTTGGCGTGAAAGAGGGAGTCAAATCTTGTAGGGACTAACTATATTTCTTCTTTATTGTAGTACCCTTACGTTTCTTTTTGATTTTTTATAAGGGCACATCAAAAGTTAATCAGGACTAGCCAAAAGCAAACTTTGATTTATTTACAAGTTTGCCATTGAAAAAATTACTTAGGACTAGCCAACATGTGAGTATATAAGTCAACTTTTTTTTTTTCTCTCCTCTCTTTCCTCACAACAAGAAGAAGAAAAAGAAGAACAAGAACAAGAACATCAATTTTTTCAAACCTAGTTTATTTTAATTTTTTGCTCTCTTCTAATTTCTCAGATCTCTTTCTCCAAACCCTAATTTAATTTTCTTCTTCTTATTTGGGCATTATGGATGAAATCCTAGTTGTAGAAAAAATTGGGTTATCAAATCTATTAATCTATTAGTCTATAACCAATTTTTCTTTATTAATAGAAGAAATTATGCATGAAATCCAAGTTGTAGAAGAAAACTTTGGAAGAAATCCTAGTTGTAGAAGAATTGGATTCATATCAGGACTGCCACAATTTTTGACAGTCCTAGAAGTATTGAGGACTGCCAAAAATTATGGCAGTCTTGAAATAGACTCGATGTAGGACTGCCACAATTGCTGGCAGTCCTAGAAGTACTGAGGACTGTCAAAAATTATGGCAGTCCTGAAAGGGACATGCTCTACAGTAGGACTGCCACAATTTCTGGCAGTCCTAGACATATTGAGGACTGCCAGAAATTGAGGCAGTCCTGAAAGGGACGTGCTGTACAGCAAGTTCCTTTCAAGACTGCCACAATTTCTGGCAGTCCTAAAGTCAAAATTCTCGAATGAAAAAACATGTTAGGGTTTATTTCAATCTTGATAATAGAGTAAAATATGCATTTTAGGGTTTATTTTCATACATTCTTTGTGAGGAAAGAAATATTTAAGCTTTATTTCCATACATTTTAGGGTTTATTTAATTTTTTGGGTGCCATCGAAATTGGAAATGAGAAGTAAACTAGGGTTTTGATGGAAATGGTGGAGAAGAAGAAGAAGATGAGAAGAAAACTAGGGTTTTGATGGAGATGTGAGAATGGAATGGTGGAGAAGAAGAAGAAGAAGAAGAAGAAGAAGAAGAAGAAGAAGGATAGAAGAAGAAGAAGAAGAAAGTTAGGGTTTTGGAAGAGAAAGAGTGAGATTTAGAAATGAGAATGGAATTTGGGCTTTGGGAGGGCGGGTTGGGGTTTGGACAACCCCATGAGTAGAAAATTTGGATAGCCCTAGTAAATTCTCCTCAAACATTGGCTAGCCCCAACCCTGGCTAGACCTGATCAACTTTTGATGTGCCCTTATAAAAACTCTTCTTTTTCTTATGGTCGACATTGCCTTTTCATACATCTTTTCGTCGAAGTGACGCTTCACATATACTCTTTTCTCAATATTGTCTCCATAACTGGTACATTCCATACATTCAAAATATAGCAATTCTTCCAAACCAAAAAGGGAGATTCTTCTACCTCAGCTGTAATGTCCCGCTCCTAGCAGTGGCACATTGTTATAGATGCCGGTTTGCTGACTCAAGTAAGAGAAATATTTTAGTAAGAGCTCCCTTGTTGGGACATGAAGACGTTTTATCATAGGCGAGTGGGCAAGACTTCGTTTTCTAATTCTTTTACGATTAATAACGAATCCATAGATTGGTATGTAATCACTAGAATGATAAGTACATGAAATATGTACGTCCGTAATAGGAGATTGGTATTAAATAAGTTATAGACTTTTTGAAAGAACTATTGCTATGATTGTTAAAGAAAAGAAAGGACGATTGCTTGTTTAAGTTAGACTATGAATACAATTGAAAGAACTTTTGTTGCTATGCATGTTAAAGAAAGATAGAATGATTATATAGACTCACTATCGTATGTTGTTAAGTGAAGAATTGCATGCTTATATTATAGACCGTTGATAGAATTGAAAGAAATTGTACATATTGTTGCATAGAAAGAATAAAATTTGTAGCCTTGAAATGTATGTTGTCGGGATATGAATATAAAACAAAATTGTTAAATGAAAGTGTTGTGCTGAGATAGTATGCTTGTGTGAAAGGAATGAAGATCACGACATAGCTGTCATAATAGGTGAAACGAAGAACAAAGCTACAGTTCTGTGATTTGAAAGAAAGATAGAAATAAATATTTTACTTGGCATTTATATATTGGTTCCCATTGTATTATTTGATAGAAGTTGCATACCATGCATTGGTTTTGGACAACTTGTGCACAAGATTTAGTCTCTTGAACTATTGCTTGGGCACCGTAATCTACTACTAAAATCTGCTCATTTGGCGACATAAATTTAGCGACGTTCGATTAACGTCGCTAAATTGTGTACATTAGCGACGTTTTAGTGAAGCGTCACTAATCGTCGCTACTAGCAACGAAATAAGCGACGAAATAACGACGTATATTAATTACATGAGCTAGTCGTCGCGAAACGTCGCTATGACGTCGCTAATAGCGACTAATTTAGCGACTGTCGTTTGAACGTCGCTAAATTCTAATTATATCCCCCCCCACCGATTCATTTCCCCCCATTTTTCTCTTTCACTCTCTCTCCTCCCCCCTCCGGCGCTCTCATTCTCTCCGGCGGCGACTCTCACTCTCTCCGGCGACTCTCCTTCCTCTCCGGTACGTGACTCTCCCCCTCCCTCTCTCTCTCTCCGTCTGTTTTGGTTGTTGGTGGGTTGGGGGGGTGCGGGTTGTAATGCCCCGCTCCGCACGGTACATTATGCTGAGTCATTGACTCGAAGAGTAGCATTGACCCGATTGCGTATCGATGCGAATCGATACAAGTGTTAAGTTGTCCCGAGCAACGCATCAAACTAAGCCGATGCGAAGAGTTGCCTTGTCCCAAAGAATGCATCGAGTGAATCGATGCGAAGCGTCGCGTTGCCTCGAAGGATAAGTACGTTGAGACGGCTCGAAGATTCTAAGAAATCGAATCGACCAAGACGCAAGTTCGAATCGATGCAAGTATTGATTTTAGTTGGTTTCCTGTACAGGCTATACATTTACGCTGAAATGTTAGAGGTCGATCTTTTGCCTTATTCAGTAAGGGGTCCGCAAAAGCAAATCGTCGCCTTGCGACGGACGGAAGCGTTGGCACGCTAAGGCAAATTGGACGTATAACTCGATGAAGCACGAAGTGCTCGAATGGCTAAGTCAGGAGAGTTGCCCGTGCGATGAAGTTATGAAATCGAGCCGCAACGGCTCGGCGAAACGACAAGGCGCATTGACTCAAGGTGGGGGGACATTAACTCTCTTTCCTACTCCATCATGCTTAAGTAAAATACATATCATTGAATGCTGAGTTAACCTATCAATGCCACGGGCGTGGCTCGATAGAGAGATAAACGTAGTGCGTGTCGAACACTAGATAGAACAATTAAAATGAATCGTACGGCAGACGTACGAGTCGCTATGGAACATTGGATATCGCAAAGGCGAGCGCCTCGGTGCACAAGCCATACAAACGTGGGATAACTGTACTCGGCAAGTGCCTTAGTGCACGAACCATACCGTGCCTTCGCGCACGAGTTAGAACGGCTAGAACATTGAAAGACAATAGGCGAGCGTCCTAGCACGCAAGCCACGGACATTGAATGCTAAGTCATAGAACATTGGAAATACGGTCGAAACGTGCCTACGTGCTCGAGATAATAAAAGATGGCTTCGTTGCGAAAGAATACAGTTGTGGCATGAATGTGGCGGAACTGTTGGATATGACATAATGCCTCGAAAGGTGTTCGGGACCTTCAGGTAGTTCGGTTGACGAGCATTGAGTTGAGGCATGATGCCATTGAAACATTAAAACGAAGTATGAGACGTAAGAACATAGAAAGTTAACAGAAAAAATACGAGATGATAAGGCGGCATGGTGCCTTCGAAATGTTCGCGGCCTTCGGGCGTTCGATGAGAACATTCGGGCGTTGTGCCAATTGAAATAGAGATAAGCAAACTTGTTTGGTTGTATGAAAGATACGATTCGTTGCATGGTCAAATGGACTTAAAGATATAAAAGCCCGTGCATGGGTATTCCCTCGAACGTGGCACGCCAGGGCGCTGGGACCGTTCGGCCTAGGAGGGATTCGTTTTCGGTATTGTTGGTGCACTTTATTTAGAAGGGTAGCTACCTTCTGGTGAATGTGATAAGCCACTTGCTGCGATTATTTCGGTGGCCTCCGATGTTGGTTAGCAACTGCACGGAGTTAACATCGTCTTATGTTTCGATTCGATAAATATAAGTCCATTCTAGCCCGAAAAGCTAGTGACCTTCATATAGTTAAGGGCGACGGGTTTGGAAGTGCAAGATATGCACATATCCTGCATGGATGGATCCTGAATAGCGAGCACTTATAACATGACAGGGAAAACGGGTATGCGTATTCACCTTGCGTCGGTGCAAGGGCGAGTGCATCGATATTGCTAAGTTGCGCCACGAATCAAACACGAGATTGCTTGCTTGTTTACTTACGTAAATTGAATAAATGCTTGCCATGCTTTACAGTCTTCGAATATGCCATGAACTCATCCTAAGGAGAACATAGAAAGAGAACTAAATTGTATGCTTGCATGAATCAATACAATACTAAATGTCGGTTTATTAAGTGGGTTTTTGATCAGTACAGCGAGGATGAAAGTACTAATCCCCCACTAGTTTGCTAGCAGGTTCAGGGATTGGTCTGCTCGCGGCGGAGCTTCGCTTGAACGCGTTGAGGCTTGGAATGCCGAAGCGTATTGAAGCGTGCGATCGCATTGACGCTCGGACTCGCGACAGGATTGATGCGGCCGAAATATAGAAGGCATGATGTATGGAACGGTGAAATCCTTTGTAGGCAAGAGAGAACCAGAGTGTTATAGCCAATCTGGTAAATTTCGTTGGGCTATGGAAAGCCTTTGAAATCTGATTTCGAATATCAATAAAGTGAATCATTTTCATATACTCTGTTTTGCCTTTCGTTGTTAACGTTCAACTCAAAGATAACCATTTGAGAACTTGTTATCTTGCCTTGCACGAGCGCAACTCCAGGCTCGTGCGGCATCACGCCCCAGCGAGGATGATGATTCGGGTGATTCCGGGTCGGGGCGTGACACGGGTGGCTCGGGGGGAGGTGCAGGGGGGATGCGGATGGTTGGGGGGTGAGTGGGGGGTGGCTGGGGGGTGGGGCAGGGGGGACGAGGGCGGCTGGGGGAGGGAAGCTAGGGTTAGGGTTTGGGTTAGGGTCCATTTCCTTCTATTTTACTCTCTCACTCTCTCTCCTCCCCCCTCCGGCGCTCTCACTCTCTCCGGCAACTCTCACTCTCTCCGACGACTCTTTTCCCTCTCCAGTACGTGGTACTCTTCCCCTCCCTCTCTCTCTCTGTCTCTCTCTCTCCGGTTGTTTTGGTTGTTGGTGGTTGGGGGGGTGCGCGTAGCTCGGGGGGAGGGGCATGGGGGGATGCGGGTGGTTCGAGGGTGAGCGGGGGGTGGCTGGGGGGTGGGGCAGAGGGGACGAGGGCGGCTGGGGGAGGGGAGCTAGGGGTAGGGTTCAGGTTAGGGGTGGGTATGTGTGGGCGGCTGGGGGAGGGGAGCAGGGGTGGTGGTGGCGGCTGGGGGAGGGGAGCAGGGGGGAGTGGAGGGTTAGGGTTCGGGTTAGGGGTGGTGTAGGGGGGCTTGGTCAGGGGCACCGATAGTGTCAAAAAATCTGATAATTTAGTAATAATTATTTATTTTTCGACACCGAAAAATATGATACTCCGATTCGAACGCACCGATAGTGCCGATATTTGTAACAAGTAGTTTTGTTGGTTGGTTAATTGGTAACATGGTGATCGGGACATATAGTCCCTGCAGCCATTCGATTGGCGAGACAGAAACTATGGTACGACATGGTGATCAGGACATAGTCCCTGCAGCCATTCGACTGGCGAGACAGAAACTATGTAGCCGTAGATAAAGTTGACTGCCCTCTGACCCTCATCCCTCGGCAATGATGATATGACAACCTATCACTATATCTTATATGGTAGTAGATGATGTCTTAGTATTACATTATGTGAGTTCATCTTGATTCTGTTACATTCTTCAGATACTAGATAGGATAAGAACATATACTACACCATACGTACAGAACATAGATGATTCACACTAATGTATGATAGAATGAATTTTGGGTTCTATTCTGAGCCATCCGTTCTCACACTTGGTGATCGGGACATATAGTCCCTGCAGCCATTCGACTGACGAGACAGAAACTATGGTACGACATGGTGATCAGGACATAGTCCCTGCAGCCATTTGACTAGCGAGGCAGAAACTATGTAGCCGTAGATAAAGTTGACTGTCCTTCGACCCTCATCCCTCAGCAATGATAATACGACAACCTATCACTATATCTTATATAGTAGTAGATGATGTTTTAGTATTACATTATGTGAGTTCATCTTGATTCTGTTACATTCTTCAGATACTAGATTCGATAAGAACGTATACTACACCATATGTACAGAACATAGATGATTCACACTAATATATGCTAGAATGAATTTTGGGTTGTGTTCTGAGCCATCCGTTCTCACACTTAAAACACATATGAATTAGAACTGTGTGTCAATCTTTGTTTTTGTATTTTCGGCGAACCCGTGGATTGGATTCTATATTTTGTATTTTGGATTCTGTATTTTGGCTCCAGCTCCAGCTCCATTTGTATAAATCTACGGTACGACATGGTGATCAGGACATAGTCCCTACAGCCATTCGACTGGCGAGGCAGAAACTATGTAGCCGTAGATAAAGTTGACTGCCCTCCGACCCTCATCCCTCGGCAATGATGATATGACAACCTATCACTATATCTTATATAGTAGTAGATGATGTCTTAGTATTACATTATGTGAGTTCATCTTGATTCTGTTACATTCTTCAGATACTAGATACGATAAAAACATATACTACACCATATGTACAGAACATAGATGATTCATACTAATGTATGCTAGAATAAATTTTGGGTTGTGTTCTGAGCCATCCGTTCTCACACTTGGCAAAAAATCAATTTTTTTGTACTTTATCTGCTTTCGAAAATATACTCAAATTATATGATGGTTCTTTTAGTATGCTTGCTTATGTTACAATTATATTATTTGTGAATATCGGTCTTACCAGATGGCACCCATGACCCGAGGAGCAGTATGTCGTTTGAGGGAAACAGTGAATGCTGAGGTGGCTCCTCCTACTGTTAAGGAGGAAGTGGCACCGGTAGCTAGTGAGACCGGGAGTTCTATTCATCCAGCACCGGTAGCTAGTAAGACCGGGAGTTCTATTCATGCAGCACTTGCAAGGGACTACATCTCTCCTGCCGCCGTCAATCCTACTTATTCGAGGTGGTTGCGTGATCGTATCACTGAGCGTTTGCGTGAGCTGCGTGGTTCTCATTAGCTATTAGTACTTATTTGTATTGGACTATTTGTATTGGGTTATTTTTGTATTAGACTATTTGTATTGGACTACATATATGAATTAGTACTGTATCAATCTCTAGATTGTATTGGACTACGACATGGTGATCAGGACATAGTCCCTGCAGCCATTCGACTGGCGAGGCAAAAACTATGGTACGACATGGTGATCAGGACATAGTACCTGCAGCCACTCGACAACCAACCAGAGAGGATACTCTGAGAGATCCATCTGAGTAGGACGTATACTCTGAGAGATCACCTTTACAAGAATGATATCAGTAGTGGAATTGAGTGTTGGAGGAGATATTATTAGAGTATACATCCTACTCAGATGGGTCTCTCACTGTTACTATTTTTTCTGACAGCATGGTGGATATGCTCCGTCAACAGATTCTTGCTCTGAGCCAAAACTTTATCCTGGAGCTCAAGTGGTCATCCTTCGTATGGAGCTCGAGTGAGAGGTTTCTGACAGTATGGTGGTCTCCTTTGTTAAAGGATTCTTGCTCGTCCCACAACCAAAAAATAGTAACGGTGAGAGATCCATCTGAGTAGGACGTATACTCTGATAATATCTCCTCCAACACTCAATCCCACTACTGATATCATTCTTGTAAAGGTGATCTCTCAGAGTATACGTCCTACTCAGATGGATCTCTCAGAGTATCCTCTCCGGTTGGTTGTCGAGTGCTACTTAGTTAAAGTTCAAGTGCTACTTAGTTGTGTCTCTCCCTATCTATCTCGCTATCAACGCTATTGTGTTGTTCTCCCTCACATCTGATAGTTCTCTCATTTATTTGTCAATTACTGTATTTCAGTTCTAGTTAGTTTTATGTGATTCTCTGATAGTTCTCTTATTTATTATGTATTTTGGCTCCAGCTCCAGCTCCATTTACATTAATCTACGGTACGACATGGTGATCAGGACATAGTCCCTGCAGCTATTCGACTGGCGAGACAGAAATTATGTAGCCGTAGATAAAGTTGACTGTCCTTCGACCCTCATCCCTCGGCAATGATGATACGACAACCTATCACTATATCTTATATAGTAGTAGATGATATTTTAGTATTACATTATGTGAGTTCATCTTGATTCTGTTACATTCTTCAGATACTAGGTACTAGATTCGATAAGAACGTATACTACACCATGTGTACAGAACATAGATGATTCACACTAATATATGCTAGAATGAATTTTGGGTTGTGTTCTGAGCCATCCGTTCTCACACTTGGAGAAAAATTAAATTTTTTATATTTTATCTGACGCACAAATACCGCTCGAGTGAGCCAAAGGCATGCAGCCACTTCCCTCCCTCCATTTCCCCTCTCCCACTCTCATGCTGTCAACGTCACAACTTTTCCAGTGTTGCTCCCTCTAATGATGATGAACGCAAAAATCAAAGACCTCCTCTCCTTTCTCACTCTTCACAGTTCTCACAACAGGAAGGATCAGTATTTTTTAGTTCTCTTCCATCCATCCATTCCTCCGTTCTGATCAAGCCTCCACATATGATATCCAGCTCAAGTGTAGAGGCGGGAGAGAAGAAGTGGGCAGGAAGATGAGGGGGAAGCAGCACAGCCGACAGCAAGACCTGGAGGAATTTCAGTAGATTTTCTTCAACATCCGTAGGAGAACTATAAGGATATATTTTTTCACAACATGTCACCTTGTCAAAGATCCTTAATGTGAATATCATGTTACCGCGGTGTCGAAAGACTAACATGTCATAATTTTCTAAGTCGTGTGCTTTGACATAATCCTCCCAACTCTTTCCTCCTGTGTAGTAATCTTGTACTTCATAAAGAAATGCAAGATTACTACATAGGAGGAAAGAGTTGGGAGGATTATGTCAAAACACACGGCTTAGAAAATTATGATATGTTAGTCTTCCGACACCGTGGTAACATGGTAGTCACATTAAGGGTCTTTGACAATGTGACATGTTGTGAAAAAATATATCCTTATAGTTCTCCTATGGATGTTGAAGAAAGCCTCTGTACTTCCTCCAGGTCATGCCGTCGGCTGTGCTGCTTCTCCCTCCTCTTCCTGCCCACTTCGTCTCCCCCGCCTCTACACTTGTAATGCCCATATCTTGTATTACGTATTTGGAATACGCGTACGTATTTTGACCCGTATTGCATGTCTCCATGCTTGATTTATTTTGACATTTCATTGATTGGTTTAATTTGGTTCGTTTTTGAGTTGGCTTGGTTTATTTTTGGTTGGTTTATCATGGAGAGAACCCCCTACCTACCACCATTCCCCCTTTTATAAGCCCACCCACTTTCTCTCTCCTCATAACTTCCATTAATTTCTTCACCTTCTTCTTCCTTCCTCCACACAACACCAACACCATAGGCAAGTGCACCTTGCCACCACATAAGGACCTAATTTTATTTGTCTATTAGCTAGATTAGGCCATGGTGAACAACATTAGAACTTGGTATTTTGTAATTTAGAGCTTCCATTTTTCTAGATCTAAGTTTTTACCATTTTTGGAATTCCTTGGTTTTGATCTACTAAACTTTAATTTTTGCTTGATTTGAGACTTCCATGTGGAAGAGAATTCAATTTTACACAAGTTAGAACTTTGAAAATCCAAATTTGGTTTTGTTTTGGCCAAGATATGAAGATTTGAAATTTAGGGTTCTTGGAGTCTTCCTCTCGGTCTGATGGAGAAGATGACCCTCGGCCTGCGCTCTTTAGCGCATGGCGGACTGCGTAACTCTTCGGCCAGCGCCTTGCGCTGGGCTGACTTGCGCTGGCGCTTCTTAGCTCCAGCGCCTTCCTCCCATTGGCGCACTTGACTGCTGCGCCGCTCGCTCCCAGTGCGGCTCGGCTCCAGCGCAACTCAACCTGCACAGCTTGAACCAGCGCAACCCGCTCTCAGCGCAACCCGACCCAGCGCAATCCATTCCCCAGCGCAATCCATTCCCCTGCGCAATCCTCTCCCCCAGCGCAATCTGACCCCCTGCGCAACCCACTTGCCCATGATGGTTTGGTTTTATTTCTTGGACTTGGCTTCTCTTTTGTGGATTAGAGTTTTGAGATCTTGTTCCACACAACACGACTGTCTTGGCCCGACATGTCTTGACACAATTTTCTGCATTTTTAATTTATGGCTAGCATTATCTGATCTTGGCAGTAACTCGATGTGGTACTTTGTAACTTGTGGCTTTTAACTTGTAACCTGCAACCTGTAATTAATCCCCTGTAACTTGATATCTTGATAGTGGCCGCCGCGGTGCACTCTTGACTTGACTTGACTTAACTTAATAACTGGTCGTACTTGACTTGCTCTGACTCCGTGGGTGTTCATTCTTGCTGCTTTGTGCAACCCACTTGTCTTGTCTTGCATCATGTCTAGGACGTGACTCCTTGGTTACCACGGTCAGGGATTCACACTGAATATGGATTAGGCTAATGACTAGATCAAACTATAGTTCATGGAGGAATTCCAGTCACAGGCGATCTCCTTATCTGGGCGCTTTAAATGGACTTGTAGCCTGCCGACGAGTAGGGCACATTTCCAGCACACTGTCATGTGTTGCATCCTCTAAGTCACCTAAGGGTATATCGTCTCCTGGGCGATGTACCCAACCATACTCTCAACCCGCAGAAGGATAACTGGATAGTCTGCAGGGCTTGGGACTGGAAATTTCTCATTTTTATCTTGCTAGTAACTAGGCTTGTGATAACCCTAGTTAGTTAAGTAGTAAGCCGTAGTAATTGCTTGGCCGTTTGTGAATGGATGGTGTCCAGCCTTGTCTAAGTCTCGTCTAGTCCCAGCACCTGGTACTCCTGTACATGATTATTTTACTTATCTTTAACAATAAATGGGTAGAGACAAAGTGCTATTCAGGCGAAGGGTTACAATCCCCGGTCCTTGTTTGGTTTAAGGGTTGTAACCTGGCTCCCGGAATGGTTCCACGTCCCTAGTCGTTTATTGTTTTGTTGTACTCTTTATTACTTGTACTTTTCTTTTATTCTTTATGATCTGATATGCTGGCTTTTGTTCTTATTTCGTGGCCTCCTTTGTGGCACTTGCTCTTTCTGGGATTTGACCCAGCTGGTTTTGTGTGGCCAAATTT
The DNA here is from genome assembly GCA_029216955.1 of Iris pallida. Classification (NCBI taxonomy): domain Eukaryota; kingdom Viridiplantae; phylum Streptophyta; class Magnoliopsida; order Asparagales; family Iridaceae; genus Iris; species Iris pallida. The sequence goes on along the minus strand of JANAVB010040218.1, from coordinate 24,764,323 downwards.
TGGAGCAGCTCCCGAAGATCTACCGAACCTCCAGCCCGATGGTGGCGACTAGAAGGAACCCAGGCTACGAGTGGGTTTTCCATTTTGTTTCGCTCACTACATTGTAAAATTATTCTTTTGAGGCATTTAGCCGACGAGCACCTGTTAGCTCGATGCATATTTATTTACTGTCTGCCTACGGGCTGTAACATGATTAACAAATCCTAGGGTTGATCATGTATGACTGAACTCTTGCTAGTCTTGACATTTTGTACGACTAGCTTCATGATCATCCAATATGTAATATTTGGGACGCCTTTTATTGTATATTTGGTGGTCTAACATCTTGTAACTATATTACTTGCTTGAGATTGAGATAATAGGCTTGACCTTAAGAGACCGTTGGCTTGTAGTAAACCCTCATATCTAGACAGCCGTGACCGTATAGCGAGGTGGATTCCATTTCAATATACGTAGCTGGCTATGTACGCCCCCGCTCTCCAGTATTCTGGTTCTGGGGCGTCACATGGTTTAAGTGGTGGCCCATACAGGTCTTGGCATTCAAGAATGTGAGGGTTTACCTAATAGAAGTCTCAATCAGTACTCGTCCTTGATCTCCGTTCATATCCTCTGAATCTATGGATTCTTGCCCTGATCATGTGCTTGTATCGTTGATCTGTCCTGGTCCTTCCTTATTGTTTTTCTGTGTCATTTTCTTCAGCGGCACTGTACCTGACCCCGCCGATCAGCAAGGTGGAGCACCTCCCGTGGACAAGTAACCCGGAGATCAAGCCCAGCATTCCGGAGTAGCCTCCAGAGTTGTGCCTACTGGAGGAGAGCCACCAATCCGGCCCGTCCAGCCCGCCGAGCCTGACGATGGCACCTTGGTAGGTCTTATCAGGACCTTGATAGCTTTCCAGGATCGTAGAGAAGACGCCTTGTACCAGGTAGTGGCAGATGCTTTGACCAGAGGCGGTCATCCAGGGAACAGCGCGGCCAACAGCTTCAAGCGCTTGAACCCTCCCTTCTTCGACGGCAGCGAAGATGCGATTGCCGCAGACGTTTGGCTTCATGATACCGAGGTGGTTCTGGAAGCAGCTAGGACACCTGAGAATGAGAAGGTGGTGGTGGTACGCCTACAGTTGCTAGACTTAGCTCGCAGTTGGTAGGCGACGCAGGCCGTGGGATTTGCGACGCCGGTTACTTGGACGGTGTTTAGAGAAAGATTCCAGAGAAGTATTTCGATGCTGTAGCTCGGTACGACCTGCAGACGAGATTTACCAATTTGAAGCAAGGAGGCAGAATGGTCGACGGTTATGCATCTGAGTTTTCTAGACTCAGTAGGTTTGCCCGCACCTTGGTGGCGACTAAGTTTTATAGAGTCCAGCGGTTCCAGTAGGGACTGTATTTGGAGATCTTGTTGGCAGTTGAGCAGTTCGAGCACCAGACCTTCGATGCAGTATTGAGAGCAGCCATGAGGCACGAGTATACCGCCCAGAGGATCGTAGATAGGACCGGAGGTAGGAAGCGGTCCCACAATCAGATGCACCAATCATCAGCTCCAGCCCCGGCAGCTAGGGGTTTGACCATTGGAACTCCGAGACAGGCAGCCTCAGTGACGTCGGTCACGTTCCCTCAGCAACAGGAGCAGAAGCAGTCTTCCGCAATGGGCTGCACTCATTGTGGGAAGTCAGGACACGTTGTTTCGGAGTGTCGCAGAGCACAAGGATTGTGCTTGGCTTGTGGAGCATCAGACCACAAGATAGGGTCTTGTCCGAATAGGGCCAGTTCATCATCGGCTCAGACTGGTCCCTCGGTAAGGGGACCAGCACCAGCACCAGCACCAGTGCAGCAGCAGTACCAGCCTCCGAGGCCATTGCTGCCTCAGACCGAAGTATTCCAGCAGCAGAGACCCCAGCAGTATGCCCTGACCCCGGCTCAGATTCAGAACCGGCAGAGAGGTTCTTAGCATGATATCTTCCCTCTCCCTCGTACCTTCAAACTTTCTTGCTTGCATGATTGATTGTTTGATTGTTTGCTTAGTGTAGCTTATTTGTGGATAGTATAGCTGGCTCTTACATCTCTAAGCATCTTGATTTAAATTCCGAGGACAGAATTCTTTTAAGGTGGGTAGAGTTGTAATGCCCATATCTCGTATTACGTATTTGAAATACGCGTACGTATTTTGACCCGTATTGCATGTCTTCCTGCTTGATTTATTTTGACATTTCATTGATTGGTTTAATTTGGTTCATTTTTGAGTTGGCTTGGTTTATTTTTGGTTGGTTCATCATGGAGAGAACCCCCTACCTACCACCATTCCCCCTTTTATAAGCCCACCCACTTTCTCTCTCTTCATAACTTCTATTAATTTCTTCACCTTCTTCTTCCTTCCTCCACACAACACCAACACCATAGGCAAGTGCACCTTGCCACCATATAAGGACCCAATTTTATTTGTCCATTAGCTAGATTAGGCCATGGTGAACAACATTAGAACTTGATATTTTGTGATTTGGAGCTTCCATTTTTCTAGATCTAAGTTTTTACCATTTTTGGAATTCCTTGGTTTTGATCTACTAAACTTTGATTTTTGCTTGATTTGAGGCTTCCATGTGGAAGAGAATTCAATTTTACACAAGTTAGAACTTTGAAAATCCAAATTTGGTTTTGTTTTGGTCAAGATATGAAGATTTGAAATTTAGGGTTCTTGGAGTCTTCCTCTCGGTCTGATGGAGAAGATGACCCTCGGCCTGCGCTCTTTAGTGCATGGCGGACTGCGCAACCCTTCGGCCAGCGCCTTGCGCTGTGCTGACTTGCGCTGGCGCTTCTTAGCTCCAGCACCTTCCTTCCATTGGCGTACTTGACTGCTGCGCCGCTCGCTCCCAGTGCGGCTCGGCTCCAGCGCAACTCAACCCTGCGCAGCTTGACCCAGCGCAACCCGCTCTCAGCGTAACCCGACCCAACGCAATCCATTCCCCTGCGCAATCCATTCCCCTGCGCAATCCTCTCCCCCAGCGCAATCTGACCCCCTGCGCAACCCACTTGCCCATGATGGTTTGGTTTTATTTCTTGGACTTGGCTTCTCTTTTGTGGATTAGAGTTTTGAGATCTTGTTCCACACAACACGACTGTCTTGGCCCGACATGTCTTGACATGATTTTCTATGTTTTTAATTTATGGCTAGCATTCTCTGATCTTGGCAGTAACTCGATGTGGTACTTTGTAACTTGTGGCTTTTAACTTGTAACCTGCAACCTATAATTAATCCCATGTAACTTGATATCTTGATAGTGGCCGCCGCGGTACACTCTTGACTTGACTTGACTTGGTAACTGGTCGTACTTGACTTGCTATGACTCCGTGGGTGTTCATTCTTGCTGCTTTGTGCAACCCACTTGTCTTGTCTTGCATCATGTCTAGGACGTGACTCCATGGTTACCACGGTCAGGGATTCACACTGAATATGGATTAGGCTAATGACTAGATCAAACTATAGTTCATGGAGGAATTCCAGTCACAGGCGATCTCGTTATCTGGGCGCTTTAAATGGACTTGTAGCCTGCCGACGAGTTGGGCACATTTCCAGCACACTGTCATGTGTTGTACCTTCTAAGTCACCTAAGGGTATATCGTCTCCTGGGCGATGTACCCAACCATACTCTCAACCCGCGGAAGGATAACTGGATAGTCTGCAGGGCTTGGGACTGGGAATTTCTCATTTGCATCTTGCTAGTAACTAGGCTTGTGATAACCCTAGTTAGTTAAGTAGTAAGCCGTAGTAATTGCTTGGCCGTTTGTGAATGGATGGTGTCCAGCCTTGTCTAAGTCTCGTCTAGTCCCAGCACCTGGTACTCCTGTACATGATTGTTTTACTTATCTTTAACAATAAATGGGTAAAGACAAAGTGCTATTCAGGCGAAGGGTTACAATCCCCGGTCCTTGTTTGGTTTAAGGGTTGTAACCTGGCTCCCGAAATGGTTCCACGTCCCTAGTCGTTTATTATCTTGTTGTACTCTTTATTACTTGTACTTTTCTTTTATTCCTTATGATCTGATATGCTGGCTTTTGTTCTTATTTCGTGGACTCCTTTGTGGCACTTGCTCTTTCTGGGGTTTGACCCAGCTGGTTTTATGTGGCCAGATTTCGGAGCAGCTTCCGAAGATCTACCGAACCTCCAGCTCGATGGTGGCGACTAGAAGGAACCCGGGCTACGAGTGGGTTTTCCATTTTGTTTCGCTCACTACATTGTAAAATTATTCTTTTGAGACGTTTAGCCGACGAGCACCTGTTAGCTCGATGCATATTTACTTACTGTCTGCCTACGGGCTGTAACATGATTAACAAATCCTAGGGTTGATCATGTATGACTGAACTCTTCCTAGTCTTGACATTTTGTACGACTAGCTTCATGATCATCCAATATGTAATATTTGGGACGCCTTTTATTGTATATTTGGTGGTCTAACATCTTGTAACTATATTACTTGCTTGAGATTGAGATAATAGGCTTGACCTTAAGAGACCGTTGGCTTGTAGTAAACCCTCATATCTAGACAGCCGTGACCGTATAGCGAGGTGGATTCTATTTCAATATACGTAGGTGGCTATGTACGCCCCCGCTCTCCAGTATTCTGGTTCTGGGGCGTCACAACACTTGAGCTGGATATCATATGTGAAGGCTTGATCAGAACAGAGGAATGGATGGATGGAAGAGAACTAGAAAACACTGATCCTTCCGGTTGAGGATACTGAGTTTGTACGTACTTGCGGATATTGATTTGGTTTGTTAAGGATATTATATATTGACATTGTTCGTTGTGGATAGTATTTTTTTTTTTATATTTTTTGTATATTCTGGAATGTATTGTGTGTGCCGGTGTTGAGTGTTCCACCGAGGGGGTCGGCGAACCCAGGGATTGGATTTTGTATTTTGTATTCTGTATTCTGTATTTTGGCTCAGGCTCCAACTCTATTTGCATTAATCTACGGTACGACATGGTGATCAGGACATAGTCCCTGCAGCTATTCGACTGGCGAGGCAGAAACTATGTAGCCGTAGATAAAGTTGACTGTCCTCCGACCCTCATTCATCGGCCATAATGATACGACAACCTATCACTATATCTTATATAGTAGTAGATGATGTCTTAGTATTACATTGTGTGAGTTCATCTTGATTCTGTTACATTCTTCAGATACTAGATACGATAAGAACATATACTACACCATATGTACAGAACATAATGATCCACACTAATGTATGCTAGAATAAATTTTGGGTTGTGTTCTGAGCCATCCGTTCTCACACTTAAGTACTGTGAGAGCGCCGGAGAGAGTGAGAGCGCCGGAGGGGAGGAGGAGAGTGAGAGTGAGAGAGTAAAATGGGGGAAAATAAATTGGTGGGGGAATATAATTAGAATTTAGCGACGTTCATACTAACGTCGCTAAATTAGTCGCTATTAGCGACGTCATAGCGACGTTTCGCGACATATAGTGCCGATATTTGTAACAAGTAGTTTTGTTGGTTGGTTAATTGGTAACATGGTGATCGGGACATATAGTCCCTGCAGCCATTCGACTGGCGAGGCAGAAACTATGGTACGACATGTTGATCAGGACATAGTCTCTGCAGCCATTCGATTGGCGAGGCAGAAACTATGTAGCCGTAGATAAAGTTGACTGTCCTCCGACCCTCATCCCTCGGCAATGATGATACGACAACCTATCACTATATCTTATATAGTAGTAGATGATATTTTAGTATTACATTATGTGAGTTCATCTTGATTCTGTTACATTCTTCAGATACTAGATACTAGATTCGATAAGAACGTATACTACACCATATGTACAGAACATAGATGATTCACACTAATGTATGCTAGAATAAATTTTGGGTTGTGTTCTGAGCCATCCGTTCTCACACTTAAAATACATATGAATTAGAACTGTGTGTCAATCTTTGTTTTTGTATTTTCGGCTAACCCATGGATTAGATTCTGTATTTTGTATTTTGACTTCGTACGTATTTGGGGATATTCAGTTTTTTTGTTGAGGATACTGAGTTTGTACGTATTTGCGGATATTGATTTGGTTTGTTGAGGATATTATATATTGACATTGTTCTTTGCGGATAGTATTTTTTCTTTATATTTTTTGTACATTCTGGAATGTATTGTGCGTGCCGGTGTTGAGTGTTCCACCGAGGGGGTCGGCGAACCCAGGGATTGGATTCTGTATTTTGTATTTCGTATTCTGTATTTTGGCTCAGGCTCCAGCACCATTTGTATTCTAGAACCTATTTTTTTAATATTTTTTAACTTAGCGACGTTTTTAGGGACGTTAACATTAGTCGTTAAATATTAGCGACGTTAATAAATGTCGCTAAACGCGTCGCTAAATGCTGACGTGGCAAAATCTGATGTCAGCTCGTCGTCGCCAAAACGTCGCAATAGTGTCACCAAACGGCGACAACACAATAACGTCGCCGTTTACGTCGCTAATTAGCGTCAACTAATAAATGTCGCAAATAATGTCGCTAATTAGCAACGTTAATAACATCGCCAAATAACGTCGCCCTAGCGACGTTTTGCGACGTTTTCTCGTTTAGCTAGCGACACGTTTTTTTCCGTCGTTTCCGAAACGTCGCTAAATTGATTTAGCGACATTTTCACCGAGGTTAGCGACGTTTTTAACCGTCGCTAATCTGACAAATTTTTGTAGTGATCGTATCATCCTAGGAGAGATGGGAGACCCTGAGGCTTGTACGTCCTCGCGATTAGAGGGTGTCATGTCTATTAGAGAGATGAGCTTGTACGTCACAACTTTTAATTATGGAGAGTCATCCATGGACTATCATGTAGTTAGGTTGCATTCTAAGGCCATAATATTCTTGCTAGTCTAATAGTCGATGTAGAGACAGACATAAAATTATAGAAATTGCATATGCAAATTATTCTAATCCTTGTTTGTTGTATGGATATATAGTCAATCGGTGATAAGAATCACGGTTGCACTTTGATGGCGCACTTTGCACTTCACATATATGTATCAGGGGCTTTGTTGTGCTTATTCCCGTGTAGGGTTGGAGGGGGGGTTGCACATACGCACCAGGTCCGAGATGGCACTTTTGTGCTTCGTTGCATCGTTATGTGCTCGTTCCCGTGTGAGTTCTCACGAGGTTCGCGAGAGGCCACGGGGGTCACCATGGGGCACGCGGGGCACAACAGGGTGCGAGGGTCGCGCAGTGGGGCATGAGGGTAGTGTGGGGCGCATGTGTCACGTGGGTCGTGGGGGAGTTGATGTTGCTTCTCGTGGAGCTGTGCTTCCCATTGAGTTGTTGCTGCTTCCCGTAGAGCTACTGTGCTCTTGCGGACTTTGCTCTTGTGGAGCTGTTGTTGTGTGGCTATTTTGTTATAACCATCCACTTAATTGGGATAAAAGGTGGTAACCACCCACTTAATGTCGGATAAGGGTTGTAACCACCCACTTATCCATGAAGATACTCTCCGGATTATGGGGGTTATGGCTGTTAGGGTTGACTTTGGATTCCCCTTTATATATTGTCTAATCTCTCTCGTTTAAGGAGAGTTAGAAAACATATATATTTTGCTACGAGATGAGAGATAGCAGCAAGAGTCCACAAAGTGATGTCCATCCATCAATCCAAGTGTGAGGTCCAAAACAAGGGTGACAAGGAGCATTCCAGAAGTTCTTTTATTCAAACTTGCTGGTTTGTGGGAGCAGATCGACATAGTGTCGAATCTTACTTTGAGCAATGGTGATATTCATCACCCAGCAACAATCTTCTCTCTTGTGTTTTTGATTTTGTTTCTTGTTGTAGCAATTGTGTTGCAAATTTTTAGTAGCTTTTAATTCCAGCAACTTCTTGTTGTAATATTTCTATTTCCAAGGTTGTTGTAATCTTCTATTTTACGTACTTTGTACAATTCTTTGTAAACCAGCAATAACAACATTGTCTTACATTTCTCCAAATTTGGAGCCTCTATTATATACTGGTAACGTGCACGTGCAATGCCCGTGCATAAAAATATGTTAAAAAATTAAATTAGAACTTTGAATATATGTTTAGGTAATACTATGTAATTAGGTTAAATATAGTTTAAATATTGAATATATTTTAACTAAAAAAAAGTTTAGATAATATCATGTATTTAGTTTAAATATAATTTAAATATTGAATATATTTTAATTTTAATTTTAATTTGTTCTTTGTAGAACTTTGTATATATGTTTAGATAATATCATGTAGTTAATTTAAATATTGATTTATTTTAATTTAAACTTGTTATATATATATGTTTATATGATTTTGGATATATGTTTAGATAGTTGTAAGAATTTTAAATTATTTTTATAATTAATTATAAGAATTTTTATTCTTTTACGTGAGGATATGAATATACATAAGGCACGTACAGTGTAGTTAATTATAATATTTTTTTTATTAATTAGTGTGTGATATACAATTCACTTGCACGACTCATTTTTGAGCCGTTTCCAAGCCGCATTATAATAATAGAGATAGTATTAGTCATCAATCCTCAAATTTATAAACTTTCAAAGAATTCACAATCTAATATTTTGAAACTAATTAATACTCATATCGTAATACTTCATTCTCACCAAGTTTAAGATTGGATTCAATTTACCACTTAATATATCCATCTTACTTTAGATACTATATTATATATCACAATAGTATTTTATCCCAAAGTGATCGCTTCTCTTCCTTACCCTCGACAAAATCATTCTTCAATTTAGACATTTATGAAGGTATAAAGGGAACTACAAATAACCTAGAAATCCAAATCAAGTAATGTCTTAGAAATCACACTAAACTATGCAAGTATCATAATCAAACAGAACATATCAAAGAAAAGATTCCTTCATCACACATCTTCCATTTCTACTACATACAATACCTTCCAATAATTATTGATACTATCATAATCAATCATTATCTGTTGAAAACTACTTACTGTTGAGAATCAATAAGGGACTTTTAGTCCCACATCGGAATATGTAGTATGTAGAGGAGCTAGACTCCCTAGAAGTAGTGAAGTAGTCCATCAATAAAATCATCCAACCATTATTTTCTACATGGTATCAGAGACATAACTCTCTCTCTCTCTCTCTCCACAAAAAACAAAAAACAAAAAAAAATTCGCCGCCCCCTTCCCTTGCCGACCCCCCCTCGCCGACACACCCTCGCCCCCCCCCCTCGCCGCCCCACCACCAGCAGCAGCCCGACCCCCCCCCCCGACCCCCCCGACCCCCCCTTACCGACCTCCACCACCCTCGCCGACCCAACCCCGACCCCCCCCGACCCCCCCAAAGCAGCAGCCCCGCGACCCCCCCCGACCACCCCCAACCCCCCCTTACCGTCCTCCACCAGCAGCCACCCGACCCCCCCCCGACCCCCCCGACCCCCCCTCCCCCGAAGCAGCAGCCCCCCGACCCCCCCCCCCCCGACCCCCCACCCCCCGACCACCGGCGGCCCCCCCTTCCCGACCTCCAGCGGCACCCTCCTTCCCAAACCCTAACCCTAGCCTTTCCATCTACTACAAACCCTAGCCGTCACAAAAAAAAAATAAATAAAAAAATAAAAATGGCGTATTTCGAAGACAGACGGCTGCCAAATGCTTTATTTGTACCAACTCTGATCCTCGCTTACGCCGTTTGGAACTAACAAATGCTTTATTTGTTATTCCTTCTTCACATCGGGATCTCTACAGAGACTGATCATGTCTTCTCTAGTGACCTGACGTGTTCACTTTACATGCGTGCGCCGGTGCTGGCCAAGTTAGTAGCGCATTCGTAAAGTCTGTGACGTCGAAGAAGAAGACGACGAAGACAAAGACGACGACGAAGTTGGGGAAGTTGCCGACTCCGACGTTGAAGACGCCGAAGAAGACGACGAATAGGGTTCACAGTTGAAGAAGCCATGGATTCAATCAGTGGCAAACTGACGGCCGAAGAGATGAAGGCCTTGGTTGATGATATCTTATCAAAGAGATTAACCGAGGCAACCCCACGTGTGATCCATACTGATGTGGATCCGTCACCTTACAAAATGGGGAAATTGGAGAAGCTGGAGACGAAGTTGGAAGGAACGTCCAACTACTTGAAGTGGTCGCGGCAGGCGATGCGGACGCTGAAGGGACGTGGATTGGTTGGCTATGTCACTGGCCAAGCCAAGGCGCCAGCCGATCACTCCGCAAAGGAGTTTGCTGTTTGGAAGATTGTCAACAACGTAGTGGCTGGGTGGTTGACTGCCTCATTAACCGACCAGGTATCGGGCAATGTCGAGGCAATGGAGGCTGCTGCTAATATATGGCGAACTCTAAAAGATATGTACTCCGACTCCGGCAACCCTATGCGAGTCTTTCAACTGCAAGATGAACTCGATAGGGTGGCCCAAGACGAACGTACCATCTCTGAGTACGCAGCCCTGTTGAAGAAGTACTGGTCTGATCTGGATCATTATGATCCTCTTGGGATGGAAGATGCACAAGTCGAACCGGCATTCACGAAGTACTTTCAGACATTCCTGGCTTATATTTCGCGGCAGCGTATGATGAAATTCCTGAAGGGACTACACCCTGTATTTGAGCAGAGACGGAATATCCTCCTATCCCAACCCATGCTTCCGACCTTGGAAGAAGCTATAGCCGTCATGACACAGGAAGAAGCTCGACTGAAGTTGATGCCCAACAAGGGCTCCTACCAGGGGGAGCAAGCCGCGGTTGAAAAGTCTGCCCTTGCTGCCTTCAATCAACCTCCATCTGTGGGTGGTGTTTGCCACAATTGTGGTGACTCCGGACATTACATCCGATTTTGTCCAAAACCCTTGCGCAATCAGTCTAATGATCGAGGATGGGGTCGTGGAGGCCGATGTGGTAGTAGAGGAGGATATGCTGGTAGAAGAGGCGGACACAAAGCAAATCTGGCAGAGGAAAGAGAATCAACTGGCTTAAATAACCCCGCTTGAGCGGGAGTTCCTTGAGAAGTTGCGAGGCACAAAGCTGGGTTCGGTCGACAATCCTGGGGCGTCTTCTACCTCGGGAGATCACATCACTTGCTTTGCCCAAACCAGTACTGGTAATTCTGTACGTGCTCTTGCATCTGTCCATCAGCCAGGATGGATTATGGACTCTGGGGCATCTCGCCATGTCACGGGATCCCGTAGTGCGTTTCAGGACTATACTCACCTACCATTGCCAGAGAGTATTCAGACTGCTGATGGTACATCCAGCCCTGTAATGGGAAAAGGCACTGTCGCATGCACCCCTTCCATCACTCTAACCAATGTCTTACATGCTCCGTCTTTTCCTGTCAATCTTCTATCAATTAGTGCCATTATACTTGATCTTAACTGTACTGTTTCCTTTGACATTCCTACGGTGACTTTTCAGGAGAAATGGACAGGACGACGACTTGGGACTGTCACATGGCATAAGGGGCTGTGGTATTTAGACATGACTGGACTGGACAACGCATTGGCATCCTTGGTAGCAGACGCACCACCAGAAGCTTCCTGTCGCAGTGTTGAAGCCGACTTGCTACTCCACCACCAGCGTGTCGGTCATTCCTCTTTTCAAGTTATTAGTCGAATGTATCCGTCCTTATATCAAAGGGCTAATAAAGAGAAGTTATTTTGTGATGCTTGTGAGTTGGGAAAACATACCAGAAGCTCGTATGTGAGCTCGGAGAATAGGAGTTCAGCTGCTTTTGACATGATACATTTGGACGTATGGGGCCCTTGTCTTACAACCGGAATTAACGGCTTCCAATGGTTCGTCACCTTTATTGACTGTTATACCCGCGTGACATGGGTCTACCTTATGAAGAATAAAAGTGACGTCCTTGAGGCCTTTCAGGACTTTCATCGACGGGTGGAAACACAATATGGCGCTAAAATTAAGTATTTTTGGTCTGACAATGGGACGGAGTATACTAATAAGCGGGTTGCTGAGTATTTTTCCACTCATGGAATACTACATCAAACTTCATGTGCTTATACTCTGGCATAAAATGGTGTGGCTGAACGAAAGAACAGACACCTGCTGGAAGTCGCACGGACGATGATGATGGCTATGCATGTCCCGAAACACTTATGGAGGCAGGCTATATTGACGGCCTCTTATCTCATCAACAGAATGCCATCTCAAGTGTTGGACTGGAAGACACCGTTGGAGATGCTTACTGGGGCAACTACATACACTGTTCCACCGAAAGTTTTTGGATGTGTGTGCTTTGTCCAAGATAATAGGCCAGACGTTGGCAAACTGGATCCTAGGGCAGTTAAATGTGTCTTTGTCGGTTACACGGCGACTCAGAAGGGATATGCCTGTTGGAGTCCAGTCGAGCGGAAGATGTTTGTCAGCATGGACGTTACATTCAGAGAGCTCGAACCATACTATGGTTCGGATGAAGGTTCAGCATTTGGTGACACACCTAACACAGATGGTGTTCGATGTGAGGAGGAGATAATAAGCCCAAATGTGGTCGTCGGATCGGTTCCGTGTCCGGTTGTAGAAAACTGGACGAAAGGGGGAGAGCACAGTGACTCAGATACAGAGAATGAAGAAGAAGATACATATGTTACGCAGGGGGAGCAGCAGACAAGGGAAAATGAGCTCCAAGTCTACAGAAGGAGACAACAGAAGTCAGTACTGTGTCTATGTCGTGCCCTGTGCCTACTGTACCAAGTCCCTCGTCTACTCCTGCTCCAACTCCTGAAGATGTTGCCCCCGTACTGAATCACTCGGATTCTGATGCGGATCTCTCCGACTCGGATGGTATGATCTCTCCACCACCTATTGCTCCCTTAAGGAGATCTTTTCGCATCAATGCGGGTAAGGCTCCTGTTCGTTTTGATGATTACGAACATGACATTGCCAACTTCTTGTCTTATTTTAACATTTCTTCGAATTATCGAGCCTTCATTGCATCGTTAGACTCTACTTCGTTGCCCAAGTGTTAGCAGGAAGCAAAGAAAGATCCAAGGTGGAAAGCTGCAATGATGGAAGAACTTGGGACACTGGAGAAAAATAAGACATGGGAGCTGGTTCCATTACCCAAAGGGAAGAAAGCTGTGGGATGCAAATGGGTGTACACAGTGAAAGAGACGCCAGAAGGAAAAGTAGAGCGGTACAAGGCAAGGTTGGTTGCAAAAGGATTCACACAGTCATATGAAATAGACTATGATGAGACGTTTGCCCCAGTAGCAAAAATGAGCATCGTGAGAACTCTGGTCTCCATTGCAGCGAACTATGGGTAAAAGCTGTACCAGCTGGATGTGAAGAATGCCTTTTTTTATGGGGACATGCAAGAAGAAGTATACATGGAGCTCCCGCCAGGGTTCTACGTGACGGAATCAGACGGAAGGACATCGCAAGGAAAGGTGTGTAAACTGAAGAAGTCGCTATACGGGCTCAAGCAATCTCCTCGAGCCTGGTTTGACAGATTCAGAAAGGCTGTTACAGGCATGGGATACCGTCAAACAAATGCAGATCATACGGTCTTCCTCCAGCATGGAAGAGGCTACATCACTATACTTGCTGTATATGTGGATGATATAGTGATCACAGGTGATGATGAAGTCGAGATCACTAAGCTGAAGTTAAAACTCGCGAAGGAGTTTGAGGTGAAGGATTTAGGAGCGATGAGGTACTTTCTAGGTATCGAAGTGTGTGAAGGCGAACAGGGAATTGTTCTATCACAAAGAAAATACGTACTAGATCTGCTGAAGGAGACAAGGATGCTGGGATGCAAAGCAGCCGTTACTCCAATTGACCAGAAGAGTAAGTTTGGAGCAGAAGCAGGAGAACCTGTTGATCATGAAAGATATCAAAGACTTGTAGGGAGATTGATTTATCTGGGACACACTCGCCCTGATATCTCATTTGCGGTGAGTGTAGTGAGTCGCTACATGCATGATCCAAGAAAGGGTCATATGGAAGCAGTATTTCAGATCTTGAGATATCTGAAAGGAACGCCGGGAAAGGGGCTATGGTTCAAAAAAAATGGACGTATAGAAGTTGAAGGATACTGTGATGCAGACTGGGTGAGCTGCATAGACGACAGAAGGTCTACCACGGGATACTGTGTTTTTGTAGGAGGAAATCTGGTCTCATGGAGAAGCAAGAAACAGTCAGTGGTAGCACGGTCGACAGCTGAAGCAGAATACAGAGCAATGGCTCTGGGAGTGTCAGAGTTGCTGTGGGTGAAAGCATTGTTGACAGAGTTACAGCTGGATAAGGGAGCACCATTGCGTCTTCTGAGTGATAGTCAAGCTGCAATAAGTATAGCTAATAATCCAGTTCAGCACGACAGAACGAAGCACATCGAGATTGATCGATTCTTCATCAAGGAGAAGCTGGAACAAGGGATACTGAAGATTGACCATGTCCGCTCAGAAGAACAAGTTGCAGACTGTCTGACTAAGGGTCTTAGTTCATTAAGTCTGTCGAAGCTATGTAACAAGATGGGAATGATCTGTCACGCCCCGCTCCCGTAGGAGCGATCGTCCTCGCTAAGGCGTGATACCGCACGAGCCTAGATTGCGCTCGTGCAAGGCGGGTTCCATAACGGCCGATTCCAGCGGCTGCGACGGGGTCGTCGTACAGAAGTCCCGAGCAGAGATATTGAATAATAGCAGCAGAAATTAGAACAAAATGCAAGTTACTCAAAAGAACTCTTTATTGATATTGAAACAACGGTTACATTGGGGGCGCAAGGCCAAGATTACAATCACTCAAGCTCACTCATCTTACATTATATGTCACTCAGCTCTCTCTCATCTCTCAATACAAGTCTCGAACCAGCGGAAGCTTCGGAAGGCGAAGTCTATACATTATGTCCCGTATAAGTCTTTACTCCATGCGGCCGCGTGCTTCGAATCGCCAAGGTACTCCGTGCCTCGACGCATCCAAGCGAGCTCCGCGCCACGAGCTTCTACCTGTGCCTGCACATAAAAACTATGTGGGTGTCAGTACTCAACTGTACTGGTGGAATGAGCTTCTCGCCCACCCATACAAACCCAACACGTTTGATTTACTTTATGCAACATAGTCACTTCTTATCAATTGTCTTTCTAGTCTTGCCTTAGGATCAGTTTTATGACCGACGCCTTGCCTATTTTGTGTCTTTAGACCATCCCGTGCTCGCAACATCAATGTTAACTCAAACAACGTTAGCCTATCAAGTCGTGCTTGCCTTTCGGCCAAAATTAGAGACGCAACTACGTGATGAGACTCCATTCCCGTGTGACCGTGCTGTAAGTCCTTCTTGAGGCCGCGCCTCGCAACTCAATCTAACTCAATCATACCGCCGCCTCGCGGCCCTTTCTACTTTGATCACCAACAGACCCAATCAAGACTTCTGGCCTAAGTATCACTTGACCGACTTCGCCTTGCGGCATTTCCTGACTTAAACTCAAGATAACTCAAACCATAACTTATGCAACTTATATGCCAACAATTTAATACCGACGCCGCATCTCGTGCCGTAGCACGTCGCCTATGTTGATGCCAAATCTTAGGACCAAACCTTGTGTTCTAACTGTACACACATCCAACTGACTCAATCCAAAGGCACACACGCGGATTGCCGTCGGTGCCGACCCATCTATATGAATTGGTCACTAACATCACAAGCTATCCTGGACTATAGCCTTGCCATTCGGCGACCCTTTCAGCGCAGGTAGCTAGCCCCGCTGAAAGTTTCCGAATGACCCGAGCGGTTCGTCCAGCTACGGCTATACCGTGTTTCCCTCCGGAATGCCGCGGTTCCATGGCGCCCAGGGTTGTCGCGCATGGAAACTCCTCCTTGTCGACAAGTTGTCCAATGACCATGCAAGACTCGACACAAACTGACGTCTCACACAGTCATTCCTCTTCCAATGTTACCATCTCTTTCAAACCAATATCATTCTTTCTCTCATTTGAGACCCTTCGACGACCCACGTTCGCGAGCATTCTTTCTATCATTTGAGACCCCTCGACGATCCACGGTCGTGAGCATTCTTTCCATGTTACCATATCATTTCATTCACTCAATGCCTATTCAATAATCCTTTCTCCAAAACTCATTCAATCAACCGTGGTTCATGCCCTAGACACTAAGTCCGTGCACCGTGCCTCAAACCGACTTCCCTTCTACGCGACGCTATTGCCCAAGTCATACTTTATATGACGGGCCTTGGGATCGTGGGACTATTTAACCTGACAACCGTAAAATGAGTGGGACAGCTCTTCGAATGACTTAGCTCGACCGACATAACTTTGCCTAACTTACTCAAGCCTACAACTTAACGAGCAAAGGCCGCGTCAAGCCTTGCCTCGATGGAACGTGCCGTGCACGCGTTCAACTTTGAACGACCAAGTCATTTGGGTGCCTAGACTTATGGCACAAGCTGCGCAACGCAACTCAACTCATGGGGCAAGCCAAGGCTATGCCAAGCCTTGGACGACAGGACCGTGCATGCTTTATGAAGCATTCATGCGGACGACGCCTATGACTTAGGATATGTTCATAACTTCGCCGACTCAACCAACTTTCCTTCTCCCAAGCCACGGGATGAAGGATCGAGTGTCATTTTCAAAGCACGCCGTGCACCAACTCTAAGCCGACCGTTGGACCATTCCATATTCTAACTCAATTCGACCCGTCGGGATTATTTCCTTTAGATATGTGGATTCGTCTCTTTTATTATCAAGCCTACTTGTGCAAGTTGAAAACATGCAATTTATTATGTGAAGGCTAAGATGAGGCAAGTTCACCGAAACTACCCCACCCGAGCGAGCGGTCGCTTCGACCGAGCGATGTCTTCGAGTAGCGGTTGCAAGGCTAAGTCCGAACGCCGTTGACATTTTGATTCTGCCGATTGACTGAGCGGAAAGGGGCACTACATCATACACCACTCAGAAAAAGTTTCGTCCTCGAAACTAACTGAGTACACTTATCGACTTATCCCTTTTACTCAACATTCAAGACTCTCGCACACACTACGCCTATGCGTTTTCTCAATCCGAGCCACGCTTGTGCTACCCTCGATCTTTCCTTCAATATAATTTCAAAATCCTCGACACTTTTCCATTCCTCAAGTCTCACTTGATTCAGCGTATCACTTAGTTTGGATCGTGCACATATTCTAGGCGTCCCCAAAATAAATGCATTTCAACCAAGCCTTGTGATAGTGAACCCGATTCCATCTATCGATCCATCCACTCAATCCTTTAAAATCAATCCTACCGATGCAAACTCTCGCAACATAGACATCTCGCCTAGCCGCTAGGCAATCTCTTTAGGCTAAAGTCAATTGTCAGTATTGGAATCATAGTTCTCAAATAACGATATCAACACTGACCCCATCCTAAGGTCAAACCAAGTTGATAGTACGGGGGTTTGCTACCCAAGCTCGCATCACTCCGATTTCTAAACATCGAGCATCGATTCCCTACGCACATCCCATTATTCGTTGTACGGGGTCCGAGTCTTTCTGCAAAGCCATCGTATGATAACTCACATTTCAACCAATTCCTTGACGTATCGACATCACTCATTCATCAAGCCATTTTGTATAGTCTATCCCTTCAAACATGTTCGATATAGTTCGCCTATCAATCCTTCTCAAAGTCAAGCATGCTACGACACAATTCACCGCTAAATCATGATTCACATTCCATACTCCCTAAGTCATTTATCCCAATTCACGAAATCGATCACAAGGTCGTCCGACTTAACAATGCGTTGCTCCCCGATCTCACGCGAGTCAGATTATCCACGGTGGGCACGAATCACCATGCACGCTCCCGCGAGATAATCATTCTCATCGGGACGTAACTCTTGTTTTATGTCCAGACTAATTCATTCTCGATGCACGGATTGGACCTACTCAATCCTCAAGTTTCACTCATTCGCCAATCATAAGTCCTACAATCCTCGAGTCCACCTTCGCATCAAGCCAACAAGTCGAGACAATCAACGTTGTTGCGTCCTGATTTTTTCGAGTTCGATCATTCCCGCGACATGAATCACCATGTCAGCGCTCACGCGGAACGATCGTCCCAAATCCGACGCAACGCATGTGCGAGGCTAGAGTTGCGCTCGCGCAAGACAAGATCGTCGACGTTGTGGTTATCCGCGTAACCATCAAGACACGACCACTTTTATCCAACATTCATCTCCATCAAAATCCTAATCATAGCATCCAACCGAACAATAACACTTGCACGATTGTCATTCGCCGAGTCAGAGTACCCCCCGAGTTATCGTATATCGATCTTTGATACGCCTCAATACCATCGACGATATGCGTAACCTGACGATCTTCCTTTGCAACCAATTTGAGTCGTACGAATTGTGTCATCATTCGACTGGATAATCTCCTCGACATTCAAGTTCAAGTTCGATGCTTATTCCCCGAATCATTCACAACATCAATTTCCTCAATCAATCGATCGACATCCCTGAGGCTATCGCATACACCACTCAGGGATGAAGTCATTCAACAAATCCTCAACTTATCATTCGAATCAAAATCCACTTCTTCAAATTTTCTGTTCGAACCATTCCTCAATTTCCAAGCACACTCATCTATATCGCATCGACGTTATCGTCCCTCGATAGCACCCTTATCGATAGTCATCTCACTTACTCAATCGAGTTCAACTCAATCTCGTCCGACAAAATTTGAATCCCGCACTCGACTTTTCTAAGGTCGACGCAACTTTGGTGTATATGCCCAGCCCGACTTAGCCAACCGTGCTTACGCAAACCATCTTTTTGTTTTATTGTCAAAAACTGTTCTCCTATGTTTTACAAAATAGTTAGACTTATTGTATGGACATCCGTGGGACATTTGAGAGAGAGCGCACCAACGATATCAACTTTGCGGAAGCAACAATTCAGAGTTTGCGGAAACAACGAGTTAAAGAATTCAATCGATAGTCCAAGGACGTAAAGCCGTGCTCTAATACCATTATGTCATGCCCCGCTCCCGTAGGAGCGATCGTCCTCGCTAAGGCGTGATGCCGCACGAGCCTAGATTGCGCTCGTGCAAGGCGGGTTCCATAACGACCGATTTTAGTGGCTGCGACGGGGTCGTCGTACAGAAGTCCCGAGCAGAGACATTGAATAATAGCAGCGGAAATTAGAACAAAATACAAGTTACTCAAAAGAACTCTTTATTGATATTGAAACAACGGTTACATTGGGGGTGCAAGGCCAAGATTACAATCACTCAAGCTCACTCATCTTAAATTACATGTCACTCAGCTCTCTCTCATCTCTCAATACAAGTCTCGAACCAGCGGAAGCTTCGGAAGGCGACGTCCATACATTATGTTCCGTATAAGTCTTTACTCCATGCGGCCGCGCGCTTCGAATCGCCAAGGAACTCCGTGCCTCGACGCATCCGAGCGAGCTCCACGCCACGAGCTTCTACCTGTGCCTGCACATGAAAACTATGTGGGTGTCAGTACTCAACTGTACTGGTGGAATGAGCTCCTCGCCCACCCATACAAACCCAACACGTTTGATTTACTTTGTGCAACATAGTCACTTCTTATCAATTTTCTTTCTAGTCTTGCCTTAGGATCAGTTTTATTACCGACGCCTTGCCTATTTTGTGTCTTTAGACCATCCCGTGCTCGCAACATCAATGTTAACTCAAACAACGTTAGCCTATCAAGTCGTGCTTGCCTTTCGACCAAAATCAGAGATGCAACTACGCGATGAGCCTCCATTCCCGTGTGACCGTGCTGTAAGTCCTTCTTGAGGCCGCGCCTCGCAACTCAATCTAACTCAATCATACCGCCGCCTCGCGGCCCTTTCTACTTCGATCACCAACAGACCCAATCAAGACTTCTGGCCTAAGTATCACTTGACCGACTTCGCCTTGCGGCATTTCCTGACTTAAACTCAAGACAACTCAAACCATAACTTATGCAACTTATATGCCAACAACTTAAGACCGACACCGCATCTCGTGCCGTAGCACGTCGCCTATGTTGATGCCAAATCTTAGGACCAAACCTTGTGTTCTAACTGTACACACATCCAACTGACTCAATCCAAAGGCACACACGCGGATTGCCGCCCGTGCCGACCCATCTATATGAATTGGTCACTAACATCACAAGCTATCATGGACTATAGCCTTGCCATTCGGCGACCCTTTCAGCGCAGGTAGCTAGCCCCGCTGAAAGTTCCCGAATGACCCGAGCGGTTCGTCCAGCTACGACTATACCGTGTTTCCCTCCGGAACGCCGCGGTCCCATGGCGCCCAGGGTTGTCGCGCGTGGAAACTCCTCATTGTCGACAAGTTGTCCAATGACCATGCAAGACTCGACACAAACTGACGTCTCACACAGTCATTCCTCTTCCAATGTTACCATCTCTTTCAAACCAATATCATTCTTTCTCTCATTTGAGACCCCTCGATGACCCACGTTCGTGAGCATTCTTTCTATCATTTGAGACCCCTCGACGACCCACGGTCGCGAGCATTCTTTCCATGTTACCATATCATTTCATTCACTCAATGCCTATTCAATAATCCTTTCTCCAAAACTCATTCAATCAACCGTGGTTCATGCCCTAGACACTAAGTCCGTGCACCGTGCCTCAAACCGGCTTCCCTTCTACGCGACGCTATCGCCCAAGTCATACTTTATATGACGGGCCTTGGGATCGTGAGACTATTTAACTTGACAACCGCAAAATGAGCGGGACAGCTCTTCGAATGACTTAGGCCGACCGACATAACTTTGTCTAACTTACTCAAGCCTACAACTTAACGAGCAAAGGCCGCGTCAAGCCTTGCCTCGGTGGAACGTGCCGTGCACGCGTTCAACTTTGAACGACCAAGTCATTTGGGTGCCTAGACTTATGGCACAAGCTGCGCAATGCAACTCAACTCATGGGACAAGCCAAGGCTATGCCAAGCCTTGGACGATAGGACCGTGTATGCTTTATGAAGCATTCATGCGGGCGACGC
This sequence comes from Iris pallida, assembly GCA_029216955.1. Taxonomy (NCBI): domain Eukaryota; kingdom Viridiplantae; phylum Streptophyta; class Magnoliopsida; order Asparagales; family Iridaceae; genus Iris; species Iris pallida. Next base: position 24,743,313 of record JANAVB010040218.1, on the reverse strand, counting down.
CTATGACTTAGGATATGTTCATAACTTCGCCGACTCAACCAACTTTTCTTCTCCCAAGCCACGGGACGAAGGATCGAGTGTCATTTTCAAAGCACGTCGTGCACCAACTCTAAGCCGACCGTTGGACCATTCCATATTCTAACTCAATTCGACCCGTCGGAATTATTCCCTTTAGCTATGTGGATTCGTCTCTTTTATTATCAAGCCTACTTGTGCAAGTTGAAAACATGCGATTTATTATGTGAAGGCTAAGATGAGGCAAGTTCACCGAAACTATCCCACCTGAGCGAGCGGTCGCTTCGACCGAGCGATGTCTTCGAGTAGCCGTTGCAAGGCTAAGTCCGAACGCCGTTGGCGTTTTGATTCTGCCGATTGACTGAGCGGGACGGGACACTACATGATCAATATCTATCGCCCATCTTGAGGGGGAGTGTTGAGAATCAATAAGGGACTTTTAGGCCTCGTTTGGTTCGCGGAATCTCCGGGTTGGGAAAGGAAAGTGATTACTTTCCTATGTTTGGGTGTCCAAGGAATTGAGGAGGAAAGGAAAGTGATTCCCAATGGAAGGAAAATTAGGGAGGAAAGTGATTCCATCCATCCAAGCAAGGAATCACTTTTCCACATTGAAGTATTCACTTTCCTTTTCAAATTCCTTGGCATTGCCAAACATTGGAAAGGAAAATCAATGGGAATTAAAGCTTCCCAAAGGAAAGAAAATGACGAGGAATTGATTTCCTTTCCCTTCCATTCCGCGAGGAATATGTAGTATGTAGAGGAGCTAGACTCCCTATAAGTAGTGAAGTAGTCCATCAATAAAATCATCCAACCATTATTTTCTACACTTACTCTACCATAAGCATAATGTTATCCTATGATTATATTACCCAAAGTGAAAACTCCTCAAGTCATGGTTATACTCGACATTACTCATCATCTAATATAGGAAGTTAAAAACTAAGGCCATCTCCAATGGGAATTTCTAATATTGTGTCATTCACCGTTTTACACCGCGCTCTCAAATCATGTAGTATTGTGACATCCGCCGTCCGAATCACTCCCACTCAGTGGCGCTTTTGCTACACCTTCAGTACCCACATAAATTCATGGAAGGATGTATGTGTAGGTATCACAACGAGCAAGAGCAGCCTTCAGCTACCTATCTCTTTTACGGACTATCTTCGAATAATCCGAGAGCCATCACTTTTTTTTTTTAATTTACAAGTGGAGATAAAATGAATTACATGATAAATGTTAAATTATTGATTGATCGAGAGATCTCTTCTCCTTTGAGCTTGTGTCTATATATTTTTAGCCATCTGACATTTGTTCCACTACTTGATAGTAGTTAGAACCGTTCTTCATGATGTAACCCCCATTTTCGTACTCCCACAACACTCATCCTTACTTACGTTACTGGGGATAAACAAATTCTCAAAACATTGGTACTTTAAGCACTGTGATGCTAGTATTCTCATGTCGCTCAAGCAATAACTAGAGTCCAGCGTACTCCTGATTTTAGATGCTATATATCTCCGCCACCGAGTGGAAACATAAGTCATCTTAGCATCGTGAAACAAACATCTCTTCGTAGGTATGCAGAATACTATATAGCCGAAAATTCTATATTGCCGGGAATCAAATTCCAAGGAATTAAATTCTCTGGAAAATTACATTCCCATGTTTGGTGACAATATAAATATTTCCGAAAAAAAATAAAAAATAATAATAACGAAAAAAAATGAACAAAAAGGGTAAAAACGACAAAAATAACCAAATCACGAAAAAAACGACATAAAATCGGTAAAAACGAAAAAAAACCAAAATGTGGCAAAAACGACAAAAAACAAAAAAAAAATCGGTTAAAACGACAAAAAATGACAAAAAATCGGTCAAAAACAAAAAAAAATCGGTTAAAACGACAAAAATAACCAAAAAGCGATAAAAACGAAAAATAATCGATAAAAACGACAAAAAGGACAAAGAATCGGTTAAAACGAAAAAAAATCGGTCATAACGATAAAAAATAACCAAAAAGCGACAAAAACGACAAAAAATCGGTAAAAGCGACAAAAAAACGACTAAAATTCGGTAAAAACAAAAAGAAAGCTAAAAAAACGACAAAAAATCGGTTAAAAATAACAAAAAATTGGTTAAAACGACAAAAAATAACCAAAAAAACGACAAAAACGACAAAAAATCGGTAAAAACGACAAAAAAAGCGACAACAATGACAAAAAACGACATAAAATCAGTAAAAATGACAAAAAAGCGACAAAAAACGACAAAAAAAACGGTAAAAACAACAAAAAAGCTACAAAAACGACAAAAAATCGCTTAAAATGACAAAAATTGACAAACAAAGACAAAAAGGACAAAAATTGGGTAAAAATAACAAAAAATAATCAAAAAGTGACAAAAAGAAAAAAATTGGGTAAAAACGACAAAAAATCGCTTAAAACGACAAAAAATTGGTAAAAAACGACAAAAAAAAGGAAAAAAAAAGATAAAAATGACAAAAAAAAGAAAAAATGTTCAAAACTAATCAAAATTGATCAAAAAAGAAGAAAAAAATTTAGACAAATTTTTTTTTGCCCGGGCAAAAAAAAAAAATACCCACCTATTCTCAAGGGATAGAATTTCCATGTTTTGTGGGTAAACTATTTATCCGAATATTTATAATTTCCGAAAATAAATTTTTTATAAGTCAAATAAACGTGGTAATAAATTTTCATCTTAAATTTTTTTCGGAAATAAAAAAAAAATACTACTTACCAAACGCCCCAGGTGATGTCTCGTAGTCAATGTCATACAATACGAGCTTTTCGATGCTTTAATAGTGTATTAGGCTTGATCTTGTACACCCATTTGCAGCTAACTAAATACTAAATGAGTAGAACGGGCGTTGAGGGCAATATGGTCATTTGATTTGGTCTCACCGTCTCGGCGTCTCCGTCGGCAGAAGTGACAGTTATAAACAGTTAGACGAGTAGAAAAAAAAGAAGCGCTAAAAGAAGGAAAAAGATCTCCTTTATTTGATTATTTCTTCAAATCCATTCCTCCATCGATCCGCACTGGAGCTCGCTCAATAATTAGGGTTAGGGTTTGTCGACCCTCTCCTCCCTCCTCCACCCATGGCCATGGCCGACGAGCGCAGCTAAAGCTGTCTCAGGAATTAGCCTAATTCCAGCAATGGGAGACGATGCAGAGGAATACGGGATCGAAGGGGATTTCGGGTCCAATTGGGATTTCTCCGCGAATCTGCCACCGGTGGCGGCGGCGGCGGCGGCGGCGGCGGGGAAGAAGAAGGGCTCCAAGAGATCGAGCCTCGACGAGGAGGACTTTCTCAATCTCTTGCATGGCTCCGACCCTGTGAGGATCGAGCTCGATCGTCTCCAGAATGAAGTCAAAGGTATATGCTTCTCTTGAATTTCTAAGATTTAGTTAGCCTTGTACTTGATTTCTTGGAAAATCGAGATGATTTGCTAGCTCGACACTTTCTGTTTTTAGTATAGATTTAGAGTAATCAAGAAAATATATTCTTTTTTTTTTAGTAGATTTAGAGTAATCAAGGAAATCTACTTGGGGGCGGATGCCTGAGAATTTTGGTCAGGTGGACAAACACAATTGTAACTTGTTGTGTGCTGTGGCTACAGTACTGTGATGCGGTCGCGAGAGCAGTGCACTGCGTTGTTAGTACCCTCGCAACGACGTCGTGGTGAGCATTGCAGTGAGCTGTGTTAGCATTACAGTGGGGCTGATAAAATTGTTCCGATGCGAGTAGAACACGGATTCAAAAAGTTTGAGGGGTTACAAGAGCTAACCCGTTTGCCGAAAATTTATCAAAATAATTTTTTTTGTCTTTGTTTTAGGGATCTGTCCAATTTTTATTTAAATCTTAGAGGGGCTTAAGCCACCTCTGACTAATGAATAGATCAGCGGCCCATGTCTCTAAACGTTGGCCTCGGGATGGAAAATCAAATGCTTAATTGAATCAAGTTTGGGATTTATGTGCAGATATGTTTTTTTTAGAACAGTGTGGATCTATGTTGAATGGACACAAATATGACATGACAAAATACCGCCATGGTGACACGGACACTGCACCTATTTTGGCGTGTCCTAGTGTATTTTGGAGTTATGATATGCGCCCGACACGGCGTGACACGAAAAAAGTACCAACTCTTGGAATGTGCGAGCTTCCTAGATGTGCAGTGAATGCAATTTGCAAGTCTTGGTTGGATTTGTCAAAGAAATGGAGCTATTTTGATGTTTAAGGTATCTTTTCTTTCATACCTAGATAAGGATCGCGAGTTGGCTGAAGCTCATAGTGAGATTAAGGGCTTAAGATTGACGGAACGAGCTAAAGATAAGGCACTTGCTGAGGTCGTCTCTCTTAAGTTTTCCCCTTGCTTGTTTTTCAATTGCCATTTGCATACTGAAATCAGACTGCTGGTTATCCTTTAAAACAATAGGGTACGGAGGAGCTTGAAAAGATGGTGGAGAAGTTACAGGCATCAGAAGCTGCTCTTGAGAACAAGGTGGGTCTTGAAAGTTCTTTTTTACTTACAAGTTTAATTACTGCTTTTATTTCCTTATAATTAAAGCCACCATATGTGATTAAGAGCCATTCGGAATGGTTTGCACTTGTGTTCTGAATGTGGATATTGCCGCCCCAGAACTTGGAAATCAAGAGACTTAATGATGAGAAGAAAGAAGCATTGGCATCACAATTTGCAGCAGAGGCAACCCTTCGAAGAGTTCATGCTGCTCAGAAGGATGACGATTTACCTCCTCTAGAGACTATACTTTCCCCGCTCGAGGCAGAGATCAAACTTTTGAGGCTAGAGGTGTGTTTAGATTAGACTTGTAAAAATTCTTGTTGGCGCAAGTATGTATACCATATCTAGTTTAGAGTTTGGTTTTGTAGCTATTGAAGGTTCAGGATGATAATAAGGCCTTAGAGAGACTAACAAAGTTGAAGGAAGCAGCAGTTCTGGATGCAGAAAGAGAGGTCCAGTTTGCCAACATAAAGGCTGCTCTTGTTGATGATTTACTAAACAAAAACCAGGAACTCACGAAGCAGAATGATATATGTCAGGTAACAGGTCTCTGTACGATTCCCCTTATTTTCTCTGCTTAATCAGTAATATCCTTTTACTTCTAGTGGCGCTCAAGAAGCATTAGAAGAATGAATTTATTGTTGAGACCTTCAAATAAATCAAACAGAAGCAACCAAAAACACAAACACAAATCTAACATATCTAACATGGTTCGACATAAATCAGCCTACATCCACTGGACAAGAGGAGAATAACTTTATTGAATCAACAAAAGAACTTTGCAAAGATTACACAAACATATACCGTATTTTGAAACCCTCTCTCAATGATATCACCAACGAGTTCTCTCCTTCCTCTTGAAGACTCCCTCTATAGCTCTCAAGCTAGAAAACTCTAGATATCAGCCTCCTTTTGCTCAAGTTCCTTTTCTAGGGCACGGGCCTCCCCAATCACTAAAGTCAGGAGCAATCTGGACCGTCGATAGAAGCATCTTTAATCTGAATCATTTCTTGAAATGACATGACCTCGAGCCAACAATATACCGTCGGTATTCTGCCGGTATGTTTGATGCGCACAAAAATGTGCCAAAAGCTTACTAGAACGATTTTGACACACGGAATTCTGGCGGTATGCGCCCTAATAGATATGATTAGGGGTCCACTCGCAGCAATGCGGAAAAACCTCCTGATAGATATGATTGGAATCTTGCTAAATTTGTCTCGTATAATCATCTCTTCTCATGGAGCTTTTATTGCATCATTGGATAGTGTTACTGTACCTAACAATTGATAGGTAGCCAAGAACGATCCAAAGTGGAAAGCTGCGATGCACGAGGAGCTGGGAGCTCTGGAGAAGAACTGAACTTGGGAGCTGGTGAGACTGCCAGAAGGGAAGAGAGCAGTCGGATGCAAGTGGGTTTTCACTGTGAAGCAGAACCCAGATGGACAGGTTGAGCGCTATAAATCTCGACAGGTGGCAAAAGGATACAGTCAGATGTACGATATCGACTATGACGAGACCTTTGCACCAGTAGCGAAGATGAGTACTATCAGTACCTTGATCTCTCTGGTAGCTAATGGAGGATGGAAGCTACACCAACTGGATGTGAAGAATACATTTCTTCATGAGGATCTAGTGGAGGAGGTGTACATGGAGATACCACCAGGATTCGGCACCAATCAGACAAAAGGCAAGGTCTGCAGGCTGAAGAAGTCCCTCTATGGACTGAAGCAGTCTACTCGAACGTGGTTTGACAGGTTCAGGAGAGTAATGATATGGATGGGATATCAGCAGATCAATGCTGATCATACTGTGTTCTTCAGACGAAGTGGAGGCCACATCACCATGCTTGCGGTATATGTGGATGATATGATTATCACAGGCGATAATGAGCAGGAGATCGCCCAACTCAAGGGGAAGCTTGGCAAGGAGTTCGAGGTGAAGGATCTTGGCCCTCTTCGATACTTCCTTGGGATTGAGATTGCTCGAGATACAAAGAGAATTGTTCTTTCTCAGAGGAAGTACGCACTGGACCTGCTTACAGAAACATGGATGATGGGATGCAAACCAGCTACGACACCGATAGACCAGAAGTTCAAGTTGGATGCTGAAGTCAGAAAACCAGTTGACCGGGATAGATATCAGAGATTGGTGGACAAGTTGATATACTTGAGCCACACCCAACCTGATATCAGCTTTGCGGTCAGCGTAGTGAGCCGCTACATGCATGACCCCTGAAAGGGTCATATGGACGCAGTGTATCAGATTCTGAGGTACTTGAAGGGAGGTCCCGGAAAGGGACTGATTTTCAGAAGGAATAATCATGTGAGCATCGAGGGCTATTGTGATTCTGACTGGGCTAGCTGTGCTGACGACAGGAGATCCACCTCGGGATACTGCATATTTGTAGGAGGCAACTTGGTCTCTTGGAGGAGTAAGAAGCAGTCAGTGGTGGCCAGATCAACAGCTGAAGCAGAGTATAGAGCTATGGCCTTGGGAGTCACAGAGCTATTGTGGTTGAAGAATATGCTGATAGAGCTGAAGCTGGACCAGGGAGCCAAGATAAAGCTATGGTGTGACAACCAGTCAGCTATTAGTATTGCCAACAATTCAGTACAGCATGACAGGACCAAGCATATCGAGATTGACAGATTCTTTATCAAAGAAAAGCTGAATAGTGGATTACTAGAGCTGGGCTATGTTCCAACCAAAGATCATGTAGCAGACGGACTGACCAAGGGGCTTAGCTCTGTCAGCATGATGAAAGGATGTAACAAGATGGGCTTAGTGAATATCTTTCGTCCATCTTGAGGAGGAGTGTTGGAATATCCTATTGATATTTTTGGTATGTTGGAATATGTGTTGGAATATCCTATTAGTATATTTGGTATGTTGGAATATGCCATAGGATATTCCTATAGAGAGTTAATGTAATGAGGAGGTTGTAAGGCTATAAATAGCCAAGAGATTATTAATAAAATATAACAACTATTTCAACAGAAATGTATTGGTGAGCGGTCTCAACCCGATTTACCTAAACCAACACAATAACCATGCGAGAATAAACAAAATTATTATATGGTCTTTCTACTTTCTCTAGAGTCGGTTAACAATTCATAAACATATATATGAAAAAATAAATATGTCGCTGGCACACTGAGTCTTACCCAAGGCCACCATCCTTTCTTGCAAAACAAGGATTAACATTCATAATATATAAATATGAACCATGAGTTCATCCCTACATCAATTGTTAGGATCCATAATAAATAAATGTGCTATAAGTTCATCCCTGTATTAATCCGTTAGCATTCATAATATATATAAATGTATCACGAGTCCGTCCCTACAAATATGTTGTTAGGTCTGCAAAACAATTGTCATTAACATGCAGTCTAACTATATGGCGGTTACTGGTGATACTATTTTAAACTATTCAGGGTAAAATGACGATTCTTCCAATCCAGCTAGCGAGCCCCACTGAAGGTCCTGAATTACCCGTGCTTATACGTTAGCACCAGTTATCCATGTTACTCCTAGGACGAATCAGTTTCTTGACCGCAAATACCGCTCGTGAAACTAAACTTGTGTACAAGTTGTTCATGACCATGCAACTTAGCTATTAAAACATAACATGCATGATAACAGGAATTTGAAATAACTATGCAACACATTCTCTATTGTATTTTCACATTCCTCAAGGAATTCTTCGTCATTCCATACTTCTGATTCCAGGAATTTTCTCACTTGTCTACCGGTGATTTAACGATTCCAAACCTTTCTCCACAATTCCATTTCTTTGTAACAACAGTACAATATTACATATTTCTATATAACAAGTTAACAACAATAAGATTACTCTATTTTATCTTTGGTTCTTTTACTTAGCATTAACAATCTTATGGAATATTGAAACAAAGACTAAGAAGTGTTCTTTTTTATTGAAGTGTGTAGATAAAGGAGAGAACGATGAAAACCACCAACCATTTGACGAATTGACTTTTCGTTCCTATCATACAGATCTCTGAAATGATTCACTCGTATGAATTCAACTCCAACTAAGCCATTCGAGCCAATAAGCTAGTAGAATGTACTGCACAAAGTAGGAGATTACATCACAATATTCCGTACCACTTCATCAAACATTTGAATTTTAATGTTCCCTAAGCCAATGTTATTATATGATCCATTGTTCCTCATTAGAATACCACCACCAGTGAACTCGTTATTAGTGATGAATCACTCTCTATTCAGGTACATATGATATGGACACCGCTAGTCAAGAATCCAAGTTTCAAAGTATACATCCTTCCTGCTATGCATCGTAACTACATCGCATGATTACTCTTCGACTTCCATTGCAATATTGCAATATGGCTTGACCCTGACTGCTTGAACTGGTGCATCTACCATTCTTTTCTAACAACTGCTTATACTTCGGACGTTTCTTTTTCATGTGCCTCGACTATTTGCAGAAAAAAAAATGCATTGCCATCATGACCGGGTTTGGATTTTCCTCAACTACTCTCGTCTCCAACCTATTCTTCGACCTTTTCCTTTCATTGGCAATCAATCTCGATGACTCCTCTGCTAGATTTGGCCTTCTTATGATTTTATTGCTAAGAATTATTGTCGTAAGCTCTTCCATCTCGAGAGTCTTATTTCCATAACGGATCGTCATAAGACCTCAAAAGCTAAGATAAGAGAAATAGTGTTTGATCCTCCTCCTCTAACATTAGTTCAAGACATAAAAGATCATTGACTATCTTGTTGAAGCTCTTCAGGTGGTGGAAAATTTGGGTCCCTTCTCTCGTGCGGAGACTGTAAAATTGCTTCTTGTGGTACAACTTGTTAGAGAATGACTTTGTCATATATAAGTTCTTTAGCGTCAAGCATAAACTAGTTGCAGAATTCACAGACATGACGTTATATATCACCTCGTTTATTAGACAAAACTCTATCGTGCACTGTGCCATTTGATCAATGTCATCCCATGTATCAACCCTAATGTCGGCTGGCCTTTTGTTTTTCACTGCCAACGACCTTGAATAACCCTTCTTTGAAAAATATTGTTTCGATCATTCTCTGCCACATCGAGAAGTTTTCTATACCGTTGAATTTCTTCATCTCAAACTTAGCGTTTTTAACCTTATTATTCATTCTCCTAAAATTCTGAACTAGAAAAATTTCTCCTCGGATCTTTACGAACCAACAATTTCAAGAATTCCGATCTAGGAAGATAGAGAGCGGACCAATATTGTCACCTACTGTTACCTAGATCCAATAATTTGAAATTCATACTCTTCCTTTAGCTCTAATACCAATTGTTAAAACCTTTATGATGACGAATATAACAAGACACGAATAAACCGAGCAATAGCAACCAAGAAGACAAACACAAATTTTACATTGTTCGACCAAAATCGACCTACATCCATAGGGCAAGGGGATAATAACTTTATTGAACTAACAAGAGAATTTTACAAGGATTACACAAATATATACCGTATTGTTAAACACTCTCTCAATGAGATCTCCAACGAGCTCTCTCCTTTCTCTTGAAGACCCCATTAGTAGTTCTTAAGCTAAAAAACTCTAGATCAGCCTCGTTTTGATCAAGCTCCTTTTCTAGAGCATGAGGAGACCCTTAAATAGGATCTCCCCGATCCCCAAAGTCACTAGCCATCTGGACCGTCAATAGAAGCATCTTTTATCTGAATCCTTCTCTAGAATGGCCTCACCCCGAGTCATCGACATGTCGCCAATATGCTTCATGCGCACAAAAATGTGTCAAAACTTGCTAGAATGATTTCGACACTCTTAGTATGCCATCATGATACTCTTGACTCTTTTCGAGCCCCGTATTGTTGCTTCGGCTCCTCCTTGGCTTTTCTGATCATCGGACAGCAGCCATAGGTCCGTAGTTGAACACGAACAAACCGTATAAAACATCTATTGTGCTAGAGTAGTAGGAAAATCAAAATTGGAACTCACCTAATACTAGTCATTTACTTCAGGAATATTAGTTGTCACTAATCTGGGATTTGATTGGTGGTTCTGAACATTACAGGAAGAGTATAAAATTTTAGATAAGATGCATCGTCAGAAGGTTGCGGAGGTTGAGAAATTGGGCCAAACTGTTCGTGACCTAGAGGAAGCTCTTCTTTCAGGAGCAGCAGCTGCAAATGCTGTGCGTGATTATCAGCGTCAAGTCAGTGAACTGAAGGTATGTATATCTGAAATTGGTTCTTTGCCAAGTTTTTCATATGGCTGGAATGTTTTTCTTGTCATATATAGACTTGACACGGAAATTGAAAATTACTACTTCAGCAATATTAGTAAATCAATAGTTAATGTATTAGTCTTAGTCCAGTACCTTTTCGCTAACCTTATCTCTGTTGTCCCCAAGGGGGAGAAAAAAACCCTTGAGAGGACGTTATCTCGTGCAATGGTCACAGAAAATCGAGTTGCTACGGCTATTGCTAGTGAATGGAAAGATGCCAATGATAAAGTTATGCCCGTAAAGCAGTGGCTTGAAGAGCGTCGCATCCTGATGGTACTGCTCTATACCACAATTGCGGTCTATATTGGTCTCCAAGATTCTTGAATGTGGATTAATTTTACCTGATTCTCTAGGGAGAAATGCAGCAGTTACGTGAAAAGCTGTCAATCGCAGAACGTGCTACTAAAACAGAAGCTCAACTCAAAGTATGATAATTTCGTTTTCCTGTTTTTATTTACTATTTTCTATGTGATGTTGACCTGGCCTGGTAGTTTCAGTCTCTGTGTTGCAGAATATAATATCAAAGAATATTTTGTAGGAACGATTCCAGCTACGTTTGAAAGTTGTTGAAGATGGACTGAAATCATCTTTACGGTCCGGTATCCATTCTGACGTACGAAGCACTCCTAATGGACTGTCAAGGAGCCGTTCGGTAAATGGAGCTGATGTTTCTTTCAACCCTTTGACAAATGGTATGTCAACAAGGAAATCTTCTTCTTCAAGTTTTAGATTGCCGGCAACATCCAGTCCCACGAGTATGATGCTGAAACATGCAAAGGGAGCTTCTAAATCATTTGATGGAGGCAGAACTTCAGCTGATAGCCATTGCAGTACAAAGTCATGTGGAGATACGCACAAAAGTGAATCCCCAAAGGATGAGACTAATGGGTTATCTTTGAGTAGCAATTCAAGTTATGTAGTGAAGGAGAAGATCAATGGAAATCCAGCGGACCCTTTAGAAGCTACAGGTGATGATTTTGTTTCGGGTGTATTATATGATGTTCTCCAAAAGGAGGTTATTGCTTTAAGAAAATCTTGCCATGAGAAAGACCAGTTCTTGAGAGACAAGGACAATTCTATTGAGGTAAGACCCATTTGAATTATATCTTTTTCCTAAACTTATTCCAGCGTTAGCTTCATCAATAACTCCAATATTGGACTTAACTCGATAATCATTTAGATGCTTTCAAAGAAAATTGACACACTGTCCAGAGCAATGGAAGTAGAATCAAAGAAGTTACGTAGGGAGAAAGCTGCTATTGAGAAGGAAGTAGCATCATTGCGTGCCGTGAGCAGGAGCAGAAATATAGATGCCTAAAGAGGAATGACCATCAGCCTCACAATTGAGAGGTATTTTCTATGGCCTCATTGTATTGTGGAAACTTAAGGAGTTGCAAATTGTCATCGTTCGATTGTTTTGCAAATTTCTAGACTAAATCATCTAATACCAACACTTAAAGAGGGGAGATGTAGTTGATATAACTAAAAACAAAACTAGAAGTTAATGCATGAAGTAAGAAACAAAATTCATTCAGACACACAACACAAACAAACAGCGAAAATGGAAAAGAAATAACAGATGCAGTTAAGGCTTATTACTGTTACTCGTGGTTGCTTTGTGACTCCTTTCCAATCACTTGTTGACCGAATAGAGATTCAGTTTAGAGGAAGTAACCCTACATCGAAATCATTACTTATTCATATAAATGTCTCAAAAGTTATTTATTATTATAAGTCAATTGACTCTCGAAATCCTTAGTGGTTATTTCTTAATTTGGACGATGATCCATCAACAAAAACGTCCTCTGTTCCTAGATAATTTCCCTTTCTTTTTTATTTCAAGTGGATCACATCAAACTCAGTTAAGCGTTCATACTTGGCTGAGAGCACTACTAGGATGGGTGACCTCCTGTAAAGTGCAAACCAAGTGACAGTACATTTGAGGTTCATGTGGCGGTCACAGCCGATGGGGTCAAGTGCCAACAGAGCTCTTGTTTTGTATACTTTCTTTAATCTCTACTTTGTAAATTAAATTTAAGGTTGGTGCACTGAGAGAGACTATTCATTTACTGGCCATCTTTCTTGGCCTACTATCTCCAGCTCCTTTTATTGAGGTGGAACCTACAAGAATTCCAAACTTTCTTTGCTCCCACTCATCTCATGAAAAAGAAACAACAGCTCCTATTAAAAAAGAAGAAGAAGTTTCCTCATAAATTCTCATAAATAACCAAAGATACCAATAAAAACAACTGAATCTACCCAAACTGGTAATTTAAAGATACCAATAAAAACAACTGAATCTACCCAAACTGGTAATTTCTGGTTTAAATGATCCTTATGCGACCGCTACCTTGGAAAGTAACATATCCTTTCGCTAGTTTTTTGGTGAGTCAGAACTAGGATGCCAGGTCTGAGGTGTGACTCAATTTAAGTTTGATAAGTCAGAAAGTAGGGCATCTTTTGAAAGTATTAGGGTGGCTTTGTGAAATACTTACCTTAGGATTTGGGAGAAACGAGGCTATTGAGATCCCTCTTGCATTTATTCTCTCTTTTGTGATTAGTAAACATCTTTCTGTGCCTTTGCCAAGAGTGTAGCCTAGGCTGACAGTGAACTACATATATCCTCGTGTGCTTTCCTTTTCCACATTATCCTATTTGTGTTTTGATAGACATGGTGAGTTTGTATAGTCTACTTTAGTCCGAAATGGGGCAAGTAGTTTGAGGAAGCTTCTCTTATTTACATATACCTAAGCCATCTTAATGGAGTATGCCACTTGAGTAGAGCCTCTATCCTAACATGGTATCAGAGCTATGTTCAACCTAACTGATGAGGACACTGCACACACGAAATTTTTGACGCTTGTACAGGCGCATGAAACATCTCAGACAGGATCCGACATTGCTCATATGTTTTGATTTGATATTCAGCTTAGGTTATTTATAGTCCCACATTGCTTATGGAAAATTTATTTATTTTAGTTGTATTTTTTTGTACCACATTGTCTGTGGGTGAGCGAATTGCACTTTTGTATGCCTATATATAAGCTTGCTTTGTTCAATGAACAAAATATTGTGAGGAAAAAAAAAATCTTACAATCTATTTTTGAGGTTAGATTGTGAAACCTAATCTCCCCTCTCCTTGGATGTGTGAAACCCTAGGATGACCTTTCGTCGAGCGTTTCCGATCCCTCCTCTCCCCAATCCAATCGCCAATCCATCTGCCACTTGATCCAAGCGGTACTAGCAGCTCTCCGCCGTCTTGATTCCTGTCTCGGCCGTCCGTCTTCCTCCGTCGGTGCAGCATGCACGGCCAGCCAGCAAGCCGTCCGCTAGCACCTGCTGCTACGCCGCCCGCCGCTAACCTATCAACGATTAACCTTCGATCGTAGATCCGTCATATAACGCCCTCTTTCCTGTTTAAAGTTATAAAAGATACAGGTTTACCATTCCGAATTTTCTAGTATTTTCAAAATTACTATTACTAGCATAAGGATCTCTTTAATTTTTTCAACATTCGTGGCTGCCATTATTATTTTTTATTGCGAGCGAGTGAATTTGTTTGATAAAAAACTATATATTTGCTAAAACTAAAAATCAAATTGAGAACTAAAATTAGAGTACAATCTTATTATATTAATCTTCTGATGAACGATGAATACAAGATTTACAACATTTTATTGTGCTTCTACTTAAAGAACCATTGAGATCCCAACCTTGAAACTTTAAAATTCTTATGCTTAGTTAGTCGTTCATTATAACGTAGCATTCTTGTTCATCCTCCTGATTTATGACGACCTGCATAACATATAAACATATGTTAGAACTAAGCAAAGCATGTATTACATCAACTTTGGTATCAGAGCATGGTTTGTGCATTTAGATCATTCTGCATAAACTATTTTCAGGGCAAAATTCCTACAAGATATGGTTCGGATTTCATCACCTATCCATAGCCCAAAAATCACATTGAACTAAGTTTAAAATTTATTTAGACATTGGCCTTAAGGATTTATGGTGTTAGTGCTTTGGGGTTGCCGACCAGACGGAGCTCGTTAGGACTTTGAAGGAAGCGATTGTGGTGTGATATGGTATCAGTGAGCCTCGTGCTACTGGAGATATCCATTCACTTGATTCGGAAAAGTTTAGGAGCTGGTCTGCATTTTTTCTAATTAAAAAGAAGAATTGCATTCTAGGGTTTTTAGCATTTTATTACATTTAATTTAGAAAAATTGTCATTTGCATTAACAACAATCATTTAGGTTTAAGTAGTACATGCCTACACGATTTGGTCATTCATATTTGTTAGGTGAATCTAATCAAGCATTCCGAGAGTCAAGTAACACTTTGCATTTGTCACGTGAATCTACTAAGGAGGGTTTGGAACCCGAGTTAGTTAGGAAGTTAGAGGCGTTAATGGGTACCATCACTCAAGAGTGTAGGGCTATCCACAAGCTTTAACTGAATTTCAAAAAGAAACAATGATAGGTTCACTAGAATTGAGAGAGCACATAGTCGTACCCCACAAGGGAATGATGGAGTGAGAGTGCATAGTCAGACACCTCATAGGGATGAGTATGACCATCAATCTGATTACGACCATAGGGGTTCTCATTCCCCACGACGAAACCAGAACCATCAACCACAACGCTACAACCCTGACAAACAATATTTGAGGAGTATCAAAGTTGAGGTGCCGACCTTTGACGGCAAAATCAACTCACAATACTTGGATTGGCTCAAAGGTATGAACTGCTACTTCAAGTGGTGTACCTTGACCGAGGAGAGAAAAGTAAAAGTTGCTGCTATGAGAAGACTGGCAAAGCTAGTCAATATTGGTCTAGTGTCTAACACTTGAGAGAAATAAGAGGTGAGTTGTCCGTGCGAATTTGCGCTGAAACACCGATTGAAGGAGAATTACCTCCCTCCCTCCTATTATCCCAATTTGGATAGCATTTTTGAACATTCACTAGAACAAAATTCGGATGCTACTATGGACAATGAGGGTATTAGAAGATCACGTGCCAAAGCAAAAAAGTACAAGCATGAGAATATAAAAAGATAAATTGGAGTTCAAATACAACTATAATTCTTGAGTTCGAAGATAATTATTTTTGTTTCTTCTTTTGTAGTATAAAACAAGCATGAAATAACTTAAAAGCTCAAATTAGATGAGCTACTACCTTCAACAGTATATAAATTGGTTCGGTTCGTTATAGGTTTTTTTTTTTCATGTTAACTACTTAGTAATTATAACATTTAGCAATTATCTATTTTCTTCCCTTTTAGTATCTACCTCAACGTTCATAGTTTCATGTATCTAACAATATGTTTATACCCTCTGATTTAATTCTATGATCTAAAACTGCAGCCAAATAAAATAAAAGTGGAATGTCATACCAATGTTTTCTAAGTTTTGCTTACATTTTAGTAATAATGTGATCAAAACCAGGAGTATATCTGTATTTTGCAAATAAATAAGAAATATTAATAATATCCATTAAAACTAAATGAAAAGTTAGATAATAAGCTCCAGATAAAGTACCTGTAGCATTGTAAAACAATTCTAAAAATTCAAAAATTGAAATAACAATTATCAAATCAGTCTCAGTTAATAGGTAATCACTTGGGTATGTATTATTATAATGCGTAATACAAGATTTCAATATCAAATAACTAGAATTCCATCTGTATGGTACATCCTTAACAAATCTTATAAAAGTCAACCTAAATTGTGCACATAACTTTTAAACTTTTGTTGTTTCTTGATGAAAACGTGTTCTAATATTCTCTAAACTCTCGTGAACATATTGTTGACATTCTTGTACAATTAAATTAAAAATAATAAACACATCATATATGAAAAAGTTGTCCTTCTAGTATAGGCGGAAGTTAGTTTTTAAATTTTCTATAGAAGAAGTATTATTACTAGCAATATTATAAAATTAATTAATTTAAATATGAACATTAAATTCATGTAAAATTTGTAAGATTGCTCGACTGATTGAACTTCCAGTGTCGGGACATTCCAATGGACTTAGACAAAGAATTCGTCTTTGTAGAAACTATTGTGTATCTAAATAATGTGTATTAACACAAATAAAAGATAATTTTGTTTACTACTCCATATATCTGAAGTCAAAGAAATCTTACTAGTATTATTTTAGAAATTTTGTTTCATTATCTTTTCCAAATAATTTTAAAGTTTCTGCTATACTAATAGATCTACAAACTTTTGTAAAACAAAGATTGAATGTACTACTTACATAGTCATAATAATCTTGAGTCTCACCAGATGTGAAAAGATGTTCTTGACAAATAATATATTTTGTTGTCAATTTTATTAAGAGCAGATGAACAAGTAAATGTTCCTAATGCAGCAGTAGAAGAATTGATGTTTAACTGTGTTTGTCTACCATCAATTGTGTCATTGCCATAAGTTCTATCAGTGACTCTTTACGGATTCCGTACCTTTATTTATTTATTTTTCCATTCATACTTTTTTGCATTTATTACATTGAGCAGCTCTAGATATTGGAGGTATTGGTTTTTGTGTAGATGATCTAAGACTCTTTTATCATTTGTAACAAATATTCTAGTAACAAAATTAAAAGTAATGGATTTTGTTTTAGTTGGAGTATTGTTGGGAGTGTTGCACAATGCGTAAATAAATAAGGCATAAAAAAAACACCAAAAATTTAACGATATTCAATAGCGTGCCTATGTACTCCGATAGCTCCAATATTTTCCACTATGAATAATGAGATTACAAGTACAATCTCACTCAACGGTAGTCAATAATGACTCTTGGATTCACTTAAGAGGCTCTCAATATTCTTTTCGCACATACAAGTAGAAACACACTTTCTCATTCACTAATGTGGATCACTTGTTGTTCATCAATAAACTCATCCTCCATTCAACCTCTTTTTATAGCTACATGAGGTAAAGATGCTTCTCCTTCAAGATTGCACCATCTAAGGTTCATTAAACTTGGGAACTCCAAAAAACAATATATTTCTCCAAGATTCATTAACCTTGGGAACTCAAAAAAACACAATAATCTCTCCTCCACTTATGGAGGGATAACCTCATTAATTTTTTCCTTTCCGACTTAAGTGGAAGGCTCCATCATTCCAGCTGCACTTCTGCAAAAGTTACGCTTTTTCTTTCGACAATTTTTTTGTCATTATGTTTGAACTATTATTATTGGTATGGATTTTCAAGATTTAAAGTTGCTTGGATTCCAATACTTCACAAATCCAATGATATTTCACATCAATATGCTTTGACCTTGAGTGGAATCTCAAATTTTTGCTCAAATGAACAACACTCTGGCTATCACAATGAAGAGCATATTTTTGTTGTTCTTCACCCAACTATTATCGAAATCTTTTCATCCACAGTAACTCCTTGTATGCTTCTATACCTGCAATAAATTTTGCTTCTGTAGTCGATAGAACAACACACTTATGTAACTTAGATTGCCAAAAAACACGTCTTTCTGAAAAAGTAATTAAATAGCCTGAAGTAGATTTTCTGGAGTCAAGATCTCCAGCCATATATGCATTTATGTACCCAATTAACTCAGGTTTGCCATTTCCAAAATACGAAATCATTTTGGAAGTTTCTCTAATATATCTCAAAATTCACTTTACTATGTTCCAATGCTCTTTACCTGGATCGGGTAAGAGCTTGCTAACGACACCTATCTGGTCTGGTGCATACCTTCGTGTAAGGCTGCTAACTACCGAGGCATATGGCACTAATGTCAATCTTTTCCTTAGGATATTGCTCTGAGCTTAGCAAAAAATGATTAGCAAGTGGAGTCACTACTTGTTTAGTCTGGTCCATGTTGAATTTCTTCAACACTTTCTCGATATATCGCTCTTGTGATAACCACAGCTTTCCATTCTTTCGGTCACGAAAGATATGTATATCAAGAATCTGCTTTGCTCGACCTAAGTCCTCCATTGCAAAGGACTTGCTAAGCTCTTTCTTTAACTTGCTGATCTTGTCACTGTCACGGCCTACGATCAACATATCATCAACATATAACAAAAGTATAATCAATTCACCATTATAATACCTTTGGACAAACACACAATGATCAGAAATGATCCTCTGGTATCTATGCTCGGTCATGAAGGGATCAAACTTCTTGTACCATTGGCGTAGTGCATGTTTCAATCCATAAAAGTTCTTCTTTAATCGACAGACTAGATCTTCTTTTCCTCTGTCTTTGAAACTCTCTGGCTGCTCCATGTAGATTTCTTTGTCAAGCTCTCTGTGAAGGAATGCAGTCTTCACATCTAGTTGTTCAACTTTTAGATTCAGACTTGTAGCCAAACTAAGCACTACTCTGATAGTTGTCATCTTCACCACTGGTGAGTAAATTTCTTCAAAATCAATCCCTTGTTTCTGACTAAAATCTTTCACAACTAGGCTCACCTTGTATCTTGGTTATGATTTGTTTTCTTTTGTCTTCAACTTATACATCCATTTGTTCTTGAGTGCTTTTCTTTCTTTCAGTAATTTCACCAAATCATAAGTGTGGTTCTCATGCAAGGATTTTATCTCATCTTGCATAGCTTTCAGCCACTTCTCCTTTTTCTCATGTGTAACGACTTTTTGTTAGCATTCAGGTTCCCCTACATTTGTTTGTAGTACAGATTGTTGTGGACTGTAAAGACTGTTGGGCTTCGGCTGTCTGTTGATATTCTCAATTGAGGTTCTTTAGGAGCTTGCTCTTCTTGTATATTTTCTAGTACAATGTCATCATTTCTATCATCATAGTTGTCCTCGACGTGATCATGGATTTATGCTTTATTGTTCTCGACCGCTTCCCCCTTTTATCATGTACCCGGGGTTGAGAAACTGGATCTAAATCGAGTGGATATTCTCTGGTGCTGTATGACTTCTCCCCTCTACTGAATGTCTTCAATGGTTTGATCTTCAAAGAAGACCACATCTCTGCTTTTGACAATCTTCTTATTGACATGATCCACAATCTGTAGCCAAACTCTTCATCTCTATAGCCCAACAAAATGTATTCTTTTGATTTGACATCAAGTTTGGACCTTTCATCTTTGGAGATATGCACGAATGCTCTACAACTAAACACCTTCAAGTATTGATTGAACATATTTTTTTCAGTCCAGAACTTGTTCGGTGCATCACCATTAAGTGGAGCTGATGGAGGCAAGTTGATCAAGTGCACTAATGTCATCAATGCTTCACCTAAAAACTTTTTGGTAGCTTGGAGTGAGATAACATAGTTCTGATCCGCTCAACGATCATTCTGTTCGTTCTCTTCGCCAACATGTTGTGTTGGGGGGGTCTTTGGAATCGATCTTTCATGTCTAATCCCATTATTCTTGCAATAGGTTATGAAGTCTCCAATGTACTCTCTACCATTGTCGGTACAGATGCACTACAGAGTTGTTCCAGTCTCACTTTTAAATCTGGTATGAAACTGCTTAAATACTTCAAAGACTTGATCTTTGGTTTTGATTGCATAGGCCGACACCTTTCTAGAATGATCATCAATGAAGGTAACAAAGTATCTTGCACCACAAAGAGTGTTAGTATTCTTAGGTCCACAAACATCGTAATAAACAACATCCAATACATTTAGTTTTCTAGTTGCAGCTTTATAATGAAACGAGACTCCATGTTGTTTTTCGGCCAAACAATCAGTGTATGGTTCTAGAGGTGTACTTTTCGATTTCAACCCTATTAATATTTCTTTTCTGGCTAGAATTCGCAATCTCTTTTCACTCATATGATACAGTCGTTTAAGCTATAACCCAATTGTTAATTCTGACTGGTCGATTGCTGCATTAACATGCTGGTTGATAATCTTCATATGTCATATAGAGTGTGTTCTCCTTCTTTCCTCTAGCTAGCACTAGGGAGCTTTTGCTGAGCTTCCATTTTCCATCACCAAACCAACCTTCGTCATCCAGCAAGCCAATAGATATCAAATTAAGATGCATGTCTGGAACATGTCACACATTCTTGAGAACAAGGGGCAGCCTGTATTGGTCTCAAGATTCATTTCTCCTCTTCCTACTATTTTAGATACTATTTCATTTTCCATTCTCATATTTCCGACGTCTCTGCTTGTGTAGGATGTGAAGAATTCTTTTTTGGATGTAACATGAAATGATTGGCCAGAATCTACAATCCAGCATGAATCTTGAGAGGTTAGATTAATTAAACCATCATCACAAATAATGATTACCTCATCGTCTTTTGAAGCAGTAGCGGTTGTGTCTTTGGCTTCATTCTTCTCATTTGATTAATTTCTTTTCTCTCAACTTTTTGCACTCTCTTCATATGACCTTTAAGGCTACAATGGTAACATTCTATCTCCTTCTTTGGTTTGGAAGTGCCTCCGGAATGATCTCTAGACCTGCCTTTGAAATAGTCACGGTTGTAAAAAAAAATTGATAGTTCTACAATTCTCGGAAAGACCTCTGATTCGGTTGATATCCCTTGTTCTTTTCGTCTCATTTCTTCAATTAATAAAGTGTCCTTCACTAAGGTTGATGTGAGGACGCTTTGAGGAGTGGAGTTGCTTAACCACTAACGTGTTCCAACTATCCTACAACGAGTAAGTAACAAAAGTGCCAATAACTCATCTTCAAGCACCAACATCATAGTTGAGAGTTGATTCACCAATTCTTGGAAATTGCTCAAGTGTTCAGAAACACTTCAACTGTATCTGTATTTAAGGTTCACCAAACGACAAACGAACGAAGATTTATTTTGAGGAGTCTCTCACTCGTACATCGACACCAATTTCTTCAACATTTGGTGGGCATTGGTTTCTTGAGAAACATGGTGAAACACGCTTTGGTCGATGCATGAATGGATTTCTTCAATAGCTTTCCTGTTTAAAATGACCCAATCTTTGTTGGATTTTCCTTCTGGCTTCACTCCATTACAGAGTAACACTTCGTACGAATATTTACAATAGATGATATCTTCCATTTGTGGCCTCCATATAGAATAGTTTGAAGAGAGAATAGTTTGAAGAGGTGAATTAAATCATTATTGAGGACGAAGAAGATTCTGTCATCACGCTCGTACTTATTGGGAGTGTTGCATAATGCGGAAATAAATAACACAAAAAATTTAATGAGGTTCGGTAGTGTGCCTACGTCCTCCGATGGCTCCAATATTTTTCACTATGAATAATGGGATTACAAGTACAATCTCACTCAAAAGTGGTTAACAATGGCTTTTTTGTATTCACTCAAGAGGCTCACAATATTCTTCTCTTATACAAGTAGGAACACACTTTCTCACTCACTTTAGGTGGATCATTTGTTGCTGAGGTTGTGATGCTTCTCCTTCAAGATTGCACCATCCAAGGTTCATTAACTTTGGGAACTCCAAAGGACACGATAAACTCTTCAAGGTTCATTAACCTTGGGAACTCCAAAAAATAATATATTTTTTCCAAGATTCATTAACCTTGGGAACTCAAAAAGACACAACATTCTCTCCACTTGTGGAGGGATAACCTTATCAAGCATAAATACTAGTACTTTGATTTTCAGGGGCGACATTTGTATTTGTGGGGGTTGTTCTTAATTTTCTAGAGGAGGAACATAATAATTATTAGGACAAATATTATAATTATGTAACACTCATAAGAAACTAGTAGACGATTAGTTAGAACCAGTAGAATCCATTATTCTAATTAGAAAAATTAATCAGTTTAAAATAGCAAAATTAACTACTTGGATTATATAATAACAAAATTAATTACTTAAACCTTAACTTGATTTCCTTCAAAATTGGGTGTAGATGGCGGTAGTTGATCAAGTTGAACCCTCAAAATTTTGATTCTTCAAATTATTTACTCTTGCAATTTTTAGCACCTTAGAAAACAACTAATTCACCAAACAGAACACCATATTGATTGAAACTATTAGAAAGAGACTAAAGAAAATTTGTGTGCTATATTTGAATAAACTAATTCCTATTTTTAGGGTGCCAAATGATGACAGATATCTTTGTAATATGGATGTTAGAGGGTATTTTGGTCATTTTTAGCAAGGTTCAAAATATTGTTATCAGAATTGGTTGGGGGTGGGGTGGGGGGTGGAGGGGGAGGGGGGTTATCGGGCCAGGACATGCCCTTTGACTGAACCGAACCTCCTATTTTCTAAGGATAAACCTGACCTGACCTGGTAGAAGCACCAGGTTCCTGGAAGGTAAACCCGCTTGACCCGCAAGCTACCAGTTCGGGCCGGGTCCGGAATTTGATCGGACCATCCCAGTCCGGATTTGACTGATCCCAGTCTATTTCTTGGGCTGTCTGGCCCATTTTAGACCTTGACCAATTTAGACAAAGACTTCTCCACCAAAACCAAGCCTTCTCAAACATTCTTACTTTCTATTGCTTTCCACGCCAAAGAATGAAAATCTGTGGAACTTGATCAATATAAGATTTCCCTTAATTTTATTGGATCAGGTGCAATCTCTTTCTATCATAGGAATATCAAACAAACTATAACCTCTAATAAAGCTATTAGAATCATCAATATTTTTTGTCTTATTGTAAGTTCTATTTTTGAAATAAAATTTGCCAAGTTGATCACCTCCTTAAAAAGACAAGCCTCATGATAACAATAAAATCTCTCTATGAAATGTTTCTTCCCTGTCAATCACGTAGGCCATAGACTGATGAAATAAGAAAAAAAAATTTGTCATTATTTTGTCAAGTTTTACTGAAAGTTCAAATTCTCCTGCAAATTCACTTTTTTTTTCTGAAAGATTGAAAGAGTTCCGACTGACCATATCCCCACCAGAAGATCCCACTCATCCTTATAATCCAGGAATTTTTTCCAATATATGTAAGTAAGAGTGCAAAAAGGAGAATGTTTCATTTGTGTTTCTTATAAACAACATATCCTACTTATAAAAAAAAACATGTTCTTTCATTGTACTTCTTTTCTGGTCATCTTTCGATCGTTGATGTTCCTATAACATATCTTCACCATGTAAGGAGAAGGAACCATGCTCCAAAGACGGGCAAAGAATTGATATACCTAAATATTACCTCAATCCAACTCCAAACATTTGTTCCTCACAAAATCCTCTTAACTATGATAGCTTTTAGTGAAAGTGAAGCCAGATTTTGTTACTAATAGAGGTCGCTTTTATCATTATTCATAGAGCCAAAGAGAACATTTACCTTAAAAGATGGGTTAATTAGACTTTGGGTCCTAGAAATATTCGAAAATTAGCATTTGGGTCTTGAGAATGTCTTGCTTAGGATTTGGGTCTAGAGATGGCGGTTGTCCCATGTTGACCATTCAAAATCTGTTAATAAATATTTTAGGGTTAATTAGACTCAGGGTCGCAGAAATATTCTTGTCCTTCTTGTGTTCTGATTCAAATTATTTATTAACATATTTTTGTATGGTCAACATGGGTCAACCGTCATCTCGTGACCCAAACCCTAATCTGGACATCTTCAGGACCCAAATGTTAATTTCCTAATGTTTCTGGAACCCAAAGTTTAAGTAACCCTTAAAATATCCAAAGTTTGGTTGCTTATGGCCAACCAAGCCGGAAAGGATGAATGATTCCTGCTTTTCTTTGTACTTCTAATTTTCTTCACTTCTTCAGCTTGATGTTCATTTTCATGTATCAATTGTTTGCATTTTGGATCATGAGTATTCTTATGTTGTACTTATTTGTGATATAGTTTGTATAGACTTCTGCGAAATGACTATATATATATATTTTTCATTTCTATCCAGCTACTAATGCATTCATCTTTTAAACTCTAGACTGACTATTTTACACGGCGGATATGTTTTCCAGTGTATGTCTGTTTTTACGCATAAGTTAAGACAATCGTATACCGATTCTGCATTATCTACTTGGCGGTTGACATATTACCTAGCAGGAACTCGTCAAGAACATGAAGTTGGAAATCAATCAAGATACAGTGGGCTCTCGACAAGATACAGACGTGTTATGTAAAATATCCATCAATCACAATTTCTTCCAATGTCAAACTATAAAGTCTGGTACGAAAACTGCCTCTTCCTCTGTTGTAAAAAGTAGCCAAAGATCATATGTTAACCTATTATTGGTGGTTTCCTTTTTCGTTGGTTTGTCTGCAATCCTATTTCCTTGGATATGGTATGATGGCTTTCAAGATCCAAAAAAAGGTTAATTAAGAACATGTGACTTTGGCTTTGAGACCTTACAAATTATGTGCAAATTATGGTTGTTGGTGAATAGAGATTACCATCTTTTAAGTTATTGTAACTTGTACTATTGTGCATCAAGGATGAAAAGGTTTTACCTTTTCTTTGGGGAAGTGAAGGGTTTGGGTTCTCCAGCCAGTTTAGGTGTTTCATCATGGATGATGACATAAAGAACTTAAATATGTGCTGCTGCTGCTTTTTTGACCCTACTTTGTTGGTGCCAACACATCTAGTTTCCACTGAATTCCCAAAGTAGGATGCACCATAAAAAATACTATAGTTGATACCATTAATAAAGCACTCATCAGCATCATATCAAGAAGGTGGACTAATAAAGAAACTCATGAGCATCATACAAACAGAAGCACTAGAACACTAGCTAAGGAAACCCATTCTATCTGCAGGATCAAGATAAATCATGTGAGCTAGTGCTTTTAAGTTCAGGGATCATGCCACCATATACTCAATGATAATGATATGCCTACTTGACACAAAATGCTTTCTCCCTTAGACTCATATAACTTGTCATCTATGTACCTACAATAGTGGAATTTGTAAGGATAATTTAAATATATTATAACCCTCGACCCTCACTATATTTTTAGACGTTTGTCTGCGATCATTTTTGCTATTATGTACTTCTAAATTTATTGATATATCGTAAATGCAATTTGGATGGGATATCTTTGATTCCTCATTGGTCTAAAAAAAAACTTTGAGTTTTGGTGCAGTTGTCGAATCTTTATTTAACATGTTATCAGAGAGCAACCGAGGTTCAAATCTGTTTAGAGTGAAGTGGATTATATAAAAGAAAAATATACGGTTGTGAATCCAACACCATGTCTAAAATATACCTTCGACTTATGAGATGTGTTAGAATAATATAAATATATAACCTTTCGCAAGATTTTTACGCATAATTCATTACCAAATTGATTTACCAGTGCTTGTCTCCTTTTCTTTGGTTGAGAAGTGCACGCATAAGATTAGAATTAAAGGCAAATTATGCTCTCATAGTAAAATGCATTTATATGGTAAGGAAAGGAAAGAACCTCTTTTCATGTTTTGGTTCTCATTCTCATGTGTTGGATGCTCAATTATGCTCAAATTCGTTCATATCTGGGTCACGTTTGTAACTTATAGCCATATTTATGCAGCATGCCATATTTATCATACCTGTCTGAAAATATATGAAAATCAGCATATTCCATATCCTTATCGAGTCCTTATTAGTATTTGTGTCTGCACCCATTCAACATAGGTCGGTAGGGTTAGGAGATAGATGAGAAGAAAATAAGTTTAGGAAGAGGATTGATATTCTCTAGTGATTGACATGGTATCAAAACAGTCATTGCACTGATGCAAGGTGAATACTTACCGTCGCTGCATAAGACATACATTGGTATGCTGACACTTATATATATGAAGGTCACTAGCATAATAAGTCATGTTGGACGAATCATTTTGATATGATGGTGATCCTTAACATGTAGGTAGCTAGCCTAACCGAAGGTCCCGTGATACCCATACTGCGACGCTCCCTTCCAGTCGGGTAGAAAGTCCTACTACATGTCCCACAATACCACGTGCCAAAGCACGCCTACATAATTTTCTCCTAGGTCGAACGGTTCCGATGGCCCCCGAAAATCATTCGAGGGAAAGCATTACCTTGTGCAAGTTGTCCATGTCCATGCAATATGCGTGAACAGTTAAAAAATTATAAAAACATATGCATGGTCTACGTCCAAATACAGAAATCACACCTCATACACACATTCCTATACTTCTATTTCTATGTTCCGTTTGGCGAACCGTAGGTCCCAAACATACCGTTGTACCATGCCACAAACATACCGTTGTACCATGCCATACCATGCCACATCCAATAGTTCTGTGGGTACCATACCCTTCCTATGGTTCCGTGTTCGAACCACAACTGTTCATTTCGCTGACGAAGTCTACCATCTATATACCAATATTTTTGTGGCAGTGTGCCACAACTGCTCGCTTCACTGACGAAGCCTTTTACCACATATGACTCGTGCACTGATGCATGCTCCGATACAGTTATTCAATGTTCTACGACTTAGTGTTTGATATACAAGATGATATATACATTTATCCGATCTACTCAACCAGGCATCATTGAATAACTATGTTACCAGCACACAAGGGGTACATTTTTATTAAGGCATGAAGGAGTAGGAAAGAATGGACAAAGCCCACCCGCCTATGTCGTTTCGCTTATATCTTCGCCGAGCCGATACATCATGATTCCGAACTGTGATCGGCCGATGCACGATCTTCTTCACTATAACTATATGAACATCTCATCCTCCTCAATCATCCGACCTGACCAAATTAGTGAAGACTGTACCACCGTCCAAATTCCACTATCTATGTACTGCTCTGAACTAACCCACTGATCCATCTACGATGCTTATTCCGTGCCTCCGTCCGCAACGGGACAAAATGTCGACATCAAAGAATTCTACGTAATCCCTGCGCATGAAACCAAACCCAAATTAATACTTTTTCGAATTAATGAACCATTATAATGCACCGTGCAGAGCAATGCATTACAATATAAATCCCAAATTTGATCATATATGTTGGATCCAAATACAATAACTGTCCAAAATCAATGAAGGACTAATGATTTGGCTCATTTCTTAGCATTAGGTATACTGCCAGCTCATGATAACTTAGGTTTATCCTATTTTGGTACGTAGTTCTATGTACATGTCCTAGTTGGGTTATATGGCAATACCATAAGTTTCTAAAATTCCCGATAGCGGGTTCATTAGTTATAGTGAGAAATCAACATTGGTTGTATAAGTCCATTAGTCACTTATAAATACGTTATTATCACATGTGGGATACGCTTGTATGATACCGATAAATGTGAATCGAGGTACAAAATCCATAAAAGTTAGAAAATACAGTATTAGCGATATGATACGATATTGATACCCAAGAGTATGTATTGTGAGAAGTGCAATACGATACTAAAATGCTAAAATCATGAAAATCTAGAAAACTTAAATATGCTACTAATACGCGTATCCATATGAAAGTATGTACACCAGGAAACATGTGTTACAGCACTAACCCTTTAAAAAATTATCTCCTCGAAATTTCAAATAAGAAGAAGAATGCAAAAAACAATCTAGGAAACACGAGTACAATTAATCTCTAAGTAAAATAAGATGTGTTATGATCATAATATTTGTTGGGTTTTGGTCTCTTTTGTTTAGAACTTTAGTCCCACATCGGCTAGGCCAAAACAAATGTATCTCTATATATTAGCTTTCCTATTCTAGAGATGCACATGTGGTGTGGAGGTGCACATGGGTGTGTCATGTGGGGTTATTTTTCTAATGGAAAAAAGGCTAAATCAACAATTGAAAGCATTCATTCTTTTTGTTCTTGAAAAATTTATTTCCATGGGAGCTAAGCCCCGTAGGGGCTTAGCGACTCGGACTCGGGCTCGGGCTCGGACTCGGGCTCATGAGGCGTTTTGTTGGCGCACTTTGCACTTAGCACGTCGCTTAGGCGACGTGCTTAGGCGCATAGTGCGCTTAAGTTGCGCTCGTTACGCGAGCCCAGCGTTCGCAGTGTGCGTAGAGTGCGTAGTGTGCGTAGTGTACACAGGTTGCGTAATATGGCTGTGTGCGTAAAGTGCAAATTACGCTGTTACGTCAGCATCGTCGCTAGGCGCATAGTGCGCTAAAGTTGCGCTCGTTGCGCGAACCACGTTACGCGGCCCGTTATGCGAGCCCAGTTACGCCGGCCCAGTTACGCAGTCCAGTACGCAGCCCAGTGTGCGTAGTGTGTGCAACGTGCGTATAGTTCGCAGCGTACGCAGAGTGCGTAGTGTGCACAGGTTGCGTAAAATGGTTGTGTGTGTAAAGTGCAAATTACGCTGGTTACGTGAGTGGCGCAACTTGTGACAGAACGTGTCTTTGCATGTTCTGAACGGTTGCTCCATGTTTGGGGTGGTTATTACCACGTCCCTAACATTGTGCTAACCGGGCAGTTGTTGCAGGGACCTATATAAGGTCTCCTCCTTCTCTCTCACAGTCATGGACTAATACACAAGTAGTAGACAGAAAGTTTACAAGTGTTTAGAAGTTGTAAGAGAGAAGAAAGGTTTTGTACCAGCATTGAGTTTTGCAAGGGAGTACGTGTTCATCCGAGGAGTCAGAAGAGCAAGAGTGTTCCAAATTCTCCGACGAACTTGCTGGTTTCTGGAAGCTATTCGTGTGGGGCGAATAAAGCTTTGAGCAACGGTGATCATTCACCCCAGCAGGAGTTTTTCCATCTTTCGCCTGTCACCTTCTTCGTTTATCAGAATTCTATTAGCGCACCTTCGGTAAAGTGTTTGCGTTGGTAGAAATCTGTGCACCTTCTGTGAAGTGTTGCTCACCTTCTTCATTCATCAGAATTCTATTAACGCACCTTCGGTGAAGTGTTTGCTTTGGTAAAAATCTGTGCACCTTCTGTGAAGTGTTGCATTAGCAGAATTTCTGTTACGTACCTTCTGTGAAGTGTTACGTAATAACGATTGTTTTTACAATTGTTACGAATTCTCAGTTTTCTATCGAAAAATTGTGCCCTGGCAATAACAATCTCAAAGCTTTATTGCTACGATGGAAAATGTTAATGTTTCACTCTTCAATTCTGACTTTTGTAAGTTAGAAAAGTTTGATGGAGAACATTACCAAGTCTGGAAGAGGAAGGTATATCTCACCCTTCAAGTCAAAGACGTAGATCACGTGCTTCTGGAGGAAGAACCTACTGTTCCAGATGTTGGGTCTGC
The DNA here is from genome assembly GCA_029216955.1 of Iris pallida. Taxonomy (NCBI): domain Eukaryota; kingdom Viridiplantae; phylum Streptophyta; class Magnoliopsida; order Asparagales; family Iridaceae; genus Iris; species Iris pallida. Next base: position 24,713,412 of record JANAVB010040218.1, on the reverse strand, counting down.
TGCCACAATCACCGCGGCTACTAAACTTCAAGCAAAATGGAGAAGGAAAAATAGTATTTGCAGGCTGCTTATCCTGAATGCTATGGAAGATTCCCTTGCAGTATCCTATTCTAAGAAGACTATCGCTAGAGACATATGGGAGTCTCTAGAAAAACTCTACGATGAAAACAAGAACCGCAGTAAAATCTTTGTGGTTGAAAGATATCACAAGTGGTTCTTTGAGGACGAAAAGTCTATGCTGCCGCAGGTAAAGGAGTTCCTGAAACTGCGACAGAAGCTGGAAGACGAGGCGATGGCCCTCCCCGACAAGTTTGTTGTTGGAGGGATTGTCTCAAAGCTCCCCGCTGGGTGGAGCAAGTTCTATGCAAACATGCATAGGAAGAAGCTGGAGATCACCCTTGAAGATCTCCTGCAGGAAATCTATGTTGAGGACCAGATGCGGGCTCAACTGAAGGTGGACGCACTGTCCAAGCAATTGGCTAACGCCAATATGGTTCATACCAAGGAACTGTAATGACCATTATTCGTATCACGTATCTCGGTATACGTGTACGTATTTAGACCCGTATTGCATGTTTCCTTGGTTGGTTCGGCCCAACTTGACTTGGTTCGACTTGGTTTTGCATGGTTCGGTTTTGAGTGGACCAAACCACTCCCACCTACCACTTTCATTAAATATTCCACCTACCACCACTTTCATTAAATATCCCACTAACATTTCTCTCTCTTCATTACTTCTTCTTCAACCACCAGGAAAGAAAGAGAGAGGGAGAGCTTAGGCAAGTGCACCTTGCTTCATGGAGGAAGTCCATTTTTATTGTTCTATTGTCTTCCTCATGTGTTTCTAAACCACTTTAGTACTTGGCATTTTTCATTTCCATGGTTAAATTTTCGTAGATCTAGCTTTGTGGTATTTTCGGTTCCCAGGATTTTTGATCCATCAAACTTGCATATTTTGCTAAGTTGATGATCCCATGATTGCAGAGAAGTTCGTTAGGTCCAATTTGACCTATAGGATTTTGCGGAGCCGCATGGGCATTTTTAGCACTTGGCCGCATGGCCTATGAATGCTATTGTAAGCATTTAGTTTGCATGCATTATTTAATGCAATACTAACTGTCAGCCACATAGGCATCATTATTTTAAATGCATTAAGAATGGAATGCATCAGCACCCAAGAGAGCCGCATATGGTATTCAAAGTATGCCGCAGATGCATGCAATATTCTAACGTGCATTTAATGCATACAATATTTAATGCATACTCCAAATACCTACACTAAAGCATTAAGCCGCATGCCTCTTTTGCATTCCCCAAATGCCTTCAGCCGCATGGAGGAGCAAGTGAGCCGCATGCTTAGGCAACACTGAAATGTATTATAATAATACATTAATTTCTTAATGCGGCCGCATGCATTCATTGCACTCAATGCATTCAATGCATCATGAAAATGCATTATAATAACCATGCATTAATAGCAAGCCGCATAGGCTTCTGAGGCTTAATGCTTTAAGCATTTAAGTCCCTTATATTTATTCCTTAGTGCTTTAAGCATTTAAGTCCTTTACATTTATTTCTTAATGCTTTAAGCATTTAAGTCCTTTATATTTATTACTTAATGTTTATATTTTATGCTTTAGTCCTTAGGAATGCAACTAAATGCATCATAGCCGCATGGCATTTTAAGGAATGCATTTTATGCATTTTGATGCACTATTAAGGCATCAGCCGCATAGCCCTCCCCCCCCCCCCCCCCAAGGAATGCATGTGATGCATGTCTTTCCAAATGTATTTTTTTAGCATTAATTAATGCATGTCTTTTCCAAATGCATTTTTAATGTTTAAATACATTCCTTTCCTAATAGCATTCTTAATGCATGGATAATACCTCACTTTAATGCATTATTAATACATTACTTTAATGTATTTTATCGTTACATTTTTTTTATGAACCAGCCGCATATGGCCAGATGACTGCTGGCCGCATAGAAATTTTCGAGCCGCATGAGTCCCCCACAGTCCTTGCCCTTCTAATATTTAATTATTAAATGTGCACTTGTGCTAGATTAATTGTTCTCTGACACGATGGTGACCCGTTGTGGTGCACTTTTGGCATGACATGATAGTGGCCCGACGCGGCATACTCCTGACAGTGAACATGACAAGATTGGATGGCCTGGACACCGTGGATGATTGTGTTTGTACAATTGAATCGGTAACGTTTGCATCATGTCTAGGACAGGGATCCCTGAGTGCCACGGTCAGGGGCACCCACTGTAAATGGCTAAGGCTAATAACTAGAATAATTCAGTAGTCATGAGAGATTTTCCCAGCTACAGGCGATCCCGTTATCCCGGCCACCATTGTGGGACTTGTAGCCTGCCGACGAGTAGGACACAAGTCTAAATTCACTGATACATGAAAAGAACGATGTACTTCTTAATGAACCCAAGTCGCCTGGATAACCTGGATTAGCTGCAGGACTTGTGGCTGGAGGAACGTCTCACTGTATGTTGTGAAAACCCTAGTTAGCTAATGTAGAAAGCCGTAGTCATTGATTGGCCGGGAATGATTGTATGGTATGGTTGCAGTGCTCGATTATTGCAGGTTTGATCGCATGATTGTCACTTTTAGCAATAAGGATCAGAGGCTGAGTTCTGTTCAGGCGAAGGGTTACAACCCCGGTCCTTGTTTGGTTTAAGGGTTGTAATCTGGCTTCCGGAACAGTTCTAAGTCCTCTCTTCGTTTATTGTCTTATTGCACCCCACGTCATGCTTGTAATGTTTTACCTTACCAACAAGATTGGAGACGGAGTTCTATTCAGGTGAAGGGTTGCAACCCCGGTCCTTGTTTGGTTTAAGGGTTGTGACCTGGCTACTTGAATGGTTCTCTCGTACTCCATTATGACTGTTGTTATTCTTTTACTTTCAGTTCTTTTAACTGCTTTAAAATATATTTCTAATGTGCTGGTTTTAGTTCTTAAGTGAAGCCTCCTTTGTGGCACTTGCTCTTTCTGGGATCTGACCCAGTTGGTTTTGTGTGGCCAGATTTCGGAGCTACCTCAGAGGATCTACCGACCTTCTAGCCCGATAGTGACCATCAGGCGTGACCAGGGCAACGAGTGGATTTATTTTTGCTCTCCCACTCTATTGTAAAATTTTTATTTTGAGGCGTTTAGCCGGCGAGTACCTGTTAGCTCGTATTGCATACCTTATTATTGTCTGTCTATGGGCTGTAACATGATTGACAGATCCTAGGGTTGATCATGTATGACTAAAATCTTGCTAGTCCTCACATTTTGTAACGACTAGCTTCATGATCAGCTGAATATGTAATGTTTGGGACGCCTTATTATTGTATATTTAGTGATCTTACATCTTGTGACCTTACTTGTTTGCTTGAGATTGAGACAATTAGGCTTGTTATTGACCATAGGAGACTGATGGATTGTAGTTAACCCTCATGTATCTAGAAAGCCGTGACCGTATAGTGGGATGGATTTCATTTTATTATACGTAGCTGGCTATGTATGCCCCCGCTCTCCAGTATTCTAGTTCTGGGGCATTACATGGTTTAAGTGGTGGCCCATGCAGGTCTTGTAAATCAAGATATGTGAGAGTTTACTGAATATATGTCTCAATCAGCACTCGTCCTTGATCTCTGCCCGACTTTTCTAATCCCTGAGATTCTCGACCTGAACACATGCTTGTATCGTTGATCTGTCTTGGTCCTTCCTTATTGTTCCCTATGTCGTCTTCTTCAGCGACATTGTTCCTGGACCTGTCGATCAGCAAGGCGAAGCGCTTCCCGTGGACCAGCAGCAACAAGAAGACCAGGCCCAGCACTCAGGAGCAGCCTCCCGGGCCATGCCTTCCAGAGATCCAGAACCCCCGGTGCAGTCAGCCCAGCCCACGAGGAAGGATGATGGAGCCTTGGTTGGACTTATCAGGGAGCTGCTTGCATCGCAGGATCGTCGAGGAGATGCCTTGCATCAGGCCGTGGCAGATGCTCTGGACAGAGGTGGACATCATGGGAGCAATGCAGCGAACAGTTTCAAGCGCCTGAACCCCCCATTCTTCGATGGCAGCGAAGATGCTATTGCTGCTGACGCGTGGCTTCAGGACACAGAGGTGATATTGGAGGCAGCAAAGACCCCAGAAGATGAGATGGTGGCCGTGGTGCGCCTGCAGTTATTGGATCTAGCCCGCAGCTGGTGGGCGGCGCAGGCCGCTGGATTGGTGGCGCCTATTGCTTGGACAGTATTCCGTGAGAGGTTCCGGACCAAGTACTTCGATGCGGTGGCTCGGTACGATCTTCAGACCAAGTTCACCAATTTGAAGCAGATGGACAGGACGGTCGATGGGTATGCGGCCGAGTTTTCCAGACTTAGCCGGTTTGCTCCCACCTTGGTGGCGACCGAGTTCGATAGAGCCCAGCGATTTCAGCAGGGACTCCACCTAGAGATTTTGCTGGCGGTGGAGCAGAGGATTGTGGACAGGACCGGAGGTCGAAAGCGATCTCACGGCCAGATGAATCAGTCGTCAGCACCAGCCCCGGCAGCTAGGGCTTTGACCATTGGAGCTCCGAGAAGGGCAGCTTCAGTTACGTCGGTTCAGCATTCAACACCGACGCACCCTCAGCAGCAGAAGCAGAAGCAGTCTTCCCCCATGGGCTGCTCTTATTGTGGGAAGCATGGACATGTTGTTTCAGAGTGTCGCAAGGCTCGAGGATTGTGTTTGCTTTGTGGAACGCCAGACCACAAGGTAGGGACCTGTCCGTTCAGGACTGACTCATCACCAGCCGGGACCAGCTCATCAGTGAGGGGACCAGCCCTAGTACCAGTCCAACAGCAGTTTTCATCCCCGAGGCCGTTGCCAACGCAGACCCAGACTTTTAATCAGCAAAGGCCTCAGCAGTTTGCCCATGCGCAGGCCCAGAATAGGCAGCGAGGATTCCAACAGAGAGGGCCGGCACCCAGAGGACATGATCAAGTGTTGGCTTTGACCATGGGAGAAGAAGGAGTGGCACCAGGTGAGGTAGTGGCAGGTACTATTCTCGTCAACACCTTTCCCGCTTCAGTGTTATTTGATTCTGGTGCATCGTATTCATTTATATCTGCACGATTTGCGACACGGATAGGGCTGGAGCCCGAGTCATTATCAGTAAGGCTCAATATACTTATTGGTAAGGGTCTTGTGGGAGTAGATAGAGTATTTTCCTCGTGTCGGATCGTGGTTAGCGGTAGAGAGTTTCCCGCTAGGCTGATAGAATTCCTGATGGTCGATTATGATGTGGTCTTAGGAATGGATTGGTTAAGAGACCAGTATGCTAGAATAGACTGCCATATTGGCAGAGTTGTTTTTAGCATTCCAGGCGAGCCGGAGTTTTCCTTTTCTCGAGGCGAAGTTGAACCTTCTCCTCCAGTATTGCGGATGGCGGTAGCAGCAGTGCAGTTACCCCGGATAGTCGAAGAATTTCCAGATGTTTTTTCGGAAGAGCTTCCAGGGATGCCGCTAGAACGGAAGATCGAGTTCACCATCGACTTGATTCCCGGGACAGCACCAGTGTCAGAGAGAGTCTACAGGATGGCGCCGTCAGAATTGGAGGTATTGTATAAGATGATTGAAGAACTCAGAACCAAGGGATTCATTCGTGCTAGTGGATCGCCCTAGGGAGCCCCGATGCTTCTTGTGAAAAAGAAGGATGGTACGTCCAGATTATGTGTTGACTATCGTACCTTGAACTCAGTATCAATCAAGAACAGATATCCTCTCCCCAGGATAGATGACTTTTTGATCAACTCAGAGGAACGGCAGTATTCTCGAAGATTGATTTGCGGTCAGGGTACCACCATATCAGAGTCAGAGAGCAGGACATCCCGAAGACAGCTTTCATATTTAGATATGGGCATTGGGAGTTCCTTGTTATGCCCTTTGGAGCGACCAATGCGCCAACAGTATTCATGGACCTCATGAATCGTATCTTCATGCCTTATTTGGACCAGTTCGTGATCGTGTTCATAGACGATATCCTGGTCTACAGCAAGAGTGAAGCGGAACATGAGCAGCATCTCAAAGTTGTCCTCCAGATTCTCCGAGAGCATCAGTTATATGGCAAGTTCAGTAAATGCGAGTTCTGGCTCGATCGCATTTCATACTTGAGTCATATCATCACCAAGGGTGGAGTGGAAGTGGATCCCCAGAAGATAGTGGCTATCGAAACATGGCCAGTGCCCCGCACAGTTGCAGAAGTTCGCAGTTTTCTTGGATTAGCCGGCTATTACCGGAGATTTGTTTCGGACTTTACTCAGATATCAGCGCCATTGACACAGTTGACCCGCAAGGATGTGCAGTTTGCTTGGACAGCAGAATGTCAGGAATCTTTTGAGAAGCTGAAGCGAGGCTTGATGACGGCACCCGTTCTCACACTTCCAGATGGGACCGAAGGATTTTCAGTGTACTGTGACGCTTCAGGCAAGGGCTTAGGATGTGTTTTGATGCAGCATGGGAAGGTAATAGCTTATGTATCACGACAACTTCGTGATCATGAGAGGAATTACCCAACCCATGACTTGGAATTGGCAGCTGTAGTGTTTGCACTTAAGTTGTGGAGGCACTACCTGTATGGAGACAGGGTGGAGATTTTCACCGACCACAAGAGCCTGAAGTATGTTTTCACCCAGAAGGACCTTAATATGCGTCAGAGGAGATGGCTAGAGCTACTCGTGGATTGTGATGTCAAACTGCTGTATCACCCTGGGAAGGCCAACGTTGTTGCCGATGCATTGAGCATGAGAGCCGGAGTTTATTTTCTGACAGCGCAACCAGAGTTATTGGCAGATCTTCAAAAGATGGGTGTAGAAGTTGTCCTTCCTACCAATATGGCATTGATGGCCAGCATGCAAGTACAGTCCAGCATAGTTAAGAGGATCAAGATAGCTCAGTCCTCCGATTCTAAGCTTCAGCGGCTTAGAGCAGAATGTGAAGCAGGACGACGACCAGAATTATGCATTCACGAAGACGGTACACTTCGACATGGTAAGCGTCTTTGTTTACCCAGTAGCGATATCAGACAGGAGGTGATGGCGGAAGCTCACAGTTCTCAGTATTCGATTCATCCCGGTGGCACGAAGATGTACCGAGATATCCGTCAGCACTTTTGGTGGAATGGCATGAAGAGGGAGATAGCTCGGTTTGTCTCTCGGTATTTGGTTTGCCAACAAGTCAAGGCTGAACACCAGAGGCCAGCTGGACTTCTTCAGCCCTTACCGATTCCAGAATGGAAGTGGGAACATATAACCATAGATTTCGTGACTAGATTACCTAGATCCCCCGCCGGTAGAGATACTATTTGGGTTATAGTTGACAGGCTCACGAAGGTGGCTCACTTTCTCCTGTTCAGAGTGGGTCAATCGACAGCTCAGCTAGCAGAGATGTATCTTCGGCAGATTGTCAGATTTCACGGTGTACCAGTCAGTATCACCTCGGACCGGGATTCAAGATTTACGTCACACTTTTGACGTAGCTTGCAAGAGAGTTTGGGAACTCGCCTCCAGTTCAGCTCAGCATATCACCCGCAGACAGATGGTCAGTCGGAACGCACGATCCAGACTCTTGAGGATATGTTAAGATCTTGTACACTCGACTTCGGTGGTTCGTGGGAAGATCACCTGTACCTGGTGGAATTCTCGTACAACAACAGTTTTCAAGCCAGTATCCAGATGGTTCCGTTCGAGGCACTGTATGGTAGGAAGTGCAGATCCCCACTAGCCTGGGACGATGTGGGAGAGAGGCAGATGCTTGGTCCAGAGATGATCGCTCAGTTGAAGTGGTCAGGAGAGTTAGAGATCATCTTCGCGTTGCACAAGATCGTCAGCACCACTGGGCCAATTCTTATCGACGTCCCCTTGAATTTTCTGTCGGCGACCATGTATTCCTGAAGATCTCGCCTAACCGTGGCGTCATTCGTTTCGGGGTACGGAAAAAGCTTAGTCCTAGATATATAGGGCCGTTCGACATTCTGGAGCGAGTAGGAGATGTGTCCTATCGTCTCGCTCTTCCACCGTCTCTGAGTGAGGTACATGACGTGTTCCACGTATCCCAATTAAGACGGTATATGTCACGCCCCGCTCCCGTAGGAGCGATCGTCCTCGCTAAGGCGTGATGCCGCACGAGCCTAGATTGCGCTCGTGCAAGGCAATTCCATAACGGTCGATTTCATCGGCGGCGACGGGGTCGTCGTACAGAAGTCCCAAGCAGAAATATTGAAACATACAACGGAATTTAAGAACAAGTAACACATGAACACAAGTTATTCAAAAGAAGCTCTTTATTGATATTGAATACAAGATTACATTTGTGGGCGCAAGGCCAAATTACAATGTCTCTCGTGCTCACTTTTCTCTCATTTACAAGTCACTCTGCTCTCTCTCATCTCTCGATACAATACTTGAATCCAGCGGAAGCTTCGGAAGGCGATGTCCATACATTATGTCCTGTATAAGTCTTCAGATCATGCAGCTGTACGCTTCGACTCGCCAAGGAACTCCGTGCCTCGACGCATCCAAGCGAGCTCCGCACCACGAGCTTCTACCTGTGCCTGCACATGAAACACTGTGTGGGTGTCAGTACCACTGTACTGGTGGAGTGAGCTTCTCGCCCACCCATACAAAACCTACACGTCCATTTACTTTGTGCAGCTTAAATCCCTTTTTGATTGTCTTTCTACTCTTGCCTTAGGTTCAATTTTAGGACCGGCGCCTTGGCGCAACTTGTGTGTCAAAACCATCCCGTGCTTGCAATGTCAACGTTACTCATACTTTGCCTCTAGACCACTTCTCGTGCCACAACGTTAACCTATCAGGTCGTGCTTGCCTTTCGGCCAGAATCAGAGACGCAGCTACGCAGTAGTACCTAATTTCCTTACGATCGTGCTATAACTCCTTCGTGCCGTGCCTCGCAACTCAGTACGACTCAACCATATCGCCGCCTCGCGGCCCCTTTGTTACTTTGATCGTCAACTGACCCAATCATGACTTGTGGGTTTAGTGTCACACGACTGACTTTGCCTTGCGGCGGTTTCCCGACTTACACTCACACAACTCAACCAACTTATGTAACTATATGCCGACAACTCAAGACTCAATGCCACATCTCGTGCTGAAGCACGTCGCCTATGTTGTAGCCATTCTTTAAGTCCAATACTTGTATTCTAGCTTGTATACACCTTCGACAACTCAACTCAATCCAAAGGCATACCTGCGGATCTGCCGCTATGCCGACTCATCTATATGATTTGGTCACTGACTCCCAGAGCCATAGTGGACTCCTTTTTGCTGAGTATAGGATGGACCTTCTTTGGGTAGCTAGCCCTATTCCGCGTCCACCGAATACTTTGCCCCAGGCGCAGCTTTGGCTCCCAGAGCCTTTATGTTTCCTTAGGCCGCAATCGGTCCCGTGGCGCCACAGGTTGCCGATTCGGGGAAACTCTACCTTGTCGACAAGTTGTCCATGACCATGCAAGACCGACTCAAACTGACGTCTCACATAGTCATTCACTTCTGGTGTTACCATCTCTTTTAGTGCCATTCCTCTCTTTTAGTGCCATTTCTCACATCTGAGATCTTGCCTCGACGACCCGTAGTCGCGAGCATTGTTCTTTCTTGCCTCAACGACCCAGTCGTGAGCATTTCTTTCTTTCTTTTTCCTTTCTTGTAACTCAAGACAACAACTTATTTAGACACTTTCCAAAACTCAACTAATCAATCGTGGCCCGTGCCTTTAAAAACTCTAGGATCGTGCAATCGTGCCTCAACTTGACTTCCGCTCTACGGCGCTATCGCCCAAGTCATACTTTATATGACGGGCCGTGGGATCGTGGGACTATTTAAGTTGACAACCGCAGAAAGAGCGGGACAGCACTAGAAATGACTTAGGTCGATCGGCATAACTTTGCCTAACTTAATCGAGCCTATAACTTGACTTAAGGGACGAGCAAAGGCTATGCCAAGCCTTGCGTTATGGAAACGTGTATGCTTTGTCGAGCATTTACGTGGGCAATGCCTATGACTTAGGCCAACTCATGTGTCGGGACAATTCGACGGGACCGTGCATGCTTTAACAAGCATTCACGCAGGCGACGCCTATGACTTAGGCTATTTCATAACTTTGTGTCGAAGACCAACTTCCCTTCTCCCAAGCCACGGGACGAAGGACCGAGTGTCATTTTCAAAGCACGCCGTGCACCAACTCTAAGCCGACCGTGGGACGTTTTCCATGTTCTAACTCATTTTGACCCATCGGGATTATTCCCTTAGCTATGTGGATTCATCTCTTTTATTCTTAAGCCTACTTGTGCAAGTTGAAAACACGATTTATTATGTGAAGGCAAAGATGAGGCAAGTTCACCGAAACTACCCCACCTGAGCGATGTCTCCGAGCAAGCCGTTGCAAGGCTAAGTCCGAACGCCATCGGCGTTTCGATTCCTCCGATTGACTTTGCGGGACGGGGCACTACATCATACACCACTCAGAACAAGTCTCGTCCTCGAGACTTTCCTGAAGGCAAGCTATCCTACCATCTCTATGGCTAAGACTTAATCGTACACATTTTGCCTACGCGTTCCTTCGATTCCGAGCCACGCTCGTACTATTATCAATCTTTTCTTTAACGCGATCTCAAGATCTCGACACACTCCCATCTTTCAAGCCGTGCTTGAACTCGTCGTATCACTTGGCTGGATTATGCACGCATTCCAAGCGTCCCCAAAATACATGCATTCAGCCAAGCCGCATGATAGAAAGTTTGTCATTCTCACTCGAGTCGCATCGTGCACATACCCAAGCGTCCCTGAAATATATGCATGTCAGCCGAATCTCGTGAGCAGGGTTTCCTACATTCGTGATTCACGCCATCTATCCATTCCAATCCTCAAGATCAATCCTTCCGATTGCTAACACTTGAAACAGGGAATCTCGCCTAACCGCTAGGCTATTTCTTTTCGAGGCTAAGTCAATGTCAGGATTGGAATCATTGTTCCCCAACAATAATGCCAACACTGACCCCAATCCTAGGGTCAAACCAAAGTCGATCATACGAGATTTTCTACCCAAGCTCGTGCCACTCAGATTTCTAAACATCGAGTACGATCACCTAATTCACATTACGGCACGTGTTGCGTATATTCGAATCCCTTCGATTCACCAATTCTAACCAATTCATGTATTCGATCACGAGGTCGTCTCGCTCGACAATACGTTACGCCCCAATCTCACGCGAGTCTGAAAATTCGCGGTGGTTCATGAATCACCATGCAACGCTCCCACGAAATAATCATTCTCATCGGGGCGTAACTCTTGTTTGAGTTTAGACTCATTCATTCTCGATACGCGGATTGGACCTACTCAATCCTCAAGTTCAATCGACAAGCACACCAATTCAATCTCGAGTCTATCTTCGCGTCAAACCACAAGTCGAAGCACAAATTGTCACACCGTGCAAGTTCGACCACTCCCACTGTATGAATCACCATACTAGCGCTCACTCAGAGTGATCGCCCTAATCGGCGTGACGCATGTGCGAGGCTGGAGTAGCACTCGCATAAGACAAGAACGTCAACGTTGTGGTTATCGACAAAGCAAATCCAAACATTCCAGTTTTCCAAGCCAAGTTCGATCGTCATTTATTCAACTTAGAAAATCCTCGAGCCAAGTCTATCTTTTCCTCGACACATTTTAACATCTCGATTATAACATCCATCGGAACAATGATATTTGCACGATCGTCATTTGCCGAGTCAGAGTACCCCCGAGTTATCGCATATCGATCTTTGATACGCCTCAATACCATTGACGATATGCGTAACCTGACGATCTTCCTTCCAACCAATTTCGAGTCGTGTATTGATGCTGTCGTCCGAACTGGATATTCCTCAATTTTCTCAACACTCAAGATCAAGTTCAGTCGCTTTTTCTTTTCCTCAAGCTCGTTTCAAATTTGTTATTCAAAACTCAAGTCATATTTCAGTTGCATCAATCCAAAATCGTACGTACGATCCTCTAAGTTTCCTCGATCAAGACCATTCATTTTATTTATCTTTTCAAATCGTGTTCTAACTCGCGTTGCACAATCACAAGTTGTCCGAACGAGATGCTCGTTTGGGACATTCGAAGTCACGACCAACTAAGCGTGACGCGTTCTAAGGCTTTGCGCGATCGTATTGCCTCGCCGACATACTCGTAATCCTCAATATTCATTCGAACAATTTCCAAGACGAACCATACACCACTCGGATTCGAGCCACTCGACTACTCGTCGACAATCATTCTTATTCTTCTCCGAACCTATCACATACACCACTCGGATTCAAGCCATAAGATCTAGTCCTCAATCATATTCGCGTCATTCACTAAGACATCCTTCAGATTCGTTCGACGAATCGCTAGAGTAGTCGCTCGCGTCGCATCGACGCACTAAGTCGTTCACACTTATTTCCTCGAAATCCAAATCAATCTCTCGTGTACGCCTAAGCGTTAGTCCGATAGCGTTCCTATCGATAGACACTCCAAGTGCATCTCCGTTCCCGACCGAACGATACTTAATATCGCTCGCGACTCGTTTGCACCAAAATGTCGAGGTGCACGACGCGAAACACCACTTAGCCAAAAGGCCGTGTGCATAGCCATCCTGTGCGGACTTTTATTCGAGTTTGCATGCTCATTTGCTAGGGTCGACATTGGACGAATTAGGCATACACGCGACTTGCTAAGGTCAACGTAGGACTATTCGGGCACACATGCAACTTTGCTAACATTAGCACATATTTTCTATCGAGTCAAGTTTGCAACGTTCGGCACAAAGGCCCTATCGACGCATTTGGCAACGGCCTATCGATGCGTTAGATTGAACGCTTGTACGAGCTTTCAAAAATATTTAGACTTATTGTATGGACATGCCGAGGAACATTTGAGAGAGAGCGCACCAACGATAACAACTTGCGGAAGCAACAGAGTTTTGCGGAAACATCAAAGTTAAAGAATTCAATCGACGGTCCAAGGACATAAAGCCGTGCTCTGATACCACTATGTCACGCCCCGCTCCCGTAGGAGCGATTGTCCTCGCTAAGGCGTGATGCCGCACGAGCCTAGATTGCGCTCGTGCAAGGCAATTCCATAACGGTCGATTTCATCGGCGGCGACGGGGTCATCGTACAGAAGTCCCAAGCAGAAATATTGAAACATACAACGGAATTTAAGAACAAGTAACACATGAACACAAGTTATTCAAAAGAAGCTCTTTATTGATATTGAATACAAGATTACATTTATGGGCGCAAGGCCAAATTACAATGTCTCTCGTGCTCACTTTTCTCTCATTTACAAGTCACTCTGCTCTCTCTCATCTCTCGATACAATACTTGAATCCAGCGGAAGCTTCGGAAGGCGATGTCCATACATTATGTCCTGTATAAGTCTTCAGATCATGCAGCTGTACGCTTCGACTCGCCAAGGAACTCCGTGCCTCGACGCATCCAAGCGAGCTCCGCACCACGAGCTTCTACCTGTGCCTGCACATGAAACACTGTGTGGGTGTCAGTACCACTGTACTGGTGGAGTGAGCTTCTCGCCCACCCATACAAAACCTACACGTTCATTTACTTTGTGCAGCTTAAATCCCTTTTTGATTGTCTTTCTACTCTTGCCTTAGGTTCAGTTTTAGGACCGGCGCCTTGGCGCAACTTGTGTGTCAAAACCATCTCGTGCTTGCAATGTCAACGTTACTCATACTTTGCCTCTAGACCACTTCTCGTGCCACAACGTTAACCTATCAGGTCGTGCTTGCCTTTCGGCCAGAATCAGAGACGCAGCTACGCAGTAGTACCCAATTTCCTTACGATCGTGCTATAACTCCTTCGTGCCGTGCCTCACAACTCAGTGCGACTCAACCATATCGCCGCCTCGCGGCCCCTTTGTTACTTTGATCGCCAACTGACCCAATCATGACTTGTGGGTTTAGTGTCACACGACTGACTTTGCCTTGCGGCGGTTTCCCGACTTACACTCACACAACTCAACCAACTTATGCAACTATATGCCGACAACTCAAGACTCAATGCCACATCTCGTGCTGAAGCACGTCGCCTATGTTGTAGCCATTCTTTAAGTCCAATACTTGTATTCTAGCTTGTATACACCTTCGACAACTCAACTCAATCCAAAGGCATACCCGCGGATCTGCCGCTATGCCGACTCATCTATATGATTTGGTCACTGACTCCCAGAGCCATAGTGGACTCCTTTTTGTGGAGTATAGGATGGACCTTCTTTGGGTAGCTAGCCCTATTCCGCGTCCACCGAATACTTTGCCCCAGGCGCAGCTTTGGCTCCCAGAGCCTTTATGTTTCCTTAGGCCGCAATCGGTCCCGTGGCGCCACAGGTTGCCGATTCGGGGAAACTCTACCTTGTCGACAAGTTGTCCATGACCATGCAAGACCGACTCAAACTGACGTCTCACATAGTCATTCACTTCTGGTGTTACCATCTCTTTTAGTGCCATTCCTCTCTTTTAGTGCCATTTCTCACATCTGAGATCTTGCCTCGACGACCCGTAGTCGCGAGCATTGTTCTTTCTTGCCTCAACGACCCAGTCGTGAGCATTTTTTTCTTTTTTTTTTCCTTTCTTTTAACTCAAGACAACAACTTATTTAGACACTTTCCAAAACTCAACTAATCAATCGTGGCCCGTGCCTTTAAAAACTCTAGGATCGTGCAATCGTGCCTCAACTCGACTTCCGCTCTACGCGGCGCTATCGCCCAAGTCATACTTTATATGACGGGCCGTGGGATCGTGGGACTATTTAAGTTGACAACCGCAGAAAGAGCGGGACAGCACTAGAAATGACTTAGGTCGATCGGCATAACTTTGCCTAACTTAATCGAGCCTATAACTTGACTTAAGGGACGAGCAAAGGCTATGCCAAGCCTTGCGTTATGGAAATGTGTATGCTTTGTCGAGCATTTACGTGGGCAATGCCTATGACTTAGGCCAACTCATGTGTCGGGACAATTCGACGGGACCGTGCATGCTTTAACAAGCATTCACGCAGGCGACGCCTATGACTTAGGCTATTTCATAACTTTGTGTCGAAGACCAACTTTTCTTCTCCCAAGCCACGTGACGAAGGACCGAGTGTCATTTTCAAAGTACGCCGTGCACCAACTCTAAGCCGACCGTGGGACGTTTTCCATGTTCTAACTCATTTTGACCCATCGGGATTATTCCCTTAGCTATGTGGATTCATGTCTTTTATTCTTAAGCCTACTTGTGCAAGTTGAAAACACGATTTATTATGTGAAGGCAAAGATGAGGCAAGTTCACCGAAACTACCCCACCTGAGCGATGTCTCCGAGCAAGCCGTTGCAAGGCTAAGTCCGAACGCCGTCGGCGTTTCGATTCCTCCGATTGACTTTACGGGACGGGGCACTACAGTATATCCCGGACCCGAGCCACATCCTGGATCATTCGGAATTGGTTGTTGGTACCAACCTTTCGTATGAGGAGAGGCCCGTATCCATATTGGACCAAAGAGAAAAGATACTCAAGAACAAGACTATCAAGTTAGTCCGTGTTGCTTGAGGTCATCACTCTTTGGGAGAGTCAACGTGGGAGCGTGAGGATGATATCCGATCGCGATATCCCGACCTGTTTGACTCGTGAGGTATAATATCTTTCCTATGCCTCATGTCTTCGATTCCTTGCTTGTACGAGTAATTGCTTGATTGCTTGACTAGTATAGCTTGCCTGTGAGTAGTATAGCTTGTCCTTGCATCTCTAGCCACTTGATTAAATTCTGAGGACGAAATTCTTTTAAGGTAGGTAGAGTTGTAATGACCATTGTTCGTATCACGTATCTCGGTATACGTGTACGTATTTAGACCCGTATTGCATGTTTCCTTGGTTGGTTCGGCCCAAGTTGACTTGGTTCGGCTTGGTTTTGCATGGTTCGGTTTTGAGTGGACCAAACCACTCCCACCAACCACTTTCATTAAATATCCCACCTACCACCACTTTCATTAAATATCCCATTAACATTTCTCTCTTCATTACTTCTTCTTCAACCACCAGGAAAGAAAGAGAGAGGGAGAGCTTAGGCAAGTGCACCTTGCTTCATGGAGGAAGTCCATTTTTATTGTTCCATTGTCTTCCTCATGTGTTTCTAAACCACTTTAGTACTTGGCATTTTTCATTTCCATGATTAAATTTTCGTAGATCTAGCTTTGTGGTATTTTTGGTTCCCAGGATTTTTGATCCATCAAACTTGCATATTTTGCTAAGTTGATGATCCCATGATTGCAGAGAAGTTCGTTAGGTCCAATTTGACCTATGAGATTTTGCGGAGCCGCATGGACATTTTTAGCACTTGGGCGCATGGCCTATGAATGCTATAGTAAGCATTTAGTTTGCATGCATTATTTAATGCAATACTAACTGTCAGCCACATAGGCATCATTATTTTAAATGCATTAAGAATGGAATGCATCAGCACCCAAGAGAGCCGCATATGGTATTCAAAGTATGCCGCAGATGCATGCAATATTTTGAATGCAATATTCTAACGTGCATTTAATGCATACAATATTTAATGCATACTCCAAATACATACACTAAAGCATTAAGCCGCATGCCTCTTTTGCATTCCCCAAATGCCTTCAGCCGCATGGAGGAGCAAGTGAGCCGCATGCTTAGGCAACACTAAAATGTATTATAATAATGCATTAATTTCTTAATGCAGCCGCATGCATTCATTGCACTCAATGCATTCAATGCATTATGAAAATGCATTATAGTAACCATGCATTAATAGCAAGCCGCATAGGCTTCTGAGACTTAATGCTTTAAGCATTTAAGTCCCTTATATTTATTCCTTAGTGCTTTAAGCATTTAAGTCCTTTAAATTTATTTCTTAATGCTTTAAGCATTTAAGTCCTTTATATTTATTACTTAATGTTTATATTTTATGCTTTAGTCCTTATGAATGCAACTAAATGCATCATAGCCGCATGACATTTTAAGGAATGCATTTTATGCATTTTGATGCACTATTAAGGCATCAGCCGCATAGCCCCCCCCCCCATGGAATGCATGTGATGCATGTCTTTCCAAATGCATTTTTTTAGCATTAATTAATGCATGTCTTTTCCAAATGCATTTTTAATGTTTAAATACATTCCTTTCCTAATAGCATTCTTAATGCATGGATAATACCTCACTTTAATGCACTATTAATACATTACTTTAATGTATTTTATCGTTACATTTTTTTTATGAACCAGCCGCATATGGCCAGATGACTGCTGGCCGCATGAAAAATTTTGAGCCGCATGAGTCCCCCACAGTTCTTGCCCTTCTAATATTTAATTATTAAATGTGCACTTGTGCTAGATTAATTATTCCCTGACACGATGGTGACCCGTTGTGGTGCACTTTTGGCATGACATGATAGTGGCCCGACGCGGCGCACTCCTGACAGTGAACATGACAAGATTGGATGGCCTGGACACCGTGGATGATTGTGTTTGTACAATTGAACCGGTAACGTTTACATCATGTCTAGGACAGGGATCCCTGAGTGCCACGGTCAGGGGTACCCACTGTAAATGGCTAAGGCTAATAACTAGAATAATTCAGCAGTCATGAGAGATTTTCCCAGCTACAGGCGATCCCGTTATTCCGGCCACCATTGTGGAACTTGTAGCCTGCCGACGAGTAGGGCACAAGTCTAAATTCACTGATACATGGAAAGAACGATGTACTGCTTAATGAACCCAAGTCGCCTGGATAACCTGGATTAGCTGCAGGGCTTGTGGCTGGAGGAACGTCTCACTGCATGTTGTGAAAACCCTAGTTAGCTAATGTAGAAAGCCGTAGTCATTGATTGGCCGGGAACGATTTTATGGTATGGTTTTAGTGCTCGATTATTGCAGGCTTGATCGCATGATTGTCACTTTTAGCAATAAGGATCAGTGGCTGAGTTCTGTTCAGGCGAAGGGTTACAACCCCGGTCTTTGTTTGGTTTAAGGGTTGTAATCTGGCTTCCGGAACAGTTCTAAGTCCTCTCTTCTTTTATTGTCTTATTGCACCCCATGTCATGCTTGTAATGTTTTACCTTACCAACAAGATTGGAGACGGAGTTCTATTCAGGTGAAGGGTTGCAACCTCGGTCCTTGTTTGGTTTAAGGGTTGTGACCTGGCTACTTGAATGGTTCCCTCGTACTCCATTATGACTGTTGTTATTCTTTTACTTTCAGTTCTTTTAACTGCTTTAAAATATATTTCTAATGTGCTGGTTTTAGTTCTTAAGTGAAGCCTCCTTTGTGGCACTTGCTCTTTCTGGGATCTGACCCAGCTGGTTTTGTGTGGCCAGATTTCGGAGCTACCTCAGAGGATCTACCGACCTTCCAGCCCGATGGTGACCATCAGGCGTGACCAGGGCAACGAGTGGGTTTATTTTTGCTCTCCCACTCTATTGTAAAAATTTTATTTTGAGGCGTTTAGCCGACGAGTACCTGTTAGCTCGTATTGCATACCTTATTATTGTCTGCCTACGGGCTGTAACATGATTGACAGATCCTAGGGTTGATCATGTATGACTAAACTCTTGCTAGTCCTCACATTTTGTAACGACTAGCTTCATGATCAGCTGAATATGTAATGTTTGGGACACCTTATTATTGTATATTTAGTGATCTTACATCTTGTGACCTTACTTGTTTGCTTGAGATTGAGACAATTAGGCTTGTTATTGACCATAAGAGACTGATGGATTGTAGTTAAACCTTCATGTATCTAGACAGCCGTGACCGTATAGTGGGATGGATTTCATTTCATTATACGTAGCTGGCTATGTATGCCCCCGCTCTCCAGTATTCTGGTTCTGGGGCGTTACAGGAACCAAGGGGAAAGCAGGCGGCTTCTCACAGCAAGAAGAAGGACCCTGACAATCTAAAAGTCAAGGGAACTTCTTTCAAGAAAAAGAAGCCAAAGTCTCAAATGCCTTGCTTCAAATGTGGCAAGAAGGGCCACTTTAAGAATGAGAGCAAAGCAAAAGCCAAGCAATCGGAGCAAGGAGAGCCTAGTAAGGTAACTATGATCACTAATGTTGTTGCTATGATTGCGCAGGTTGATGCGGTAGGAACTGATGCTGACTGGTGGGTAGACACTGGAGCCACCTGCCATGTTTGCTCCAGCAAGGAGTGGTTCACCACCTACACCCCTACTTCTGATGTGGTTATGGTGGCGAACCAGGCACAAGCTGAAGTGCTTGGGATCGGGACAGTGGTATTGAAGCTGACTTCTGGCAAGTCTCTGATGCTTCAAGGCATGAAGCATGTACCTGCTATCGCCAAGAACCTGATCTCAGGAGGCCTACTTTGCAAAGCAGGCCTCAGGATGGATGTCAATGCTGGTCAGATGGTGATGTCTATTAGAGGAACATATTTCGGAAAAGCTTTTTATATCGAAGGAATGTTCAAAATTTAGCTTGTAAATCAGTTCAATGTTGTTAATGCAATCACTCATTCTGCTTATTTTTTTGAGTTGTGGCATAATAGGCTAGGACATGTTCATTCTAAACGAATTAACAGAATGTCTAGTCTAGGGCTTATCTCCAAGTGTGGGGGTAAGGTAGAGAAATGTGAAGTTTGTGCTCAAACTAAGATCACAAGAAAACCCTTTCCTCGGGTTAATCGAAGTACAGATCTTCTGGAGTTAGTACACTCAGATATCTGTGACTTCAAACAGTTCTCTACAAAGGCCGGGATGAAGTATTTCATAACCTTCATCGATGACTTCTCTAAGTATGCGTTCGTCTACTTGCTGAAGGCTAAAGACGAAGCATTTGAGAAGTTCAAGGAGTTCAGGGTCGTAGCTGAGCGGCTGACTGGACAACAACTCAAAAGAATAAGAAGTGATCGAGGTGGGGAGTACAGGTCTCATGAATTCGCATCATTCTGCAAAGAACATGGAATTGTCAATGAGACTACGACTCCGTACTCTCCTAAATCAAACGGAGTAGCTGAGAGGAAGAACAGAACGTTAACAGAAATGATTAACTCAATGTTGTTGACTGCTGGCCTTCCTAAGTGCTACTGGGGAGAAGCTGCATTGACGGCCACTTTTATTCTAAATAGAGTGCCTCATGCAACTTCAGACGTTACTCCTCATGAACTCTGGTTCAAGGTCAGACCTAACTTGAATGTCATTCGAGTGTGGGGGTGTCTGGCATATGTCAAGCTTCCAGATCTGAAAATTCAGAAGCTTGGGACAAGGACTACTAAGACAATCTTCTTGGGGTATGCCGAGAAGAGTGATGCTCGGAGATTTCTTGATATTGAGTCAAATCATATCATTGAATCTTGCGACGCAGAATATTTTGAAGACAAATTTGCAAGGCACAAGAATATTATTCTTGCGGATGTACCGGAGAACAATGAGGGTGCGCAACAAACTGAAGTCTTCAATGAAGATGTGGTCCAAGAAGATGTTGTTGAAACAACGATTGAACCAGAACAAGCTGAGCCGTCAGCTAAGCGTGTGAGGAGGCCGAAGGACTTCGGAAGTGACTTTGTCACCTATCATGTGGAAGCAGATCCGCTTACCTATGATGAGACGATGAAGACCAGAGATTCAGTTTTCTGGAAGGAGGCGATTGACAATGAAATTGATTCCATCACCTCAAATAATACTAGGGTGTTGGTTGATCTTCATGAAGGAGCGAAATCCATCGGATGCAAATGGATCTTCAAGAAGAAGATAAAAGCAGACGGAACTATTGACAAGTTCAAGGCTAGGTTGGTAGCCAAAGGGTTTTCTCAGAAGCAGGGGATTGACTATTTTGACACGTATGCTCCAGTTGTCCGGATGACCACCATCAGGATGTTGATTGCTCCTGCAGCAATACATAAGATGGTGATACATCAGATGGATGTAAAAACGGCTTTCCTAAATGGCGAGATGACCGAAGAGATTTACATGCAACAGCCAGAGGGATTTGTCGTCAAGGGTCTTGAAGACAAAGTCTGCAAGTTGGTAAAATTTTTGTACGGTCTTAAACAGGCTTCCAAGATGTGGCATGAGAGATTTGACAAGGTTATAAGGTCAAATAGCTACATGGTCAGCGAGACGGACAAGTGTGTTTACACGAAGTTCGCTAATGGAAGAGGTGTGATCGTTTGTCTGTATGTGGACGACATGCTTATCCTAGGTACGGATATGAGCTGTGTCACGGAGACAAAGAGGTTCATCTCGAGCAAGTTCAGTATGAAGGACTTGGTGGAAGCTGATATGATCTTATGGATCAAGATCATCCGGACAGACACTAGACTAGCGCTGTCACAGTCTCATTATATTGAGAAAATGATCACTCGTTATGGGTATCGGATCTTCCAGGGATCGATACGTCGTACAGGTGTGATCTGAAGCTGAAACCTAATTCAGGAAAAAGCGTCAGGCAGCTGGAGTATGCAAGCGTAATCGGAAGTTTGATGTATGCTACTACTGCCACAAGGCCTGACATAGCTTTCGCCGTGGGAATGCTGAGTCGTTTCACGAGCAACCTTGGTGTTGAACACTGGAAGGCTGTGAAACGGGTTATGAGATATCTGAAGAAGACTCAGACATATGCACTGTACTACAGCGGAGATCCGCAGGTAGTGGAAGGCTTCAGTGATGTCAACTGGTGCTCAGATTTGGAGAGCGAGAGGTCCACAGGTGGATATATTTTCACAATGGGTGGAGCTGCTATATCATGGAAGTCGAAGAAGCAGACAATGCTCTCGCGGTCATCCATGGAATCTGAGTTCTTTGCACTTGATACCGTAGCCGAGGAAGCAGAATGGCTTCGGGAGCTCATGTATGATCTTCCAGTGGTTGGGGCACAAATACCGGCAATACCGATATACTGCGACAACCAGGCGACTGCGACGGTGGCATCAAATGACCTCTTCAACGGAAAGAAGATGACTGTACGGTTAAAGCACATGGCAGTACACGATCTTATTAAGAGAGGTGTAATTGCAGTGATTGATGTTCGGAGTCAGAAAAACCTGACGGATCCGTTCACCAAGGGCCTCAAGCGCCAGCTGGTCGAGGACTCAGCATGTAAAATGGGCTTGAAGGCATTCTGATATTAGTTATTATATTCCTACCATAAAGTTTTATGCTATTAGTTCAAGGATTTAACTACTAGGCATCTAGCTTTTAGTTCAAGGGAGGACCATTAACTAGAAGAATATCAAGAACGGTGGGTACATGTTCTATTGGGCATGGAGAGGTTACGGACCTATAACCACTGTTGTCTACTGTTGTTTTCTGCGGAAAACGGTTCCTGTGGGAAGGTTGGCTTAATTGTCTTAATGAGTTCTCAGGCAGAGTGAATGCCTGGTGTGCTTTACAGGAAGCACGGTAGAGCAGCACTACAAGGAGTGAAACTCCATGCTACAGTGGGGTGACTCCACAATGAGGTTCCTATATGTGGGGTGCTGCCCAGGAATAGGATAAAGCCTCGGCTTAGCAGGCCAAGTCACAGCGGTGTAGCACCGCAAATAGGCAGTTAGCCTAATGTTGTATGTTAAAAATAAAGAGGGGTGTAGTCAGCACTACAAAGAGGAGGAGTTCCTCATGTTACAGTGGAACGACACCACGATGAGGTACCCGGTTAGGGATAAAGCCTCGGCCTTGCAAGCCATGTCGTTGCGGCGTAACACCGCAAGGGAGCCTAAGGCTTCATGCTGGGTAGTTTGGCACTACAAAGAGGCGGTTGCCTCATGCTACAGTAGTATGACACTATGATGAGGTTCCCGGTACGGGGTAAGGCCTCGGCTTTAAGCCATGTCATAGCGGCGTAGCACCGCAAGGGAAGCACAAAGCGCTTCATGCCATGTCTCTTTATAATGAACTCACATATAGTGTATGGACAAAGAGATATCAGGCCGTCTCTTGAGGGTAAACTTGTAGACGCCCGAAATTATACACTGAAATCAGGCTGGCACAGGGCCTTTAATGTGTAGCCAGAAGCACAAGTAACTACATTATGTGAGTGGAAAGAATTTTAGCTATGATGCAGAATTCAAGGCTTAGTCCATTCTTGTATTATAGTCTGTTGTTTAACCCATGCGGGAAGATTCAAGTCGTCTGCGACATCTCTCCTAATACATGATGGACAGTTACTGTGGAGAACACTTATACCCATATATATAGAGATATGTGGGAGATTGTTGGGTTTTGGCCTCATTTGTTTAGAACTTTAGTCCCACATCGGCTAGGCCAAAACAAATGTATCTCTATATATTAGCTTTCCTATTCTAGAGATGCACATGTGGTGTGGAGGTGCACATGGGTGTGTCATGTGGGATTATTTTTCTAATAGAAAAAAGGCTAAATCAACAATTGAAAGCATTCATGCTTTTTGCTCTTGGGAAATTTATTTCCATGGGAGCTAAGTCCCGTAGGGGCTTAGCGACTCGGACTCGGACTCGGACTCGGGCTCGGACTCGGGCTCAAGGGCTCATGAGGCGTAATGTGGCGTTTTGTTGGCACACTTTGCACTTAGCACGTCAGCATCGTCGCTAGGCGCATAGTGCGCTTAAGTTGCGCTCATTGCGTGAGCCACTTGCGCGACCACGTTACGCGGCCCGTTACGCGAGCCCAGTTACGCAGTCAGTATGCAGTCTAGTACACGCAGTGTGCGTAGTGTGTGCAGCGTGTGCAGCGTGCATAGAGTGCGCAGTGTGCACAGCATACGCAGTGTGCGTAGAGTGCGTAGTGTGCACAGGTTGCGTAAAATGGCTGTGTGCGTAAAGTACAAATTAAGCTGGTTACGTGAGTGGCGCAACTTGTGACAGAACGTGTCTTTGCATGTTCTAAGCGGTTGCTCCATATTCGGGGTGGTTATTACCACGTCCCTAACATTGTGCTAACCGGGCAGTTGTTGCAGGGGCCTATATAAGGTCTCCTCCTTCTCTCTCACAGTCAGGGACTAATACACAAGTAGTAGACAGAAAGTTTACAAGTGTTTAGAAGCTGTAAGAGAGAAGAGAGGTTTTGTACCAGCGTTGAGTTTTGCAAGGGAGTACGTGTTCATCCGAGGAGTCAGAAGAGCAAGAGTGTTCCAAGTTCTCCGACGAACTTGCTGGTTCCTGGAAGCTATTCGTGTGGGACAAATAAAGCTTTGAGCAACGGTGATCATTCACCCCAGCAGGAGTTTTTCCATCTTTTGCCTGTCACCTTCTTCGTTTATCAGAATTCTATTAGCGCACCTTCGGTGAAGTGTTTGCGTTGGTAGAAATCTGTGCACCTTCTGTGAAGTGTTGCTCACCTTCTTCATTCATCAGAATTCTATTAATGCACATTCGGTGAAGTGTTTGCGTTGGTAGAAATCTGTGCACCTTTTGTGAAGTGTTGCATTAGTAGAATTTCTGTTACGTACCTTCTGTGAAGTGTTACGTAATAACGATTGTTTTTACAATTGTTACGAATTCTCAGTTTTCTATCGAAAAATTGTGCCCTGGCAATAACAATATTTAACAATAGCAACAACATAATATTTAACAATAGCAACAACACATTAACAGATTCAACACCAGATAACATAGAAGAGATACAGAGGCATGAGGAAAAATATACCTCCATAGCCGAATAAGTTTGGGTATTTGGCATTGATATCATCATCGTGTTCACACATCTATTTTTCCGGAATGATGGTCCCGAGCGACATGGACTGGATGGATGGTCTAGGTCTTGAGCACCTTCTCTCTCATGTCCAAAAAAGAAAATAGTTGATCCTCATAAGAAATGTCAATACCAAAGACTAGATGTGACTAATCGAGGATGTGACCCATATTCAGAACATATTGACACAGCTAAGATGTATGAAACACCTCATGAAGCAAAGGAAGATGAGGAGACGATATGACACATATCCAATTCACTCGAGGATGTCGAACGGACCGTTGTATCTCAAGCTAAGCTCTTCCTTAATTCCAAATTTGATAACTCCACAAGTAGGCGAAATCCAAAGGAATACATGGTCATTGATACTGTACTCAGGAGACCTCATATGCTGATCTTTCCAATGATGTTGTCGATCATGTGTTACTATGTTTTCGTATGAAAAAGAAATTACAATTTATTTCAAAGAATGTCACGAGACTGGAACTTAGGCTATTTTCATAGGAGGTTTGGAGATCACGAGACTGGAACTTAGGCTATTTTTGGAGAGCCTACATACCCGAAGACGTTGTTTGATCAGCTTGATCTTATAAACTGTCTATGTGATCATGTTGTCCTTAATCTGGCACTCGATCCTAACTTGTTAAACTAGCACTCGACCTTGACTTGTTGACAGACCAAAGACTTTGAGATGAATCGTGGTATCTCTCTCTTCATGTCATTCCACCAGAAGTGTTGTCTGATATCTTTGTACATAATTCGTGCCTCTTGGATGGACGAGTATTGTGAGCCTCGATTATAGTATTCTGTCGGATGATCTCCACTCGGCACACAGAGACAACTCACGGGCCAGAGTGTCTCCTCCTTATTAACTCTCAACTCCAACCTGAGACCTGACTCATATTTTGTCCTGAACTTCAGAAGTTTTGGATCTCCTGACCGTGCTGCTCCAATCCGCTCCACCAAAATGGACTGTATTTGAATATTGCTAAAAACACGTGTCATGTGGTGGAACAATCTCGATGACCATCTGATAAAGATGCTCAATGCTACAAGTCTGCAAAGCGCAATGTCTTATCGCTAAATGTATCATGAGGCTCCATTCATATGCCCATCCAATAAATCATGGATTCCCTCTTTTTGGTAGCCCATATCTTCCTACATGGCTACCATGATGTAAACTTTTCTTATGTCAAACATTTAGGACACTATCCTTATATTATCTTGTCCTACAATCCCTTTCACTTTGCATTCAATTTTTCCGTAGGGTTAATGATAAAAGTTGGAATGTTAGTCCTACTATAACTAAATCTCGCATGGTAACCAATATCCTTTTATAAATCATTTAGACTTTTAAAAGGGGGAAAGTATGACGTTTTTAAATCGAGAAGGTTTGAAGATGTGTGTTAAAAGATTGAAAAGTTAGATTGGTTGGTTTTTTTTTAGACTAATTCTAAATGCACTTCAAGTTTTATTTGGGACAAGTTCTTTTTTAAAATTTTTTTTTACAAGTTGGTCACTTACATTTGTTACTTGAGACTAGTCCAATTTATTTTAGGACTGCCAATGAAGTTGACAGTCCCAACGCCACATTCCTACTTTATGTCACTCCTAACATAAAGTAAAATTGTTAACTTTGTTGGCAGTCCTAATTAGTGTTGTGACTGCTAACTTTGTTGGCAGTCCTATGTCCAAACATAGAGTTTAGATAGGACTGACAATAAAGTTGGCAGTCCTAACATGAAGTAGAAATGCCCACAAAATGGGCAGTCCTACATTATGTTAGTACTGCTGGCAGTCACACAAAGCGGCAGGAACAGATCGTGGAAGAAGAAAAAGAAGTACGAAAAAAGGACCTCGTGAAGTCATCCCTCACCAGCGTACTTGACCCACAGATAGTAGTAGGGGGACACCTCGATGTCGTCCTCGAGAAGGAGGTCGAAGTCGTCGTCCGAGGATGGGTACCAGCTCTCCCCCACCGCCCGGATCAGACCGCCCTTCGGTCCCCGTCTCCGACCCCGCCTCCTTCCACAGCCACGCGGCCCCGCGCACCCTGCCGTCATCCGCTCCACCGCGCTCCCGCGCTCCCGCGGGCGTCCTCACCCCTGCGCCCCCGTGCCCCCGCCGGCGTGCATGCCCTCGCGCCCCCGCGGGTGTCCGCTGTTGGAGAAACCTTAATTCTTTGGGGGTTGGGCAGTCCAAAGTAAAATTGGAACTGTCCTGAATAAAATTTTACTAAATTGGAATGTCCTAAAGTAAGGGATGTCACCAAGTAAAAGTTGGAGTGTCCCTAGAATTTGCCTTTTTTTAACCTCACTTTTCTAGAATTTCAAGTAAGATGACCTCTATTACAAATTTGATTATTTTATCCCACATGCTATCAGTCGCAATCATACAATAGGAATGTATATCTTGTAAATATTTATGGCTTAATTGCTAATTGCTACCCTCAACTATCACACTTTTTCAAGTTGATACCCTAAACTTTTTTTTGTAACAACTTGATACCCAGACATTATTTTGGACAAAAATGCCCCTACCCCTAACCCCCCTCCCCCGTGCTCGCTTCGCCCCCCCCTCTTCTGCTAGCTACGGCCGCAGCTCCCCCCCCAACCCCCCCTGCTCGCTTCAGGTGGCCCGGTCGGCGGGAGGCCGGTCGGCCTTGTGCGCGAGGGGGCGCGCTGGGTCGGCGCGGCGCTGGCCGGAGGGCGGTCGGGGGATCCGCGGAGGGGCGTGGTCGCTAGACCAGGGGCGCGGGTGGCCGCGTGCGCTGGAGGGGCGCGGGAACAGGCGGCGGAGAGGGTCGACGTTGGCCGGAGCTAGCAGGGGGGGTGGCCGGAGTGGGGGAGGGGGTGGAGGGAGGGAAGGGATAAGGGTATTTTGGGGTTTTTTAAAATGTTAGGTATTAAGTTGAAAAAAAAAATAGTTGAGGTATCAATCTGTTACGAAAAAAAGTTTAGGGTATCAACTTGAAAAAGTGTGATAGTTGAGGGTAGCAATTAGCAATTAAGCCAATATTTATTTCGGAAACATGATGGATACTTGTTAGAGCATCAATAGTAAGGCTGCTCCAATTTTTAGATTCTAGATGCAGAATGTACGAGTTCTTTTTTTTTCTTCTTTTTTTTTAAGAATAGTACGACTCAATTGGAATCATATATATATATATATATATATATATATATATATATATATATATATATATATATATATATATATATATATATATATATATATATATATAGGCAAATTATAAGAACACATAACATTTTGATCGGGGCTAGCCAGGATTAGGGCTAGTCAGGATTTGAGGAGATTTTACTCGGACTATCAAAATATTCCACTCAGGGGGCTGTCCAAACCCCACACCCCCCCAAACCCCAAAAATCAATCTCATTTCTAAATTTCACTCTCTCTCTTCACAAACCCTAACTTTCTTCTTCTTCTATCCATCTTCTTCTTCTCCACCATTTCCATTCTCACATCTCCATCAAAATCCTAGTTTTCTTCTCATCATCTTCTTCTTCTTCTTCTTCTCCACCATTTCCATAATCACCATCTCCATCAAAACCCTAGTTTCCTTCTCTTTACCAATTTCTATGGCACCAAAAAAATTAAATAAACCCTAAAATGCATGAAAATAAAGCTTAAATACTTCTTTCCTCACAAAGAATGCATGGAAATAAACCCTAAAATGCATATTTCACTCTATTATCAAGATTGAAATAAACCTTAACATGTTTCTTTTTTTCATTCGGAAATTTCGACTTTAGGACTGCCAGAAATTGTGGCAGTCCTGAAAGGAACTTGCTGTACAGCAAGTATCTTTCAGGACTGCCTCAATTTTTGGCAGTCCTCAATATGTCTAGGACTGTCAGAAATTGTGGCAGTCCTGCTGTAGAGCATGTCCCTTTCAGGACTGCCACAATTCCTGGCAGTCCTAAGTATTTCTAGGACTGCCAGCAATTATGGCAGTCCTGTTGTACATCGAGTATATTTCAAGACTGCCACAATTTCTGGCAGTCCTCAATACTTTTAGGACTGTCAGAAATTGTGGCAGTCCTGATATGAACTCAATTATTCTACAACTAGGATTTTTTCCATCGTTTTCTGTTGGGAACGAAGTGCGGAAACCGTTCCCCCAAACCAGAAAGTCCTGCGAGAGAACCGAGCAAAAGTACACAAACCAAAAACGCCAAACACAATCGCAGACACAAAGATTTTTGACGTGGAAAACTCTTGCGAGAAAAACCACGGGACGATCGGAGTCCAACCCTGAAGAACCTCCACTAATGGAATAAAGAGAATACACCCTCTACAAGCTCCTCCCGATCCAACACGGATCACCACAACTCACTTGAAAGAAGAAAATTTTTGATTGCGGACTCCGAAGAACAAGAGATGCCGAAAAATTATTCGAAGCAATCTCTCCTTCACAATAGTCCTTAATCCTCTCCCTCTCTCTCTTTCAAAGATTGTAAAGCACTCTTTGTTTTGAGATGATTTTACAACTAGCATTCATCACCCTTTTATAAGCCCTTGGTAACCCATACATGGAAGGCCAATATATATGGAAACTTCCAATATAAATCAATCATATATTTAATGGAAATCCAATCATAATTAGCTTACCATAATTGGAAACCCAATAATATGGAAAGCTACTATATGAAGGGTCCAATCATAAATATATAATCAAAGTAAATATGGAAATCCAATCATATATTTCCTTACCATATATGTACCAAAATAAAATCCATGCACTCCCCAAGCTTCTCCGACACACGGATGGCGCTCGTCGCTCTCCGGGGTATTCTCCACATAGGTGGGAACCCCATCCACTCCAACAAATCTCCCCCTTCACAACTATGTGGAGGAGGTCGTCATCCCGACGATCTGCCTGCAGTACTCAAACTTCTCCCTCGGAAGAACCTTCGTGAGCATGTCCGCTCCATTGTCATCAGTATGAACCTTCTCAAGCGCCGCATCCTTCTTCTTAACCACATCCCGTATCCAATGATACCGAGTCTCGATGTGCTTGGATCGACTATGAAATGTCTGGTTCTACACAAGGTGAATAGCACTTTGACTGTCGCAAAGCAAAGTATACTGCTCTTGCTTCAGTCCTATTTCCTGCAGCAGCTTCTTCATCCACAACAACTCCTTGCAAGCCTCCGTCGCCGCAATGTACTCTGCCTCTGTCGTCGACAAGGCAACACACTTCTGCAACCGCGACTGCCACAATACCGCTCCTCCAGCAAACATTATCACATAGCCCGAAGTCGATCGCCTCGTGTCTACATCTCCAGCCATATCAGCGTCAGTATACCCAACCAGCTTCGGCTCGTCACCACCAAAAGAAAGTCTCCAATCGACAGTGCCCTGAAGGTATCGTAGAATCCACTTGACCGCACTCCAATGTACCCTTCCAGGATTTGAAAGGTACCTGCTAACTGTGCCAACTGCATGAGCGATGTCTGACCTCGTACACACCATAGCATACATAAGACTTCCCACAGCTGATGTCACGACCCGCACCCTAGAGTAAGGGCACGAGACGTGAATACGTCCAGCCTACGCCGCAGTGTCGACGGTAGAACGCTGTCCTAGGTCTCAACATCTAACAGTTTATCTCTAAGCAGTTTATACACCCCGAACGGGGCAACATAGTAATAACAAACTCAATCACAGCTAAGGAAGAGATAGCACGATATGAAATAGAACTCAAGAGAATAAAGAGATGAAATAGTCTAAGATAATCCAACAATCCACAATACAAGTCTCAGATGAAAGAATATATACAACTGATCTCCAAATAAAGTCTAACTAACAAGTCTCCAGACTACAAATGATAACAGACTATCTAATCTAGTCTAAACAGTCGGGGGAAAGTCCTCAGCTACTGCTGGATCCTCCTGAGGGTCCAGCTCACAGGTGTCATCAAGGGCTGCCCCATAATAGGTATCCAGGCAAGCCTCCTCCTCGTCCTCTGTAATATTTTCAACAGGTCCAGTCAGGACAGGAGCGAGCACAGTACATCTCAACAAATCATAGCAGGTTAGAAAATATGAACATGCAGTAAAGTAAGATACAGGTACTGAAAGAAAAGCAGTATGTAAACAGGAAGAGCTGTAATAGAATATCTACTATACATAGAGAACTAGCAGTGACTAGTGAGTCAGAGTACAATATGAACATGTAATACTCCCCCGTACCCCCGATCAATACACAAGGATCCAGCCAGGTTATGTTATATGATGCTATGTAGCAGACCCCGAAGGTGATAGACCCCGAAGGTGATAAGCCCCCGAAGGGTGGTAGACCCCGAAGGTGATACATAGTAGTCCCATAAAAATGGAGATTCTGGGGGTAACCCAACAGTGTAAGTCCCATAAGGATGGGGATTCTGGGAGTAACCCAACAGTGTAAGTCCCATAAAGATGGGGATTCTGGGGGTAACCCAACAGTGTAAGATTCCAGGAAGACTCTACGATCATGAGGGTACATGTCGTAAGTGATCAAAGAACCAAGAAGCATATGATACGCTATGAAAGTGAAACGCACAGAACATAGAGTACCCGATGCTCCCTAAGGATAACATCTCAAGAAAGGATCCATATAGTACCAATCCGTGTGACCGTCGTGACAGTACAAGTAAAGTAATCTACTGCAGGAAATAATTCTAAGCAAGATATGAAATGATCAGAGAATGTACTCGCCTGTAACTGAGTGTCCGATATGAATCGTACTGTCCAAGGAGTGGTGTCTGGCTCCTAAACAGAACAGCACAAGTCACAACAAGTCCAGAATAGTGAAATGGAGTCCTACTATGCATTCTACATGATTCTAAGTCAATCTTGGCCAAAGTCAACTCTTGGTCAACTTTGGTCAACCCTAGAAGTCAAACTAGGTCAACCTTGTCTAAACTAGGCTAAACTCACTAGCTAGGTCTAATAAAGCTATACTAGACTCTAACAAGGCTATACACACAACATTCAAGAATTCATAATACCTATGTATATACACTATATATAGATACACAAAATGAACCACACTAGGCATTAGGCTATACACTATGCATACACATATAGATATACTCTCACACATATATCTACACTACACATATGCACATAGACAATTGATATACTCATGAAAACTTATGGGAAGAAAACATGTGTGGGTGTGTACTGAAACTACAAGTGAAGAGTGTGTGGGTGATACAAGAGTGCAGGAATTGACAGTTTAATGAGGAGTGCAGGAATTAAACAAATCACAGCAATAACAAAATGTGTAAGTATTCTCTTAAAGGACTGAAAAGGGAAAGAAAGGAGGTTACTCAAGTATCAAAAGTTTTATGAAGCTGAAAACCAGTTTCAGTCCACCAAACTCAGATTCTTGTAAACTATCAACATACATATAACACCAATCCCAGGTTAAACCTTAACAGTTCCAGTTAAATCAATTCCCCCAAGTTACACAGCAATTAAACTTAGTAATTAGAAGGTTCAAAACAGGAAAATAATAGGTTCAGTGAAGAATAGGACTGTCAAGACAGTCCTCAACTTAGGACTTCAGATTTGAGTCAACCCCACAGCCAAAACAACCCAAAATTGACACACTAGAAGAATTTATATAGGGGAACAAGTTAGGAGTTTTATTATATGCAATTAGCAGTGTATAAAAGGTTAGAATGGTTGCCAAAGTTCAGTTTTTTACAAAAACTGAAAACTGGGAATACCTATGTTTCAGAAAAACTGGGTAAAGGAAAATTGATGCACAAAACAAATTAATATGAGTAATAAATGGTTGGTAATGAACACATAGCATGTACACGTGTCATAGGATGTGTTTGTGTCCCTGCAATAGGACACAAACGTGTCCAACAGAAGAATTCATGGAAATAGTGCACAACACACTGTGCAGTGTACACAGGCTCGTGCACGTGTGCACGAGTGTCGTGCACATGACACGACACGAATGGGGACTCGTGGTCGTGTCCCCAACTAGCCTAGGTATAGGTCTAGGTGCTAGACACCCTGAATCGTGTTGTATTGTGTCGTGTCCACAGTTGTGAAGCCGTGTCAGTGGCAAAATAAATCTGTGCACAGTGACAGTGTCTACCCAGTGCGTGGTCGATATCTCACCAACCCGACCACGAGAGGTCGTGAAATTTTGTATGTGGGGTGGCAGACAATGCCCCTAGCCACCCACAAAATTTCGTGTCAAAACAAATTGTGTCGTGTCCTGTGGAGTGCTCGATGAGCAGGGGATCACTGTAGCCCCGCGCGTGCGTGTCCAAGTGCGTGTGTGCGGGCGTCCAAACGACACGACACCGACACGATATCATCTCAGAGTTACAAAATTGGATAAGCGACATTAAAAACTAAATTTCCATTCAATTACAATTCAAAAATAGCACATAAAGTTTCATTTAGGCATTTACACAAACACTTGTCATGGGACTCAGATACGTGTCCTGTTAGGACACGAAACGACACGAAACCCTAGGGATTCCTATTCCTATAGTTAGGTTAGGTCTAGGGCTCCCTATTCATGCACTTAAACCAGAATTTCATGGTAGGAAAGGAGAGTTACCTCTATGTATCAAATCCTCCCAAAAAGCTCAAAGAGTGGGGTTCTTCCCAATGGTGGAACTCCTCCAAATCTCTCCAATACCAACAGAAAGTAGGTAGAATTTAGAACCCAATGCAATTTGTTTGGGTTAAAAAGGAATAAAGATGGATTTATGATGAATTTCTAAAGATGGGAGCTCACCTATTCTTCTCTTGCAATAAATTTCTAAGGGAGAGGCTAGCCCTAACTTTGGGAGACATTAAATAGGATGTGATGGGTCAATAGTGGCTGCCATGGGCTGATTAGGGTTAGGGTTGGTTCATGGTGTGGGCCTATGGGCCATTAAGTCTAAGTCTTTAATCATGACTTATGTAGTCATAAGCCATATTAGCCTACACAACTCCAAATCACCCCTCCCTAGTTCCAATGACTTAAACCTCATTAAATTAGGTCCAACCAAGGTTACTTAACTTAACTAAGTGGCCATAACCTAGGTTAGTCACTAGGTTAGTCTTCTAGTCAACACAAGTCTAAGTCCACTATAGGCCCAAAATCAATTCTCCTAAAAATTACCAAAAATCACCAAAAATCATATTAATTATAATAAGTCCAAATATTAAATAATAATTCCAATTAATTCACAAAATTTCAAAAATGACCAAAATACCCCCAAGCTAGAAAAGTGGTAGTGACAAATCTACCCTCCTTAAAATAATTTCGTCCTCGAAATTAAAGGCGAAACTAAACTGCTGAGAAGGATAGAAGAGTATACCTCAAGGTCCAAAAAGATAAGGGTAGCGCTCGCGCATCTCATCCTCCCGCTCCCAGGTCGACTCTCCTGGAGAATGATGCCTCCATGCGACGCGTACCAAGGGTATCACCTGGTTCCTCAGAACATTCTCCCGTCGATCCAGAATCTCCACGGGCTGCTCTGGATAGCTGAGAGAAGGCCCAACCTCTATCTCTGAATGATCGAGCACATGGCTAGGGTCAGCCACGTACCGCCTCAACTGTGATACATGAAATACGTTGTGGACTCCCACAAGTGCAGGCGGCAAGTCTAGCCTGTAAGCAACGTCACCGACTCTCCCGCTGATAACGAAAGGGCCGATGAAGCGCGGGCTAAGCTTTCCGCCTCCACCAAAATGTATCGTACCACGAGTCGGAGATATCCTCAAGAAAACCTGGTCTCCGACCTAATCACAAGCAAGGTCTCAATTAATATAAATAACAAACATGATCAAACATCACCATCAAACAACCTAAATCTAATCCTACTCTAATCTGTACCTCAAACTCCAAGGGCCTCCGGTGGCTATCGGCCCAGTGCCGATGTCTGTCCTGCGCCACGCGAAGTCTGTCCCTGATGAGCTTCACCTTCTCGGCCGCATCCACAATCATCTCTGGCCCCAGCAAAGCTCGCTCACCAACATCATCCCAGGATAAGGGTGTACGGCACCTACGCCCGTACAGAGCCTCGAAAGGTGATATCTCGATGCTGGCCTGGAAGCTATTGTTGTATGCAAACTCCACCAGATGAAGATAATCCTTCCAGGAACCTCCAAAGTCTAGGACGCACGTCCGCAGCATATCCTCAAGGGTCTGAATAGTCCGCTCCGACTGTCCGTCCGTCTGGGGGTGGTATGCAGTACTAAACTTGAGCTGAGTGCCCAAGCTGGTCTGCAGACTCCTCCAGAAATGGAAAGTAAAACGGCTATCCCGATCTGAGACGATGCTGACCGAAACTCCGTGGATCCTGACTATCTGCCGCATATATATCTCCGCCAGTCTCTCTGTAGACGTACCCACCTTGAATGGCAAGAAGTGGGCCGATTTGGTCAACCTGTCCACGATGACCCAAATCGCGTCTTTCCTTCCTGGAGTACGCGGCAATCTCTGAAACGAAGTCCATCGCGATATGCTCTCATTTCCACTCGAGAATGGGCAGCGGCTGCAACAATCCACCGGGCCTCTGTCTCTCTGCCTTGACCTGCTGACAGACCAAGCACCTAGCTACGAAGTGGGACACCTTCCGCTTCATTCCTGACCACCATACATGCTCTCGCAGATCTCGGTACATCTTGTTGGCACCCGGGTGTATAGAGTACTGCGATCTGTGGGCCTCCTGCATAATCTGCTCTCTGAGCTCCCCGCTAGGCACACATAACCTGGCACCGTACCTCAGGGCACCATCCTCTGCAAGTGAAAACTCTGGATCTCCCACTCCCATACTGATATGCTCTCTGATACTCTGAAAAGCCACATCCTCGAACTGGGCCGCCTTGATCCTGTCCACCAAGTCTGACTGAATCTGCATCCCCCATAGCTGCATCTGCACTCCTGGCACGATCACCTCAATCTCCAGGCTCTCCAAGTCGGCAAGCAAATGCCGATCCATGGTCAAACACATGGCTGTCGGATACCTGCTCAAGGCATCGGCAACCACGTTGGCCTTCCCTGGATGATACTGCAGTACAATATCGAAGTCCTTCATCAACTCCAACCATCTGCGCTGCCTCATGTTCAACTCCTTCTGAGTGAACACATACTTTAGGCTCTTGTGATCTGTAAAGATCTCCACCCTCTCACCATACAGATAATGCTTCCACAGCTTCAGTGCAAATATCACTGCTGCCAGCTCCAGGTCGTGGGTAGGGTAGTTCTTCTCGTGGGGACGTAACTGCCTGGAAGCATAGGCAATCACCTTCCCGTGCTGCTGCAACACACAACCCAGCCCCTTCCCTGAAGCATCACTATAAATAGTGAATCCACCTGATCCTGAAGGCAACGTCAGAATCGGAGCTGTCGTCAGCCGCTTCTTCAACTCATCAAAAGCTGCCTGACACTCCTCTGACCAAACATACTCAGTGTCCTTCCGGGTCAACCGTGTCAACGGCTCTGCAACCCGGGAGAAATCCTGCACAAATCTCCGGTAATATCCTGCTAGCCCCAGGAAGCTCCTGATCTCTGCGACTGAAGTCGGCGCTGCCCATGCCCCAACTGCTACAATCTTCTTGGGGTCAACTTAGATACCATCTCCAGTCACAACGTGCCCCAAGAAATCCATCCGGTCCAAGAAAAACTCACACTTGGAGAGTTTTCCATAAAGCTGCTCCTTCCTGAGAATCTCCAGCACTATCCGTAGATGCTCCTCGTGCTCCTCCTCAGTCTTGGAATATATCAAGATATCATCAATAAACACTACTACAAACTGATCCAGATACTGATGGAACACCTTGTTCATAAGGTTCATAAACACAGCTGGTGCATTGGTTAGCCCAAACGGCATAACCAAAAACTCAAACTGCCCGTACCGCGTCCTGAAAGCGGTCTTGGGAATATCATCCCCCTTCACCTTCACCTGGTGATATCCCGACCTCAGATCAATCTTGGAAAATACCCGAGCTCCGCTCAACTGGTCAAATAGATCGTCGATCCGTGGCAGTGGGTATTTGTTCTTGATCGTGAGGTTGTTGAGTCCCCTATAGTCAATACACATGCGTACTGACCCATCCTTCTTCGGCACAAACAACACTGGTGCACCCCATGGCGACGAACTCGAGCGGATGAAGCCCTTGTCCTGTAGCTCATCCATTCTGCTTCTTCAGCTCCACCAGCTCGCTGTTGTTCACCCGATAGACATGCTGAGAGATGGGTTCCGCTCCTGGAACCAAGTCTATCGAGAACTCTATGTCTCTGTCTGGTGGCAGTCCCGGCAACTCCTCCGGGAAAGCATCCATATACTCTGCTATCAAGGGGTGTGGAATTGTCTGCTCCTCGACCGAGACTCCACAGAAGACTCCGCTGCTCTGCTCTGCCTGACGTCTGGAGTACTCGAACTCTGGCTCCTCCGGTGCTCTGAACAGAACTCTACCCCCTCTGCAATCGATGCTGGCGTGGTGGCTGCTCAACCAATCCATCCCTAGTACTATATCGTAGTTCGGCAATGGCATTACGAGCAGGCTCACCTCCAACTCACGGCCTCCCAAAACTACTCTTCGACCCTTACAAACATCACGCACGTGGATAATGCCACCTCCGGTCGTGATCTTGTAAGTCCTAGGCAACAATTCAGCTATGATACCGTGTCTAATCGCAAAAGATACAGATATGAAGCTATGCGATGCACCAGAATCAAATAATGCAAAAGCTGGACTGGAGTCGAGAAGAATCGAACCTGCAATCAGCTCTCCAGTCACCTCAGCCTCTCCTGCTGCCATAGCGAAAGCTCGCCCCTGGTGGCCTCCCCTGGCCTGCTGCTGGTGTTGGACAAACCTCTGCTGCTGAGTCGGCAGGGCTGGTCCCCGCTGCTGGCCCACTGGAGCTCTGGCTCCTGCTCCTCCTCCCGGAGCTGCTCGTCCTACACGGCACTCCCTCATCTGGTGGTCTGCTGAACCACATACAAGGCACTGTCCCAGCCTCTTCCTGCACTCATTGGCAACATGCCCGGGCTTCCTACAGTAGGTACAAACGGTAACCTGCCTCTGGCCCTGCTGGTGCTGCCTCGGCTGCTGCTGATGCTGCACTGGCTGGTGCCTCGGCTGCTGAAACTGCTGGGTCTGGAACCTCTGCTGCTGGTGGTGCTGCTGCTGAAAGTGCGGCCTCTTGGCCGGTCCTCCGCTACTGCTGCCTCCCTGGGAGTCTCGCCCCCTCTTGAGCCTAAGCTCAAGATCATCCTCTGCAGCTAGTGCGTCCACCAGTATCTCCTCAAATGTACTACCGCGGGCGTTCTTGGTGTAGGACTTGACCTCCTTTACCAAGCCCTTCCGGAACCTCCGGGCCTTCGTCGCCTCCGACAAATCCTCTACAAATCTGCCCAGGCGGCAGAACTCTCCTGTATACTCCTCCACAGACTGACTCCCCTGGACTAGGGCCTCGAACTGAGTCTCGAGGGCTCCCAGTGCTGCCTCTGGGAAGAACTTCTCCTCGAACAGCTTCTTGAATGCTGCCCAAGTCTGTCCTGCTGTGCCGACCCTCGGGTCGGTCTGGTACCATGTCCGGGCCAGATCCTGCATCATGCTGGCCGCTGCCTCTATCTGGATTCTCGCCGGAATCTCAGCCAGCCTGAAGATCTCCTCCATATGCTCGATCCACTCATCGGCATACAGGATCCCCTCTGTCCCGCGAAAGTCCCTCGGGTGCATCTTTTGGAAGTCCTGGATGCCTTTCTCCCGTGGCTGGTGTGGCTGCTGGACTGCTGCTGGCTGAGCCGCTACTCTCTCCACTGCTGTCACTGCCAGCTCAATGCCTCGAGTGAGCTCCGCCGTCTGCCTCTGCTGCTGTCCCTGCTGACCCTCCATGTACTGCCTGAAGAAGGCTAGCAGCTGCACTGCGTCTATCGTCCCTGGAGGCGGCTGCTGGTAAGGATCCTCTAGAAAAATCGGGTCCTGCCTCCGAGCCGGTGGGTGCATGTCCCCTGCTGCGGCTGCCGAGGTCTCCACACGAGCTGAGGTGGCAAGAGCTGCAGTCTCCTGGCCTCGCCGTGCTGGCTGAGAGGTAGCAGTCCCCTCTATAGCATCCTCAGGAACGATACGCTGTGATCGAGTCTCTACCATCCTGAAGATAGACAAACAAGAGTATCAATTTCTGAGAAAGAAGCGAAATAACAAAGGCGGACAATTTATAATTCAAAGGATCAGCTGACAAAAGGATTTAGATGGCAATAAAAGAAATTTTCCTAAAGTGATTGAGTATCTTAAAATTAATGTCCTATATCCTATAGCAGGCTGCAGTGATACTCTAGTTCGAGTACCACTACACTTCTAGTCTAGACCTGCATGGGCCACCACTAAAAACGTGTCACGACCCGCACCCTAGAGTAAGGGCACGAGACGTGAATACGTCCAGCCTACGCCGCAGTGTCGGCGGTAGAACGCTGTCCTAGGTCTCAACATCTAACAGTTTATCTCTAAGCAGTTTATACACCCCGAACGGGGCAACATAGTAATAACAAACTCAATCACAGCTAAGGAAGAGATAGCACGATATGAAATAGAACTCAAGAGAATAAAGAGATGAAATAGTCTAAGATAATCCAACAATCCACAATACAAGTCTCAGATGAAAGAATATATACAACTGATCTCCAAATAAAGTCTAACTAACAAGTCTCCAGACTACAAATGATAACAGACTATCTAATCTAGTCTAAACAGTCGGGGGAAAGTCCTCAGCTACTGCTGGATCCTCCTGAGGGTCCAGCTCACAGGTGTCATCAAGGGCTGTCCCATAATAGGTGTCCAGGCAAGCCTCCTCCTCGTCCTCTGTAATATTTTCAACAGGTCCAGTCAGGACAGGAGCGAGCACAGTACATCTCAACAAATCATAGCAGGTTAGAAAATATGAACATGCAGTAAAGTAAGATACAAGTACTGAAAGAAAAGCAGTATGTAAACAGGAAGAGCTGTAATAGAATATCTACTATACATAGAGAACTAGCAATGACTAGTGAGTCAGAGTACAATATGAACATGTAATACTCCCCCGTACCCCCGATCAATACACAAGGATCCAGCCAGGTTATGTTATATGATGCTATGTAGCAGACCCCGAAGGTGATAGACCCCGAAGGTGATAAGCCCCCGAAGGGTGGTAGACCCCGAAGGTGATACATAGTAGTCCCATAAAAATGGGGATTCTGGGGGTAACCCAACAGTGTAAGTCCCATAAGGATGGGGATTCTGGGAGTAACCCAACAGTGTAAGTCCCATAAAGATGGGGATTCTGGGGGTAACCCAACAGTGTAAGATTCTAGGAAGACTCTACGATCATGAGGGTACATGTCGTAAGTGATCAAAGAACCAAGAAGCATATGATACGCTATGAAAGTGAAACGCACAGAACATAGAGTACCCGATGCTCCCTAAGGATAACATCTCAAGAAAGGATCCATATAGTACCAATCCGTGTGACCGTCGTGACAGTACAAGTAAAGTAATCTACTGCAGGAAATAATTCTAAGCAAGATATGAAATGATCAGAGAATGTACTTGCCTGTAACTGAGTGTCCGATATGAATCGTACTGTCCAAGGAGTGGTGTCTGGCTCCTAAACAGAACAGCACAAGTCACAACAAGTCCAGAATAGTGAAATGGAGTCCTACTATGCATTCTACATGATTCTAAGTCAATCTAGGCCAAAGTCAACTCTTGGTCAACTTTGGTCAACCCTAGAAGTCAAACTAGGTCAACCTTGTCTAAACTAGGCTAAACTCACTAGCTAGGTCTAATAAAGCTATACTAGACTCTAACAAGGCTATACACACAACATTCAAGAATTCATAATACCTATGTATATACACTATATATAGATACACAAAATGAACCACACTAGGCATTAGGCTATACACTATGCATACACATATAGATATACTCTCACACATATATCTACACTACACATATGCACATAGACAATTGATATACTCATGAAAACTTATGGGAAGAAAACATGTGTGGGTGTGTACTGAAACTACAAGTGAAGAGTGTGTGGGTGATACAAGAGTGCAGGAATTGACAGTTTAATGAGGAGTGCAGGAATTAAACAAATCACAGCAATAACAAAATGTGTAAGTAAACTCTTAAAGGACTGAAAAGGGAAAGAAAGGAGGTTACTCAAGTATCAAAAGTTTTATGAAGCTGAAAACCAGTTTCAGTCCAACAAACTCAGATTCTTGTAAACTATCAACATACATATAACACCAATCCCAGGTTAAACCTTAACAGTTCCAGTTAAAGCAATTCCCCCAGGTTACACAGCAATTAAACTTAGTAATTAGAAGGTTCAAAACAGGAAAATAATAGGTTCAGTGAAGAATAGGACTGTCAAGACAGTCCTCAACTTAGGACTTCAGATTTGAGTCAACCCTACAGCCAAAACAACCCAAAATTGACACACTAGAAGAATTTATATAGGGGAACAAGTTAGGAGTTTTATTATATGCAATTAGCAGTGTATAAAAGGTCAGAATGGTTGCCAAAGTTCAGTTTTTTACAAAAACTGAAAACTAGGAATACCTATGTTTCAGAAAAACTGGGTAAAGGAAAATTGATGCACAAAACAAATTAATATGAGTAATAAATGGTTGGTAATGAACACATAGCATGTACACGTGTCATAGGATGTGTTTGTGTCCCTGCAATAGGACACAAACGTGTCCAACAGAAGAATTCATGGAAACAGTGCACAACACACTGTGCAGTGTACACAGGCTCGTGCACGTGTGCACGAGTGTCGTGCACATGACACGACACGAATGGGGACTCGTGGTCGTGTCCCCAACTAGCCTAGGTATAGGTCTAGGTGCTAGACACCCTGAATCGTGTTGTATTGTGTCGTGTCCACAGTTGTGAAGCCGTGTCAGTGGCAAAATAAATCTGTGCACAGTGACAGTGTCTACCCAGTGCGTGGTCGATATCTCACCAACCCGACCACGTGAGGTCGTGAAATTTTGTATGTGGGGTGGCAGACAATGCCCCTAGCCACCCACAAAATTTCGTGTCAAAACAAATTGTGTCGTGTCCTGTGGAGTGCTCGATGAGCAGGGGATCACTGTAGCCCCGCGCGTGCGTGTCCAAGTACGTGTGTGCGGGCGTCCAAACGACACGACACCGACACGATATCATCTCAGAGTTACAAAATTGGATAAGCGACATTAAAAACTAAATTTCCATTCAATTACAATTCAAAAACAGCCCAGAAAGTTTTATTTAGGCATTTACACAAACACTTGTCATGGGACTCAGATACGTGTCCTGTTAGGACACGAAACGACACGAAACCCTAGGGATTCCTATTCCTATAGTTAGGTTAGGTCTAGGGCTCCCTATTCATGCACTTAAACCAGAATTTCATGGTGGGAAAGGAGAGTTACCTCTATGTATCAAATCCTCCCAAAAAGCTCAAAGAGTGGGGTTCTTCCCAATGGTGGAACTCCTCCAAATCTCTCCAAATCTGAGATTATTAATTACCAACAGAAAGTAGGTAGAATTTAGAACCCAATGCAATTTGTTTGGGTTAAAAAGGAATAAAGATGGATTTATGATGAATTTCTAAAGATGGGACTCACCTCTTCTTCTCTTGCAATAAATTTCTAAGGGAGAGGCTAGCCCTAACTTTGGGAGACATTAAATAGGATGTGATGGGTCAATAGTGGCTACCATGGGCTGATTAGGGTTAGGGTTGGTTCATGGTGTGGGCCTATGGGCCATTAAGTCTAAGTCTTTAATCATGACTTATGTAGTCATAAGCCATATTAGCCTACACAACTCCAAATCACCCCTACCTAGTTCCAATGACTTAAACCTCATTAAATTAGGTCCAACCAAGGTTACTTAACTTAACTAAGTGGCCATAACCTAGGTTAGTCACTAGGTTAGTCTTCTAGTCAACACAAGTCAAAGTCCACTATAGGCCCAAAATCAATTCTCCTAAAAATTACCAAAAATCACCAAAAATCATATTAATTATAATAAGTCCAAATATTAAATAATAATTCTAATTAATTCACAAAATTTCAAAAATAACCAAAATACCCCCAAGCTAGAAAAGTGGTAGTGACAGCTGAGGCATATGGAACCCGCTCCATATCTTCCTTTTCGTCCTCAGTAGATGGACACTACTCCTCAGTGAGCTTAAAGTGAGCCGCAAGGGGGCAACTCACTTTCTTCGACCCGTCCATACCGAAATGCTGAAGTACCCGGTGAATATACTTCTTTTGGGACAAATGTAGCAGCTTGGACTCTCTCTCTCAGCTGATCTCCATCCCAAGAATAGTTTTTGCTGCGCCCAAATCCTTCATAGAGAAGGCCGCGCCCAGTTGGCGCTTCAACTCCGCTATCCTAGTGGCATTCCGACCCACTAATAGCATATCATCTACATAGAGCAATAAAATAATAAAATCATCTTCGGCAAAATACCTCACAAATGTACAATGGTCCGACGTCGTCCGTGCATAACCATGCTCCCCCATAAACGACTCGAACTTCCTGTACCACTGCCTCGGAGCCTGCTTCAGACCATACAAGCTTTCTCAACCGGCAGACCAAATGTGACTTGTCCTTCTCACAGAATCCCTCTGGCTGCTCCATGTACAACTCCTCCTCAAGATCACTGTGGAGGAATGTCGTCTTCACGTCCATCTGCTCGACCTCCAAGTTGAGACTGGCTGCT
This sequence comes from Iris pallida, assembly GCA_029216955.1. Classification (NCBI taxonomy): domain Eukaryota; kingdom Viridiplantae; phylum Streptophyta; class Magnoliopsida; order Asparagales; family Iridaceae; genus Iris; species Iris pallida. Next base: position 24,669,948 of record JANAVB010040218.1, on the reverse strand, counting down.
AATGCTAGCACCACCCGAATAGACGAATGCTTGATGACAGGCGAAAAGATCTCATCATAATCCATGCCTTTCCGCTGACCGTAGCCTTTGACTACCAGCCTCGCTTTGTATCGAGGGCGAGTAGCATCATCCGTCTGCTTCACTCTAAACACCCATCGATTCTTCAAAGCCTTCTTGCCCTTTGGCAACCGCACCAGCTCATAAGTGGAATTAGTGTGCAAGGAACTCATCTCCTCCTGCATGGCCTCCATCCACTCCTGCCTGTGTTCGTCTTCCATAGCCTCTGCAAAGCTTTCGGGCTCTCCCCCGTCAGTCAATAGCACATACTCATCCGGTGAGTATCTCGTAGATGGTCGACGATCTCTGTCGCTCCTTCTCAGTGGAGCCACTGGTGCTGGCTGTATACCAACAGCCTCCTTCCCTTCAGGAACTGCCTCCCCGGCATGCTCATCCTCCTGAGGGACACCCTGACCACCATCAGCAGGCTGATGATCAAGGTTGGGAGCAACTCCATGTACTGGCTCCTCCATAATGGGATCCTCTGCGATGTCCTCTGGAAACTGCTCGAAGCAAAATGACTCTAACTCAGGCAATTCCTCAGCCTCAGAAGGTGTCTCGGAATCCTGTGTTGGTCATGGTCTGATCCTCGACGAACACCACGTCCCTGCTTCTATAGAGCTTTCTTCCCACCGGGTCGTAGAGTTCTATAGCCAAACTCATCCCAACCGTAGCCGACAAAGACGCATCGCTTCGTCTTCGGCTCAAGTTTGGTCCTTTCGTCCTTCGGTACATGCACGAAGGCCTTACAGCCAAACACTCGCAGGTGATCGTATGACGGCTCTTTGTCGTACCATACTTTGTCAGGCACATCACCCTGCAAAGGAGCACTAGGATACAAATTAATAACATAAACGGCTGTGAGAAGAGCCTCACCCCAATAAATGCCCGGCAAGTTTGCTTCTGACAGCAAACACCGCACCCTCTCCATCAGTGTCCTGTTCATGCGCTCCGCTACACCATTGAGCTGAGGTGTCTTTGGCGGAGTCTTCTGGTGTCGTATCCCCTGCTCTCTGTAATAAGCATCAAAGGGACCGATGTATTCGCCGCTATTGTCGGACCGAACACACAATAACTTCTTGCCCGTCTCTCTTTCAACAGAGGCCTGAAACTCTTTGAAAGTAGGCAGCACCTGATCCTTGGTCTTTAAGGCATAGACCCAAACCTTCCTGGAACAATCATCAATAAAAGTTACAAAGTAAGAAGCACCACCAATAGATTTTACCTTCATAGGACCGCAGACATCCGAGTGAATCAACTCGAGCAACGTCGGCTTCCTTGAACTTGGGTGACTTTGGAAAGACACCCTATTTTGCTTCCCAGCTAAGCAGTGCGTGTACTTCTCCAACTTTGTAGACTTGAGCCCTGGAATCACCTTCCTGTTCACCAAGTAGCTCATCCCCTTCTCGCTGATATGGCCGAGCCGCCTGTGCCACAACTCGGTAGATGCATCACTGACTGCGTTCGCCTCCTGTGCCCCCTGTGCGCCCTGTGCGCTCCCCTCCATATAGTAGAGACCGGACTTCTTGATTCCTCTGGCAATCACCATCGAACCTCTGGAAAGCTTCCACTGACTATTTTCGAAGAGACTGAAGAATCCCTCATCATCCAACCTTCCAACCGACACCAGGTTGAAACGGATATCAGGGACATGACGAACATCTTTGAGAACAAGAACTGCACCCGTCTTCATCCTCAAATGCACATCTCCAACGGCAACCGCCTTTGACACATCTCCATTACCCATCTTCAACACTCCACAGTCGCCTGTCGTGTAAGTGACAAATAGTGCCCTGTTGTGAGATACATGCGCTGAAGCCCCTGAGTCCACCAGCCAAGAATTGTCATCGCAGGCGAGGTTTGTGATAACCTCATCACCTACGACGATCACATCGCCTCCATGTATCGAAGTCGCCGCTGTAGTGTTCTCATCTTGCTTCCCCTTGTCGCCCTTCTTCTCTCTCTTCCAAGCGAAACAGTTTCGCTTGATGTGGCCCTTCTTGCCATAATGGTAACACTCCGAGTCCTCGTACCGACCCTTGGACTTCCCCCTGCACTTGTCTCTGCCACCACCTGGACCCCTGCTTTTGCCCCTTCTGCGGCTCTCCGAAACTAGTGCCTCTGAGTGATGGGATGTGGATGAAGTGCCCTGATAACGTCTCCGCATCTCTTCATTCAGTACCCCGCTCTTGGCAAACTCCAGACTGACCACGCCTTCCGGAGCAGAAGCGATCATAGATACTCGTACGGTCTCCCACGAGTCTGGCAATGTACATAGCAACCAAAGTCCTTGAACCTTATCGTCGAACTTGACTCCCATCGAGGATAGCTGGTCCACTACGCCCTGGAACTCACTCAAGAGATCCGTAATGGGTGCACCATCTTTGTATCGCAGATCCATCATCGTCCGGATCAGAAACAATTTGTTTACCCCGGTCTTTTTCGTGTACAAAGATTCCAGCTTCTCCCACATCGTCTTCGCATGCTCAATATTGGCAACATGGTTGTACACGTTCTCGTCAACGAACTGCCGCATGTACCCACACACCTGTATATGCTCGAAGTTCCAGTCCTCATCGGATTTGTCACTGGGCTTCTCGGATGCAAATACTGGAAGATGCAGCTTCTTGACGAACAGCAAATCGTTCATCTTGCTCCGCCAATAATGGTAGTTGGTACCGTTCAGGTTCACCATGCGCTCCGGCTTCGCGTCCATCTCTGCTTCCTGGTTTGACTGTCAACTCCTGACACTTCTTTGAACCCAAAGCTCTGATACCACTCTGTTGGGAACGAAGCGCGGAAACCGTTCCCCTAAACCATAAAGTCCTGCGAGAGAACCGAGCAAAAGTACACAAACCAAAAACGCCAAACACAATCGCAGACACAAAGAACATTGACGTGGAAAACCCTTGCGGGGAAAACCACGGGACGATCGGAGTCCAACCCTGAAGAACCTCCACTAATGGAATAAAGAGAATACACCCTCTACAAGCTCCTCCCGATCCAACACGGATCGCCACAACTCACTTGAAAGAAAAAAAAATTTGATTGCGGACTCCGAAGAACAAGAGATGCCGAAAAATTATTCGAAGCAATCTCTCCTTCACAATAGTCCTTAATCCTCTCTCTCTCAAAGATTGTAAAGCACTCTTTGTTTTGAGATGATTTTACAACTAGCATGCATCACCCTTTTATAAGCCCTTGGTAACCCATACATGGAAGGCCAATATATATGGAAACTTCCAATATAAATCAATCATATATTTAATGGAAATCCAATCATAATTAGCTTACCATAATTGGAAACCCAATAATATGGAAAGCTACTATATGAAGGGTCCAATTATAAATATATAATCAAAGTAAATATGGAAATCCAATCATATATTTCCTTACCATATATGTACCAAAATAAAATCCATGCACTCCCCAAGCTTCTCCGACACACGGATGGCGCTCGTCGCTCTCCGGGGTATTCTCCACATAGGTGGGAACCCCATCCACTCCAATATTTTCTTCTACAACTAGGATTTCATGCATAATTATTCTATTAATAAAGAAAAATTGGTTAATAGACTAATAGATTAATAGATTTGATAGATTTGATAACCCAATTTTTTCTACAACTAGGATTTCATCCATAATGTCCAAACAAGAAGAAGAAAAATAAATTAGGGTTTGGAGAAAGAGATCTGAAAAATTAGAATAGAGCAAAAAATTAAAATAAACTAGCTTTGAAAAAATTGATGTTATTGTTGTTCTTGTTCTTCTTCTTGTTCTTGTTCTTCTTCTTGTGAGGAAAGAGAAGAGAACAAAAATAAAATAAAAAGTTGACTTATATACTCACATGTTGGCTAGCCCTGAGTAATTTTTTCATTGGTAAACTTGTAAATAAATCAAAATTTACTTTTGGCTAGCCTTAATCAACTTTGCATGTGTCATTATAAATTGCCTATATATAATAGTCTTGTCCCATCTACAAGAGTTGTAATCCGGGTTCGAAATTTTTTTACATTCAGAATATAGGAGTTCATTTTGTAGAATAGGTTCAATTGGAGTTCCTTGATGGTCCCAACTATGGGTGAGCATTATTCGGTTTTGGACTGAGAACCGAGTCGAATTGAGCTGAATATATAAGAGATTCGATTCGGTTTGTTTTGAAAATACTAAAAAAAATTATTCGGTTTCGGTTTTAGATTTCGTTTCGATCCAACACCGAAAACGAATAAGACTTACAAAATTATATAATTACCTTCAATTTTATGCATATTTAATAATTAAAAATGTGCATAATTTTGTATATATTTTAAAATAACAATTCTATGAATGTATTTTAAAGTCCAACTTTGTTGATTGAATAACATGTTCAACTTTGGGTCCAACTTTAAAATACAACAATGGTATATATACGAATTATATATTTTTAATAGAATTAACCACAATCCAAATATTGTATTTGATCCATTAAACAATAAAAAAAGTCCAATCGGACAAATCGAATAAACCGAATCGGTTATCTGTCCGGTTCGGCTTCAGTTATGGCTAATTTTGATTCGGTTTCGGTTTTGAATTTTTAGAAGTTCGGTTTATTCGATTTTGACTATTTTGATTCGGTTGAAACCAAATAAACCGAACTCTCACCCCATAATCCCAACCCATTCTGGTCTTAGAAATTAATAAAAAGTGAGAGGAAAAATAGTTCAAATGTGGCTTAATCCATTTAAAATTTATTTCTTATTATAAATTTGTACTAAAGTATATTTTCCAGCCCATCCACTAAGGGTCTGCTTGGAAATTTTTGGGATAGCAGTTATGCTATGTTTTTAGAGTATCGGTTATGAGCAGCTATGAGAGGTCCGATTTTGGATAGTTTTAAGTAGTGGCTTTTAAACCAGTCCAATCTATGTTTTGTATTTATTAAAGAGCAGCTCTAAAAGTTTTTACAGGAATAAAATTACATATATGTCCATATATAAATAAACGGTCTTGAGCACGGAATTGTCATCGAGTCCACGACCCGAAGAAGAAGTACATATTTGATCAAAATAATAGTAACACATGAAAGAATAGAAACGCCTGGTTGAAAGTACGAGAGAAATATAGGTAAGAAAGAAAAAATAAAGAAAAAATAGAGATAGAATATTAGTAGTTATAATTATATATTTTTGGTGAGTATATAATGAAATAAAAAAATCCTTCAAAATCCATCGATTTAAGGTGTTTATAAAGCCATCTGAAATTACATTAGATCGGTTTTGGAAAGTTTTTGAACCGATCAAAATCAGTACCTAAAAAAATTTAACAAACAAAATTTTTCATAAACGGTCGTTTCAAAAAAAAATTCAAAACTGATAAAAATATCTTTACCAAGCAAACCCTAAAATATTTTTTTTTGGACTCTGCTTACAGTATACCACACTGGATACTGTGGGCGGACGGTGTTCGAGTAATTTAATAGATCCTAGTTGAAGTTACACAGTAGAGGTGGGGCTGTCCCACAATGTTATACATAGAGACGATGATAGGTGTGAATGGCACGTGAAGTTCACATGGTGGTCACACAGGGATGGATGATATACTGCTGCAAGCAAAAGACAGGGCAGGCATGGCGATCCCACGTGAGAGTCAGATGCTTAGCTCCATAGAAAGTTAATGTTAATTTATTATTTGATACATTTAATCTTTAAAATAACGCCATAAATTTGAGTTAACTCAACAGTCAACCTACAAACTGTACGTGTATACACAGCTAGGTAGGGATGGCAATGTACTCCAAAACCAACGGGAACTTGATTTTTTTTTTAGGCTTAATTGCACTTTACTACCCTCAACTATTACCATTTTTCAACTTTGTACCCTAAACTATTTTTTGTAACAATTTGGTACCCAGATGTTATTTTGGACTAAAATGCCCCTACCCCTACCCCTAACCCTCCCCCCCTGCACGCTCCGGCCGCCCCCCTGCTCACTCCGGCCGCCCCCCCCCCCCCTGCTAGCTCCCCCCCCCCCCCCCCCCCCCCCCCCCCCCCCCCCCCCCGCCCCCCACCCCCCCCCCCCCCTGCTCACTCCGGCCGCTCGCCCGCCCCCGTCTCTCCCCTAGGCCGCGGCAGCACGGGAGGAGGGGGCTGGGGAGGGAGGGCGGGGCGGGAGGCGGGGCAGGGGGTGGCCGAAGGTAGCAGGGGGGGGTGGGGCGGCCAGAGCTAGCAGGGGGGGTGGCCGGAGTGGGGAAGGGGGTGAAGGGAAGGAAGAGGGAAGGGCATTTTCGGAATTTTTGAAAAATTAGGTATCAAGTTGAAAAAAAATAATAGTTGAGGTACCAATTTGTTACGAAAAAAAGTTTATGGTATCAAGTTGAAAATGCGGAATAGTTGAGGGTAGCAAAGTGCAATTAAGGTGACGGCGGGTTTGGAAATTTAAAAACGGGAAGAGACGGAAATGGGATTAAAAAAATTCTTCGATCGGATTCGAGAACGGATATAGATATAGTACTCCAGTCTCGATAAATTTTCGATCCTGATTACATCTACCCATACACATATGTGCAACCCATTGAAAATGGTATGCGCTCTTGATCTATCTAGTAGTATATATACTTATTTTATGAAAAGCATGTTGTATTAACGTGTCTTGTAATGTTTTTAACAATTATGTTATTTTGCTCCCAAAATATTTGGGTGATTGTCATCTCCCATTATGTGACATCTGACATGACAGATGACATAACAGCTGACATGACAAATTTTAACCAAAAAAATTAATTACCTAATTTTTTTTAATGTTAATGTTAATATTACTATTAATGTTAATGTTAATGTTAATATTAATTTTAATATTAAATTTAATATTAATGTTAATGTTAAGGTTAATCTTAATGTTATTTATCATATTAATTTAATATTAATTTATTAATTTACTATTAATTTTATTTTAATATTAATTTTATTGTTAAATTTTGCAATGTCAGCTGCCATGTCAGCAACTAGCATTTTTTGGGAAATTTTGCAATGTCAGCTGCCATGGGAGATGATATCACCCAAATTTTTTGGGAGCCAAATAGCATTTTTGTTTTTTTAAATAATTTTTTTTTTTCAAGCTTATAATGTACGTAAAAAAAAATGTTAACCGGACGAGAGACGAGACGAGAAAAATCGGCCTCGTAAGTGTTAACGGGACGGGGGTGGGGACGGAGAATGCATTGTTTAGCGGAGACGGGGACGGGGACAGGGATCGGGAAGGGGATGTGGGTAAAAAATTGAACACGACGGAGAGCGGGGATGGGGATGGAGATTCAAACACTACTCGGAGACGGGAATGGAGAATATGGTCCATGGCCCTACCCGTCCCATTGCCATCCCTATAGCTAGGTTTCCTTGTAGGAATATTTAGTCGTAGGATGTTCCATAATTAATATTGAAAATTAAGTTTAGGTATCCATATTATCCAGAATATGATTTGTATCTCATCCTATCGTTGTTGTATCTCATCCTATCATTGGACTTGGCTGACCGTTCAGAACGAAAACATAATTATAAATTTTGAATATTACGCGAGACCTTAAAACTAAACAAGTAAGGGTTGTACGACTTGAATTACTTTTTGCCATGACAAATCGAGAATGATACTTGTGAGACAATGTTGTTTTGCTTCTACCATGATCTCAGCAGCCACACAACTCTCATGTTCGCAGTTTCAATGGGGATGACTTCATATATGGACATCGCGCATCTTTTCAGGTGTCTCTCGTTCCGTCCCGTCGCATTTGTTGAATGCTTACAACTCAAAAGTCCTGGTGGATTGTGTGGCTGCTGAGATCAGGATAGAAGCAACACGTCTCGTTCTTGACTAAATAATCCAAGTCGCACAACCCCTACAATGCAAAACTAAATAATTCAATTCAGACAACTCTCACATATTTCTCTTTCATTTTAGGTTCTCGTATAATATTCAATTAGGTCGCCATTTTGGAACGTCCAAACATTCTTTTGGATAATATGGAGACCCAAACTCAATTTTTTAATATTATATGAGACCCTAAAACTTAATAACCCTTCCTAAATTATCTCTCTTCATACAGAGCTGGTTTAGGGATAAATCTGATAAGACTTCATGGACAACCTTCTCTACTTAGGACAACTCTCCATGTTCAAACTGATCAAGTTACAAATACATAATGGACTTGGACTAGGGTTAGGGCTTCTCTTCTATTCTTTCAATCTATGTTTAGTATTAGAAGTGCCCACGAAAAGGGGACGATAAAGGTTAGTAAATTTTTCTTGAAATTTTTTTACTGAAAATTTCTCTTAGAAACTATCAAGCATTATCGTGGGCGATATATATATATATATATATATATATATATATATATATATATATATATATATATATATATATATATATATATATATATATATATATATATATTTATTATGGAATTATCATATGTTTCATAGGTTGGATTAGAATTTAGTGGTTGAAATTAAAAGGTGTAGACTCCACCATATTTTTAAGTCATATAATCTCAACCATACGATTCCAATCCAACGTATATAACATAGGTTAGTTTCATAATACAAAACCAGCTGGCTGGTTCTAGATCACTCATATATATATATATATATATATATATATATATATATATATATATATATATATATATATATATATACTAGTAAATGCACGTGCAAAATAGTAACGTATAATAAAATATTATTCAATTATAATCAAACATCTCTTCTAATTCATGTGGTTAATGTGAGTGATATTCTTCTTGTTTGGTTGAGTTCAATTTCTCATGTTTAACATATTTAAATTTTTTTGCATAATTTATTTTTTAAAATTAAATGGTTGATGATATACACGGCTTAGACGGCTCAATCTTGAACCGTTTTGAAGCCGCCTTATAATAGTACTAGTCTACATGTACGTACTTTGTACGTATTTTAAATAGAATATCATAAGGTCAGTTGTCGTCTTTTCGTCTTTTCCAGATGATTATTCATGTGTGTGTTTTCTTTTTACAATGCCAAGAGATTCAAGTACAAATTTTGTTCTTTTTTTTGAAATTTTCTATTGAGAATAATAATCTTTGAAAAATGGTAAAGATAAAATTTTTTTACTATTGGAACATGAAAAATTGTATGGTAAAAGAAAACTTGCATGCAAACTTTATTGTTTTGACTCTTAAACGTAAATGACATGCAAGTTGACATAATAACATCATGTTTATAAAATACTTAAGGGTATTTTAGGAATTCAAAAGTTTCACCATCAAGTTTTTCTATTATATATATATATATATATATATATATATATATATATATATATATATATATATATATATATATATATATATATATATATATATATATATATAATGCTGCAGGTCCAAGTGGTCGGAAGTTCGTGACTCAGTGGAGACGAGTTCGCAACAAGTATCCATTGCTTCAGAAAAAAAAAAAAAAATATTGCTGCAGATGGATTGGAAGATTAAGAAAACCGAACACAATCAACTAACTCTACCTATTTAATTAATTAATCAATTAAAAATAGATTGTGTTGAATTTTATTTGCAAAACATATAAAGAAGAAGGCGGTGCACAAGTTGACGACGGCGTTGGACGATAAGGGGCTGCAGAGCACCCTGAAGAGGACGGGTCAACAGTATTCCGGCCACCGATCGTGTATCTGTTTTTACGTTATTATTTTTTCAATAAGGATCAATGTACAACCAAAATTAGTCTCAGATAGAACAACTCAACCCCCGAGCCGGCCGTATCTTCAACAATATAATGTTTGTTGTAAATTAACCCGATCAGGGATGGCCCTGATCCAGGGTAGGCCGGAGGCCGGCCCAGTCCCCGGACCAAAGGGGGCCAACATAAATCTATTTACAATAGAACTAGTATATATCATGTGTCATTCTTAACAAAATAATATTGTGATGTAGTGGTTATAATGTTAGACTTGTACTTAGAGGTCCTAGGTTTAAATCTTGGTGACAACAAATTTTTGTTTTATATATATATATATATATATATATATATATATATATATATATATATATATATATATATATATATATATATATATTTTTTTTTTTTTTTTTATTTTTTTTTTTTTTGAAGCAATGGGTAATTGTGGCGAACTCACCTCCACTGAGGCTCGAACTCCGACCACTTGGGCCGCATGCATCTCTCTTAACCACTAGGTTAGATGTCATTTGTATATATATATATATATATATATATATATATATATATATATATATATATAGGGTCCATTTTGGAAGTTTCGTCTCGGATTCCCAACAGCCCAGGGCCGACCCAGAACCCCATAATCTAGTTTATCGGCCTGGGTTGACATACTCGCGAGACTAAAAGAAGGATTTGATTACCAGCATCAGAAAAGATGGTCGTTGCTAATTCTCCAAGAGCGGGTCAACTAGATTAGTGTTCTAAAAATCGAACTAGAGATCGACCCTGACAAGACACTTGGTCGGGTCAAATCGATTCAACCAGTTGGTTCAACTACTGGATTAATCTAAGTGGTCCAAGTTCAATCCCTTTTGAATACTGATTTCTATAAAAATATTTATTTACAATCGATTTTTGAAAAAAATAGTAGATCAACGCCGATTCGACCCGAAAAAATTACATGTTCACGGGTCAATCGGTTGAACCGGCCGGTCAGATCCAAATTTTTAAAACACTAGTCTAGATCGAAGTTGGACAGTTAACTATCCCTTCGAGGGGCTTCCATTATTTATTATTTATAAAGCACTCCTTACCATAAACGCCAATTTGCGATATTCTAATGCTTCATTATTTATAAAGCACTCCTTACCATACTAAGTAACGCCAATTTGCGATATTCTAATGCTTCATTATTTATAAAGCACTCTTTACCATACTAAGTAATGCCAATTTGCGATAATCTAATGCTGTAAAGCACTCTTTACCATACTAAGTAATGCCAATTTGCTATAATCTAGTTCTTTGATCAGTGTGTGTTAATTAACTACTATATAAGTACTAATTCCTCTGCAACCATGACTTGTAATTATTATGGATAACCAGCAAGCACAGGTACGTCCCCACCACCTTATATAGTTATAATTTTTTTTTTTTTTGAGATGCTATGTAAAGGCACACCAAAGTCCAATAACCTTAGATTATCTTTCCCAATATCTTGAATGTAGATAATGGCTTCCTCATGTTAGGCATCTGTCTGCCATAAAGGAAGAACTGGCAATAAAAAAATAAAAAAAAACTGATTTGAAAAGTAATATACATATATGGTAAAGTTGGCATGTGCAAGGAGATCAAGATGCTTAAATTGGCAGGGGATGGAGGAGCTAGCTAGCTAGCCAGGAAGTTATTGTATGATAACTTTCATGTCTCCTCCTGGTATATATATGTCATCAAACCCTGTCATAATTAGGTAAGGGGGTTCTACAGGGTTAAGGTTTTCAACAATATCTCCAGGATCTATGGGAATGGGAGGAGGGAGAACCCCCATTCTTAAATTGTGATCCATTTTTTATCATCTTGAAAGCAATGTATATTCCCTGTGTAAACTGTAGACATGCATGGTATACAGTAGAAGCTTCTGTTCATGATCATATATATATATATATATATATATATATATATATATATATATATATATATATATATATATATATATATAGTTTATTGATCGTTAAAGCGAGGACAAATACATCTGACTAAACCATGCAGGCGGAATACAAAACAACCTCTCGTCTCTAAAAGATGACATATTTCCTACTTTCTGTATTTGCTCTTGCTCTGGGAGGCGGACCTAAGATGCATAATCTGCTTAGGAAAGATCCTACTGGGGGTTTGACCACCTGAGGTGGCACCAAAACCCGGGTGCTCGGCTCGTCATCCTGATAGGAAGGGTCAATAAGATCCTGCGTCTGCGACCTGGCTAGGGGACCTATGACCCCCCTAGAAACTACACCGCCTAACTGGTCGTCCGATCGTGCACCTGGATCTGATCCACCGACGAGCTCCGCTTCAACACGGTCGACTTCGTCCGCCCATCGGTGGGAAGGGGTCTCCGCCGATTCTACCTCTCTCTCCCTCTCGCTTTTTCAAACTGTCTTACGTGGATTCGGAACCTTCGGACAATTCGCGAATTTTCGACCCGGAAGCATGCGGCGTTGAAACCTCCCTCCCTGAGCCCACCGATGCTGGAGACCTATGCAGAACTGCAGAGGGTCCGATCGGGCTAAATGAGCCCCCTGGGTCGCCGACGACCTCCACAGTGCATGTATCGCCCGACCTATATATGTTCGCCCCTCACCGTTGAACCCGAAGCAACCCCCTCTCCCTGGGAAACGACAAGGGCCGCCTCCACCTACCCCCCAAAAGCTACTGTGATGGCGGCGCCCTCCACCTGCTCGACAGGCGCCCCACACTACTAATATATCATCTAATAGCGACATAATTTAGCGACGGCAAGAAATGACGTCGCTAGATATAAAATATAGCGACACATTTATATACACGTCGCAAAACGTCGCCGCCTAGCGACGTTCCGCGACAGGAGTTTATTACGTCGCTGAATAGCGACTTTCAGCGACATATTATTAGCATATGTCGCCATATATTAAAATTTTGTGACGTTTAGCGACGGCAACACTTGACGTCGCTAACATTTTTACTTAGGGAAACCGGGGCACCCGGGCGTAGCCGCCAGCCTCCTCTGACTCAGTGGGTGAACGTAGCCGCTACTGCTGTAGGGAAACCGGGGCACCCGGGCGTATCGCCAGCCTCCTCTGACTCAGTGGACATGGCCGAAGGGTCGTTGAAGATAGCTGGCACGGTGCTCGCCAGAGCGCTCCCCGACTGAACATGAATACAAACATGGGGGCTCTGTGAACATAAGAGTACATGAATCACGAGAGTGAACATGAATGGTGAAAGCACAAGAATACATGATGAAAGTAAAACTGTAAGCCCCTAGATTTTAAAATATTATTTTTAGAGGCATTTATATCTCTAAAATAAGTTATTATAATTATTTGAAATTTTCTAGAATTTTTAATGATTTTTAAAATAAATTTTTTAGCATAAAATATCAATTTGCAATTTGTTGAATTATTTTAATATCAATTTGCAATTTGTTGAATTGTTTTAATAGCAATTTGTAAATTATTGATTTGTTTTAAATTCGATTTGTAAATTATATTTGCAAACCGATAGGCAGTAGGGTTAATTGCTAAACCCCAAACTTTGGGGGCCTTACTACAAATCACCCGTCATCCCCCCCCCCCCACGACTTTCTCTCTCCTCCCTCACCGACGCCCGACGACCGACGACCGGCCAACCGACCTAAACCCTTATTCTCCGTAACCCTAGCCCTAATTCGACCGACCTTCAACCCTATAAAACCACCCCGACCCCAAACCCTAACTCTAGACCATTTCTCGACGACCACAGCACCGGCCAACCACCATTCTTCTCCGACGAACTCACCGAAACCCTAGATCTAGGAGCGCCACCCCCTACCGGCCATGTCGACGCCTACAACCACCACCAATCGATGCGCCTCGCCGAGACGACCACATCGCCATTTTTTCCGACCACCCCGACGTCTCCTCCGCCGTGCAATGCCTCCGAAAGCCACTGCTCGCCGGACACGTACGTGTCACTCTCTATGTGTGTCGTATCTTGTCTCGTGTACATGTGTGTGGACTCGCCTGAACACGAGGAACCTAGTGATGGACATGGACACGGCATTTACGTGTCGTGCTAACCCTGGACACAAGACTCGTGTGCCCGTGTCCTAAACTGTCAGGACACGGATTTTAAATAACAAGGTTAACAGGTTTGATATTCTGCTATTCGATTTAAAAACCCACTAACCTAATTCATATTATAACTAACAAAACCCTATTCCTATCACATAACCCGAGCTGACTGTCACGCCCCGATTCATAGAGTCATTTATTCACATATTTTATCCTTTGGAATCAATCATCCTCGCTTGGGCGTGATGTCGTACAAATCTGGTATTGCACTTGTACAAGGTAAAGATGGTACATAATCGATCATCTTCAAATAGGAACACATCGCATCGGCAGAAGCAGACAAATTGAAGTTAATGAGGACAATCTTTCTGATTGAATAGAAATACATCATTTCTTTATAGCAACAAAGATAAAAGGATAACTTGAAGTCACACAGAGATATATAGAACTTTTATTCTCTTTATTGATAATTGAAGAAGAGTACAAGACTTGTATTGAAATACAATGCTTACAACACATCTCACTTTACATTGAAAGCCAACTGAACAATACTATACAGCTTACATTTGATACTTGGATACATTGGATTACAACTCGATATACCAACTTGGCTTACAACTCACTGGTACAACTGATTATAATGTTCCATACATTATGCCCTTTATAAACAGAAGACATCTTGAACAAGGAGAGCTTCTGTATGTCCAACAAATCTTCGATGCCGCGGGACCAATCAAGCCAATCTTCGTGTGTGAATATCCCAAGCACGAGCACCTGCCCACAAAACGTGGGTCAGCACATCATCTATGTACTGCGAGCAGAATCCAACCCACTCGCCTAAACCAACACTAACTGGTCGATTTTAGCAAGCATTTTAATAGAATGATCTTTCTACTTTGGGGCCTAACATCAGTTTACAGTTCATAGGCAATCATCATAGTGAAGCATGTAAACATATTCTTAGCAATATTCATGTGGACATATCATTATAGCATTCTTGGTGTTGTCATGCAAAGGCATCATTGAGGCATCGTTATCATTGTCATCTTAAACATGTTATGACAGTTCTCACTTCAAGCATCACTTAGCATGTATGTTATATTTGAGCAATGCTTATAGCAAGGCATCTTTCTAGGATACTGAATTTAACACGTTGAGTATGTCATAGAGTTCTCTTTTAATGCAACATCATAACATCGTCTTGTTTAGCATAATTAAGCAGGCAAGTCAACCAACATACATAATGAGTGTATCACATTTAAGTAATTTCTTACCGATAGCCAACTCCCTCGTACCTGCATCAAATACAGGTTAACTCTTACACTTACTCTGCCTGCACAAAACATTCATTAGCATGCATCCTTACAACATGATCATTGGTGTTAGTACACCATTTTCAGACGTTGCCATATAGGACTTCGAAAGGTAATCGGCGCGCCATTCCACCAGGTTGCGAGCCCGAATGGAATGTCTCGATACCACGTACCCTTAAAGTACGTTTACACTTCCTCCATGGTCGGATCGGTTGTAACGCCCCAGCTGTCCAAGTGGGAGTTCTTCTTGGATCGCGTGGAGTTCCTAGGCCATATTGTCTCTGGCGAGGGGATTTCAGTGGATCCGAAGAAGATTTCTACAGTGGAGTCCTGGTCTACGCCGAGCTCAGTAGCAGAGGTTCGGAGTTTTCTGGGTCTGGCAGGTTATTATCGGAGGTTCGTACAGGACTTTTCCAGGATTGCCCAGCCGATGACCCGCCTTACCAGGAAGGACGAGGAGTTTGTTTGGTCCGAGGAGTGCCAGGCCGCCTTCGAGGAGCTGAAGGCGAGGTTGACTACAGCTCCTATCTGGACGCTGCCATCTGGATCTGGTGGTTATACGATCTACAGTAATGCTTCAGGACGGGGTTTGGGTTGTGTGCTTCAGCAGCACGGGAAGGTGATTGCCTATGCATCTAGGCAGTTACGTCCTCATGAGAGGAATTATCCTACCCACGATCTGGAGCTGGCAGCGGTCATCTTTGCTTTGAAGCTGTGGAAACACTATCTGTACGGAGAGCGAGTTGAGATCTATACTGATCACAAGAGCTTGAAGTACGTGTTTACCCAGAAGGAGCTGAATATGAGGTAGAGGCGAAGGTTAGAGCTGATGAAGGATTTTGATATATCCTTACAGTACCATCCGGGAAGGCCAATGTGGCCGCGGATGCTTTGAGCAGGTATCCCGTAGCCATGTATTTGACGATGGATCGTCACCTTCTGGCAGATCTGGAGAGTTTGGGCATAGAGGTGATAGTTTCAGGGTTCGAGGCGCAGATGTAGGGTCTCCAGGTGCAGTCGGAGCTGATGGACAGAGTCAGGGCAGCTCAGTTTGAGGATGAGGCTCTGAGAGTCATCAGGGAGCAGGTCCAGGCAGGACTGTTGGATGAGTTCTCTATAGCAGGGGATGGGTCGTTGAGGCATGGTACCAGATTGTGCGTGTCGAGCGGAGGACTTCGGGAGGAGGTTCTTCAGGAGGCGCACCGTTCTCAGTACTCTATGCATCCGGGAGCCAACAAGATGTATAGAGACTTGAGATAGCATGTTTGGTGGTATGGCAAGAAACGTGAGGTGGCTCAGTTCGTTTCGAGATGCTTGGTGTGCCAGCAGGTGAAGGTCGGGAGGCAGAGACCCGGTAGATTGCTCCAGCCACTACCCATTCCTGAGTGGAAGTGGGAGCATATCACTATGGACTTTGTATCTGGGCTTCCGCGCTCTCCAGGAGGGAAGGATGCGATTTGGGTCATTGTTGATCGATTGACCAAATCGGCCCACTTTTTGCCTTTCAAGGTGGGTTTGTCTACGGAGAGGTTGGCCGAGATGTACGTGCGACAGATAGTCCGATTGCACGGGGTTCCAGTGTGTATAGTCTCGGATCGGGACAGCCGATTCACTTTCCACTTTTGGAGGAGTTTGCAGCTTAGCTTGGGCACATCGCTCAAGTTCAGTACCGCATACCACCCCCAGACAGACGGGCAGTCGGAGAGGACGATTCAGACCCTCGAGGATATACTGCGTACCTGTGTCTTGGACTTCGAGGGATCTTGGGAGGACCACCTTCACTTGGTAGAGTTTGCTTACAACAACAGCTACCAAGCCAGTATAGAGATGTCACCTTTCGAGGCTCTATACGGACGGAGGTGCCGTACTCCCTTGTCTTGGGATGATGTCGGCAAGGGGGTTTTACTTGACCCTGAGATGGTTGTGGATGCTGCAGAGAAGGTCAGGGTTATCAGAGATAGACTTCGGGTGGCACAGGATAGGCAGCGGCATTGAGCCGATAGCCACCGGAGGCTATTGGAGTTTGAGGTATAATTTAGATTTTCTAGTATTTGAGTCTGATTGTGATTGTTTTAGATCAAGCTTTAAGTCTTGTGTTTTGTTCTAGGTTGATGATCTTGTCTTTCTGCGGATTTCTTCGACGCGTGGCACGATTCGTTTTGGTGGCGGCAGGAAGCTTAGTCCACGATACATCGGACCATTCCATATCTTGGGCAGGGTCGGTGCAGTGGCTTACCGACTGAATTTACCGCCCACACTAGAGGGAGTGCACAGCGTGTTCCACGTATCGCAGCTGAGACGCTACGTGGCAGATCCCAGTCACGTCTTGGACCACTCCGAGATCGAAGTGGGACTGACACTCAGCTATACAGAGAAGCCGGTTGAGATCTTGGACCGAAGAGAGAAGGTGCTCCGGAACCAGGTCATTACCTTGGTTCGCGTTGCATGGAGACACCACTCTCCAGGTGAGTCCACCTGGGAGAGGGAGGATGACATACGGGAGCGATTCCTCTCTCTCTTCGAGCCTTGAGGTAAAATTCTTTCTTTTCCTTCCTTGTTTAATTCATGATTGTGTGTCAGTTCTCATTCAATTTCGAGGACAAATTTTTTTTAAGGAGGGTAGATTTGTCACCCCCAGTTTTCGAATTAGGGATATTTTCATCATTTTTCAAGTTTTATAATTTTTAGAAATTTTATTTGATTTTATATAATTTTTAGGGATTTGTTTGATTTAGTTTAAATTTTACCCAATTCGGACTTAAGTTGGAGACCCAGGTAGCCTGAACACTAGTGGGACCCACATACTAGCTGGGCTTGGCCCACATACCATCCTAATTAGGCTAGGAACCATAAACCCTACTTCCATGGCTTAATTAATCATTAAGAGACTTAATTAGTCGATTAGAATTAAACCGAAACGAACCGAACCAAACCCGAACCAACCCAACCTAAGTCTAATGGGTTGGAGGCTTAGTGGATCCACACCCAAACCTACTAAGCCCCCTACCATGGTCGGCCACAAGTAGGAGCACCCCCTTTGCTTCTCCACCAAGCAAACTCTCTCTCTCTCTCAAATTTCATTTCTTCTTCCAAGCTCTTTCTTTCTCCAAGGAAACCTAATTTAGGTATGCCATAAATTCTCTATTTATTGCTCTTTTGCATTTAATGTCTTCACAATAATTGTAGAGAAGATGATTCTCTACACTTTGCCCCTAGAATTTGTAGGTTTTTTCTAGAAATCTAGGTTAGGGATTTAATTGGGATTTTCTTAATTAAGAGTGGTATGTATATATATATATATATATATATATATATATATATATATATATATATATATATATATATATATATGTGTGTGTGTGTGTGTGTGTGGTGTGTGTGTGTGTGTGTGTGTGTGTGTGTGTGTGTGTATTATATATATGTATTTGTGTGTAGAGTATGAGAGAATGGTGGTGAGAGTGTGTGTTTGTGTGTGTGTGAGTGTGTTTGTGAGAGTGTGTGTGTGTAAGTGTGTTAGAGTGTGTGTGTCCATATATAAATATATCTATATGTGTGTGTGTATGTATTTATATATATGTAGATACGTGTGTGTGTGTATATATTTACAAATAGATGTGTGTGTGTATATATATATATATATATATATA
This sequence comes from Iris pallida, assembly GCA_029216955.1. Classification (NCBI taxonomy): domain Eukaryota; kingdom Viridiplantae; phylum Streptophyta; class Magnoliopsida; order Asparagales; family Iridaceae; genus Iris; species Iris pallida. Next base: position 24,651,154 of record JANAVB010040218.1, on the reverse strand, counting down.
TATATATATATATATATATATATATATATATATATATATATATATATATATATATATTTTCCAACGCGTGCGGGCTCAGTATAATCGTGTGTCCCACGCACACGATTCTTGGCCTGTCGTACGGAACGACTTTTGGAGTGCGGACGTTGTCCGTTGGCCTTGTCATCATCGCCGTGCACACGTACCCCGCGCACTCCGCGCGCTCCAGAGCTCCGCTCAGCAGCACACCGTCTTTCGATGGCAGTTACTCAATACCTCGCTTTGCCCACGACGCCGAAGTGACGCCCTCGACGACCAAGGGTGACCGCCCGTACGACGGCCACTGATTCCTTGTCGCCTGCGACTACCGATTCCGCCCAGCCGCCCGTTCTATGCGCACGACGTACATATTGGCGACGATCGCCGACGTCCTTACGATCGAGCATGCGATCGTTTATGGCGGACGTCTTCTCGTCGCCCTCAGCAGCACCGCATGACGGGCCGCGTGGTCGGCATGTCGCTTATACCCGTGGGCGGATGGTGCCGATTCCCCGATCCGTCGCACGACGACCGTGCACTGAGTTTGCTACACGGACACCTCATTCTGCCCCACGCAGGCTCAGTTCGTAGCCCTATATCGTCAGGCCTCCGACGTTGTGGATGCCCCGCATCACACAGGCTAACTCATGGACATATAGATATATCTATATGTCCATATATATATATATATATGGACATATAGATATATAGATAGATATATGGATAGATAGATATATAGATATATATATATATATATATATATATATATATATATATGGATAGATAGATATATAGATATATAGATAGATATATGGATAGATAGATATATAAATAGATATATAGATAGATATATATATATATAGGGAGATAGGAGGAAGGATTAGAAGATGAAGAAAAAGAATAAGATGAAACAGCAGCAGCAGTAGCCCTGCAGTAGCAGCTGCTACTGCAGGAGGCAGCAGCAGCAATAGCACAGCAGGAGCAGCAGCAAGCAGTAGCAGTAACAGCAGCTGTAGCAGGCAGCAACCCCCCTATAAACCCCCTTCTTAGCCCCCAATTTACCCTCTATATAACCCCCCTTATATATATATATATATATATATATATATATATATATATATATATATATATATATATATGTATATAGATATAGGTATATATATATATAGAAGAGGAAATGATGAGAAGAGTAAGAAGAAGTAGAATTGGAAGATTAGAAGGAAAGAAGAGATTAGAAGAAGAAGAGGAAATTAGAAAGAAGAAGGAGAGGAGAAGGATAAGGAGAATAGGAAAATTAGAAGAAGTAAGGAGGAAGTTAGGAAGAAGAATTAGAATAAGAAGAATGAGAGAATAGGAAATTAGAAGAAGTTAGGAAGAGGAAATTAGAAGGAAAAGAATTAGAAGAATAGAATTTAGAGGAGTTGAGTTAGAGGGCGAAATTTGTCACCCCCAGTTTTCGAATTAGGGATATTTTCGTCATTTTTCAAGTTTTATAATTTTTAGGAATTTTATTTAATTTTATATGATTTTTAGGGATTTATTTGGTTTGGTTTGGATTTTATCCAATTCGGACTTAAGTTGGAGACCGGGTAGCCTGGACATTAGTGGGACCCACATACTAGCGGAGCTTGGCCCACATAACATCCTAATTATGTTAGAAACCATAAACCCAACTTCCATGGCTTAATTAGTCGATTTAGAGTTAAACCGAACCAAACCAAACCCGAACCGAACCCAAACCAAGTTTATTGGGTTGGAGGCTTAGTGGATCCATACCCAAACCCAATATGACCCCATGGCCGGCCATGTATGGAGCAGCACCCCCTCTCCTTTGCTTCACTCCAAAGCAATCTCTCTCTCTCTTCATTCATTTCTTTCAAGCTCCTTCTTCTTCAAGCAAACCATTCTAGGTATGCCATTAATCCCTCATTAATTCCTTTTTGGCATTTATTTCCTTCACCATAAATGTGTAGGAGACCACCCTCTACATTTTGCCCATAGAATTTGTAGGTTTTTCTAGAAAACCTATTTTAGGATTTATTGGGGTTTTTCTTCATTAGAGTGGAATATATATATATATATATATATATATATATATATATATATATATATATATATATATATGTATATATAAATATTTATATGTATTTGTGTGTGTAGAGAGTGGTGGTGGTAGTGGTGTGAGAAAGTGTATGTGTTGAGAATGAGAAGGAGAATGAGAATGAGGAGGAGAATGAAAATGAGAATGAGAATGAGGAGGAGAATGAGAAGGAGAATGAGGAGGAGAATGAGAAGGAGAACGAGAAGGAGAATGAGAATGAGAAGGAGAATGGAGAGGAGAATGAGAATGAGGAGGAGAATGAGAAGGAGAATGAGGAGGAGAATGAGAAGGAGAATGAGAATGAGGAGGAGAATGAGAAGGAGAATGAATAGGAATAAGGAGAAGGAGAAGAATAGGAATCCAAGATGGACTTGGATATGGGTTGTAGAGGTTGGTAATGATTAAAAATAGTCGCCTAGACCTAGTCTTGACCCCGGTTGACCATGGTTGACTTTTTAGACCAAAAGTCAACTATGGGTCAACACTTTACCCAATTTAGTTCCAAATTCCATTAGACTTGAGTAGTTGACCAAAAGTCAACTATTAGTCACCATTGACCTAGGATTGACCTAGGGTTGACCAGAGTTGACCGAAGTTGACCAGAGTTGATCAGTTGACCAAAAGTCAACTGTTGACTTAAATCGACCTAGATTAATTCCGTTTGATTTGCATTGACCCAGTTTGACCTAGTTAGGCCTAGAATGACTTAGATCGACCATGTACAATCTAGTTTGACCTTGTTCGACCTAGATTGACTTAATTTGACTTGTCTTGACCTAGAATGACTTAATAGGGTTTAAATTTGATTTGACTTTATTTCCTAAACATAGTATTGATACGTCTTGTTCTCTATAGGTCCTCGAGATGCAGCATTTGATCCCGTTGACATATCATATCCTATAACAGGCGAGTACATTCTCTGACACTTTTCTAATTTACGATGATTGTTATAATTCATGTAATTAGTGTATATATGCTTGTTCTCGACACATTGGTCACACGGATTGGTATTCATGGATCCCGACATGAGATGTTATTCCTCGTTATCTTGGTATATCTTGTGCAAGCTCCCTTGTAATTCTTGTGCAGTATATGGACACCGATTCTCGAGGAGACTTGCTCCCTTCTCGTAGAATCCCGTGTCATAATGTGTCTTGCTTGGATCCACTCTACCAGTCGGGGACGGGGAGTACTAGTGTAGATGTGTGGTCAATACCCGCCTTGTATATATTGTGAACCTTGTGAATGCCAATCCTACACCACACGTATGATTGGCTAGATCATAACCTTGTGCAGACCCAATCCGGCCACATGTTGTAGCTAGTACTCACACACCTAGATATATGACTCTTGATTCTTGTACATGCCATAATCAGTTTACTTGCCTTGTTCTAGCTCTAGATTTACAGCTTATCTTGCTATGATACTCACATTTACATTCCATGATTTTCTTGTATATACTCTCTATTTACAGTTTTATAGCTTTTGTCATATCTTGTGAACTGTTGTTAGTAGATTGTACTCGTTCCATCCTGACAGGATATGTTGACAAATATTACAGATGCTGACGAGGGGGATTACTGTACCTACTACGGTCTGGATGATGTAGTAGGCCTAGACTTAGAGACTTTGGTCCAGCAGGGCTTAGCTCCGCCTGACGAGACCTTATCTATTGCTTAGTTAGAGTAGGTCTTTTGTACTGGACATTGTCTCCAGCTACTTTTGAGACTGTTATTATTATAGATTGTATTAGAGACTTGGACTTGTATATATTCTTGTGTTGGACTTGACAGGTTATTATTTTATCGTCTTGTTGTCTTTATCTTTCAGTCTTTACTTTATCATCTTAGAGTTGTGATTGAGCACTCATATATATTCATTGCTTGTCCTCCGTTCGGAGTTGACCATATTCTCGACAGGTTTTTGATATATATATAAACTGTTATTAGAGTAGAAAACCTACAGCATTCTACGCCGTTTTTACGGTGAGAGCTGGGCGTTGTCACGTGCACGTGCCCTTATAGCGGGTGCGGGTCGTGACACATTTTAGTAGTGGCCCACGCAGGTCTTGAAGTCGTAATTAGTGCGATATCGTGGCGGCACTCGTCTTAGAGTGTTGACTACGAGCCTGTGTTACACATAGGAGGTAGTAGGCTAAGAGTGCTCAATCACAGTAGGATCTTTCCTTGCTTATCTTGCTTACCGTCTTTGATATTGATTTACTGTTTTCTAACTGTCCTCCTTTGATATAATCCTTCTTGTGCCATATTGATATCTTCTTTCAATCTTTCTTCAGGATGGTGCAGACCAGATCCCAGCATCCAGAGTCCGCGGACGCGGAGAGGTCTGTTATGACTCGCGGACCTGATCCGGACACTCCTGCTGCAGTCGGGGTGTCGGCAGCAGCTCTTGGGGGCGCTCCTCCGCTGGTTACGAGGGCTGACCCCAGGGTTGCTACGACTTTTTCGGCCGCAGAACCAGTAGTTAATGCGGGCACTATTCCTCCTGCTGCGCAGCAGATTCCTCCGCTAGTTACAGACATACTTCTACCTCCACCTCCTCTGCCTACAGATATTGGGCAGATGCTTACTTTCCTCCAGCAGATGCTGAAGACTCAGAGGGTCCAGGCCGAGGCTCAGCAGAGGCAGACAGACGCGATACGTCCGGGTATGGAGGATGCCCATCAGTTGGCCCTTGCAGCCGTGGAGAAGAGGGCTCCACATCAGGGGACGCGACCGAGGTACAGAGATATCTAGGACTTCAAGAAGCTCGGGCCCTGTGATTTTAGCGGGACCGAGGGTGTGGTCTATGCAGATGATTGGCTCGAGGATATCGAGCGGCAGATGAGGGCCTCCCGCCTGGAAGATGACCTGAAGGTCGAGGCGGTAGGTTTGCAGTTGCTAGATATTGCACGCACCTAGTTCAGAAACGAGCTAGCCCTAGCTGGAGAGGGGCATACTTGGGCAGAGTTCAAGCTCCTCTTCAAGGAGAAGTTCTTATTCCCCACGGACAAGATTGACCTGGTGCGACAGTTCCAGGATCTGCAGCAGGATAGTCTATCTGTAGAGGAGTATGCAGCGGAGTTCGGCCGTCTGAGCCGATACGCAGAGTACATGGTTCGAGACCCGGAGATCAGGGCGAGCCGTTTCAGGGAGGGGCTGACTTGGGATATCAAGATCTTCATTCCCTCCTTCTATGAGACTTATACCCAGATCTACGCGGAGGCCCACAAGGTAGAGCGGGAGTGGGGCTTGAAGCCCAAGAGGGAGCGTGATCTTTTCTCGGGGGCTACTAGCAGCGTGGGGGCTGCTAAGCGCCCTCAGCTTCAGCATCGTTCTTTCCAGCATCACCAGCCGCAGGTGCAGGCCAGAGCATCGGTTCAGCAGCAGGTGCAGCACACTCAGCAGAGGCAGGCACAGCATGGGGCTCCTTGCAACTTTTTAAGAAGCCCGATCACATCTGGAAGGTCTGTCGGAAGAGGCTGGGCTTGTGCCTCTATTGCGGGGAGGCTGGACATCAGTTGAGAGATTGTCCTACGAGCCGTCGCAGGGAGGGCCGTGGAACGGTAGCAGCTCAGGGGGCACCGACGAGAGTTCCTGCAGTGCAGCAAAGGGGTCCACTTCCAACCCAGCAGCAGCGATTTGTTCAGTACCACCAGTAGCGGGGTGGTCAGGGTAGAGCCTTTGCTTTTGTAGCTGAGGAGATGGTGCCTATTGCGGATGTAGTCGCAGGTTCTATTCTGCTCGATTCTTTTCCAGCTTTAGCCTTATTTGATTCTGGTGCTACGCACAGTTTTATGTCTGTTTTTTTGCTCTTAGGCACAATATCATTGCTGAGTATCTTGGTAGGACTTGCAAGATTATGACTGGGAATGGCATCATCCTAGTTAATAATGTTTGCAAGGGGCGGAGAGTTTCTTTGAGAGGCCGGGAGCTGAGTGCGTGTTTGCTCGTAATGCCACTTCCGAGTTACGATGTGGTACTCGGTATGGACTGGTTGAGCATGCACCACGCTAGCATCGACTGCAGAGGGGGCAGGATTCTGTTTAGGCCATCGGGAGAGCCGGAGTATGAGTTCACCAGGGGTACAGTGGAGCAGGGAGATAGATTCTGCGGAGCGTTGTTGGCGGGGCCGGTGTTGCCATATCTACTCATTGCTGAGTTATTGGATGTCTTTCCCGAGGAGCTGCCTGGGATGCCGCCAGATCGTGATATTGAGTTTTCTATAGACCTAGTGCCGGGCGCTGAGCCTATCTTCCAGCACGTCTATAGAATCAACAACAGTGAGTTAGCGGAGCTGAAGAAGCAGGTCGACGAGCTGGAGGACAAGGGCTTTATTCGATCTAGTTCTTCACCTTGGGGTGCACCAGTTCTTTTCGTCCCCAAGAAGGATGGTACGGTACGTCTGTGTATTGATTACAGGGCGCTCAACAACCTTACCATCAAGAACAAGTATCCTTTGCCAAGGATTGATGACTTGTTCGACCAGTTGAGCAGGGCGAGGGTGTTCTCGAAGATCGACTTACGCACCGGGTACCATCAGCTGAAGGTGAAGCGGGATGACATTCTGAAGACTGCCTTTCGGACTCGCTATGGCCAGTATAAGTATACCGTCATGCCGTTTGGGTTGACCAACGCCCCGGCGGTATTCATGAACTTGATGAACAAGGTATTTCATCAGTACCTTGACAAGTTCATGGTGGTCTTTATTGATGACATTCTCATCTATTCGAAGACACCAGAGGAGCACGAGGAGCATCTGAGGATTGTGTTGGACACTCTCAGGAGGGAGCAGCTGTATGGAAAGCTGTCCAAGTGTGAGTTCTTCTTGGATCGTGTGGAGTTCCTAGGCCATGTTATCTCTGGCGAGGGGATTTCAGTGGATCCGAGGAAGATTTCTGCGGTGGAGTCCTGGTCTGCACCGAGCTCAGTAGAAGAGGTTCGGAGTTTTCTGGGTCTGGCAGGTTATTACCGGAGGTTCGTGCAGGACTTTTTCAGGATTGCCCAGCCGATGACCCGCCTTACCAGAAAGGACGAGGAGTTTGTTTGGTCCGATGAGTGCCAGGCCGCCTTCGAGGAGCTGAAGGCGAGGTTGACTATAGCTCCTATCTTGACGCTACCATCTGGATCTGGTGGTTATACGATCTACAGTGATGCTTCAGGACGGGGTTTGGGTTGTGTGCTTCAGCAGCACGGGAAGGTGATTGCCTATGCATCTAGGCAGTTACGTCCTCATGAGAGGAACTACCCTACCCACGATCTGGAGCTGGCAGCGGTCATCTTTGCTTTGAAGCTGTGGAAACACTATCTGTACGGAGAGCGAGTGGAGATCTATACTGATCACAAGAGCTTGAAGTACGTGTTTACCCAGAAGGAGCTAAATATGAGGCAGAGGCGATGGTTAGAGCTGATGAAGGATTTTGATATATCCTTACAGTACCATCCGGGAAAGGCCAACGATGTCGCGGATGCTTTGAGCAGATATCCCGTGGCCATGTGTTTGACGATGGATCGTCACCTTCTGGCAGATCTGGAGAGCTTGGGCATAGAGATGATAGTTCCTGGGTTCGAGGCGCAGATGTGGGGTCTGCAGGTGCAGTCGGAGCTGATGGAGAGAGTCAGGGCAGCTCAGTTTGAGGATGAGGCTCTGAGGGTCATCAGGGAGCAGATCCAGACAGGACTGTTGGATGAGTTCTCTATAGCGGGGGATGGGTCGTTGAGGCATGGTACCAGATTGTGCGTGCCGAACGGAGGACTTCGGGAGGGGGTTCTTCAGGAGGCGCACCGTTCTCAGTACTCTCTGCATCCAAGAGCCAACAAGATGTATAGGGACTTGAGACAGCATGTTTGGTGGTATGGCATGAAACGTGAGGTGGCTCAGTTCGTTTCGAGATGCTTGGTGTGCCAGCAGGTAAAGGTCGGGAGACAGAGACCCGGTGGATTGCTCCAGCTACTACCCATTCCAGAGTGGAAGTGGGAGCATATCACTATAGACTTTGTATCTGGGCTTCCGTGCTCTCCAGGAGGGAAGGATGCAATTTGGGTCATTGTTGATCGATTGACCAAATCGGCCCACTTTTTGCCTTTTAAAGTGGGTTTGTCGACGGAGAGGTTGGCCGAGATGTACGTGCGGCAGATAGTCCGATTGCACGGGGTTCCAGTGAGTATAGTCTCGAATCGGGACAGCCGATTCACTTCCCACTTCTGGCAGAGTTTGCAGCTTAGCTTGGGCACATCGCTCAAGTTCAGTACCGCATACCACCCCCAGACGGACGGGCAGTCGGAGATGACGATTCAGACCCTCGAGGATATGCTACGTACCTGTGTCTTGGACTTCGGAGGATCTTGGGAGGACCACCTTCACTTGGTAGAGTTTGCTTACAACAACAGCTACCAAGCCAGTATAGAGATGTCACCTTTCGAGGCTCTATACGGACGGAGGTGCCGTACTCCTTTGTCTTGGGATAATGTCGGCGAGAGGGTTTTGCTTGGCCCTGAGATGGTGGTGGATGCTGCAGAGAAGGTCAGGGTTATCAGAGATCGACTTCGGGTGGCGCAGGATAGGCAGCGGCATTGGGCCGATAGCCACCGGAGGCCGTTGGAGGTTGAGGTATAGTTTAGATTTTTCTAGTATTTGAGTCTGATTGTGATTGTTTTAGATCAAGCTTTAAGTCTTGTGTTTTTTTTCTAGGTTGATGATCTTGTGTTCCTGCGGATTTCTCCGACGCGTGGCACGATTCGTTTTGGTGGCGGCGAAAAGCTTAGTCCACGATACATCGGACTATTCCGTATCTTGGGCAGGGTCGGTGCAGTGGCTTACCGACTGGAGTTACCGCCCGCACTAGAGGGAGTGCACTGCGTGTTCCATATGTCGTAGCTGAGACGGTACGTGGCAGATCCCAGTCACGTATTGGACCACTCAGAGATCGAAGTAGGACTGACACTCAGCTATCCAGAGAAGCCGGTTGAGATCTTGGACCGAAGAGAGAAGGTGCTCCGGAACCGGGTCATTCCCTTGGTTCGCGTTGCATGGAGACACCACTCTCCAGGTGAGTCCACCTGGGAGAGGGAGGATGATATGCGGGAGCGATTCCCATATCTCTTCGAGCCTTGTGGTAAAATTCTATCTTTTTCTTTCCTTGTTCTATTTATAATTGCTGTGTTGGTTCCCATTCAATTTCGAGGACGAAATTTTTAAGGAGGGTAGATTTGTCACCCCCAGTCTTTGAATTAGGGGTATTTTCATTATTTTTTGAGTTTTATAATTTTTAGGAATTTTATTTGATTTTATATGATTTTTAGGTATTTATTTGGTTTGGTTTGGATTTTATCCAATTCAGACTTAAGTTGGAGACCGGGTAGCCTGGACATTAGTGGGACCCACATACTAGCGGAGCTTGGCCCACATAACATTCTAATTATGTTAAAACCATAAACCCAACTTCCATGGCTTAATTAGTCGATTTAGAGTTAAACCGAACCAAACCAAACCCAAACCGAACCCAAACCAAGTTTATTGGGTTGGAGGCTTAGTGGATCCACACCCAAACCCAATAGGACCCCATGGCCGGCCATGTATGGAGCAGCACCCCCTCTCCTTTGCTTCACTCCAAAGCAATCTCTCTCTCTCTCTCTTCATTCATTTCTTTCAAGCTCCTTCTTCTTCAAGCAAACCATTCTAGGTATGCCATTAATCCCTCATTAATTCCTCTTTGGCATTTATTTCCTTCACCATAAATGTGTAGGAGACCACCCTCTATATTTTGCCCATAGAATTTGTAGGTTTTCCTAGAAAACCTATTTTAGGATTTATTGGGGTTTTTCTTCATTAGAGTGAAATATATATATATATATATATATATATATATATATATATATATATATATATATATATATATATATATATATATATATAAATATTTATACGTATTTGTGTGTGTAGAGAGTGGTGGTGGTAGTGGTGTGAGAAAGTGTATGTCTTGAGAATGAGAATGAGAATGAGAATGAGGAGAAGAATGAGAATGGGAATGAGGAGGAGAATGAGAATGAGAAGGAGATGAGGAGGAGAATGAGAAGGAGAATGAGAAGGAGAATGAGAATGAGGAGGAGAATGAGAAGAAGAATGAGGAGGAGAATGAGAATGAGAAGGAGAGTGAGAAGGAGAATGAGGAGGAGAATGAGAAGGAGAATGAGGAGGAGAATGAGAATGAGAATGAGGAGGAGAATGAGAAGGAGAATGAATAGGAATAAGGAGAAGGAGAAGAATAGGAATCCAAGATGGACTTGGATATGGGTTGTAGAGGTTGGTAATGATTAGAAATAGTCGCCTAGACCTAGTCTTGACCCCGGTTGACCACAATTGACTTTTTAGACCAAAAGTCAACTATGGGTCAACACTTTACCCAATTTAGTCCCAAATTCTATTAGACTTGAGTAGTTGACCAAAAGTCAACTATTAGTCACCATTGACCTAGGATTGACCTAGGGTTGACCAGAGTTGACCAGAGTTGACCAGTTGACCAAAAGTCAACTGTAAGTCAACTGTTGACTCAAATCGACCTAGATTAATTCCGTTTGATTTGCATTGACCCAGTTTGACCTGGTTAGGCCTAGAATGACTTAGATCGACCATGTACAATCTAGTTTGATCTTGTTCGATCTAGATTGACTTAATTTGACTTGTCTTGACCTAGAATGACTTAATAGGGTTTAAATTTGATTTGACTTTATTTCCTAAACATAGTATTGATACGTCTTGTCAGCATTTGATCCCGTTGACATATCATATCATATTACAGGCGAGTACATTCTTTGACACTTTTCTAATTTACGATGATTGTTATAATTCATGTAATTAGTGTAGATATGCTTGTTCTCGACACATTGGTCACACGGATTGGTATTCATGGATCCCGACATGAGATGTTATTCCTTGTTATCTTGGTATATCTTGTGCAAGCTCCCTTATAGTTCTTTTGCAGTATATGGACACCGATTCTCGAGAAGACTTGCTCCCTTTTCGTAGAATCCCGTGTCGTAACGTGTCTTGGTGAGTACTAGTGTAGATGTGTGGTCAATACCCGCCTTGTATATATTGTGAACCTTGTGAATGTCAATCCTACACCACACGTATGATTGGCTAGATCATAACCTTGTGCAGATCCAATCCGGCCACATGTTGTAGCTAGTACTCACACACCTAGATATATGACTCTTGATTCTTGTACATGCCATGATCAGTTTACTTGCTTTGTTCTAGCTCTAGATTTACAGCTTACCTTGCCATGATACTCACATGTACATTCCATGATTTTCTTGTATATACTCTCTATTTACAGTCTTATAGCTTTTGTCATATCTTGTGAACTGTTGTTAGTAGATTGTACTCGTTCCATCCTGACAGGATATGTTGACAAATATTACAGATGCTGACGAGGGGGATTACTGTACCTACTACGGTCTGGATGACGTAGTGGGCCTAGACTTGGAGACTTTGGTCCAGCAGGGCTTAGCTCCGCCTGACGAGACCTTACCTATTGCTTAGTTAGAGTAGGTCTTTTGTACTGGACCTTGTCTCTAGCTACTTTTGAGACTGTTATTATTGTGATTGTATTAGAGACTTGGACTTGTATATATTCTTGTGTTGGACTTGACAGGTTATTATTTTATCGTCTTATTGTCTTTATCTTTCAGTCTTTACTTTATCATCTTAGAGTTGTGATTGAGCACTCATATATATTCATTGCTTGTCCTCCGTTCGGAGTTGACCATATTCTCAACAGGTTTTTGATATATATATAAACTGTTATTAGAGTAGAAAACGTACAGCGTTCCACGCCGTTTTTACGGTGAGGGCTGGGCGTTGTCATGTGCACGTGCCCTTATAGCGGGTGCAGGTCGTGACAAAATTGAGCCCCGAGTGTCGGAATGAGAAGAAACTTGGAGGAGACCTAGAATACGTGAATTAGACTTTGCGGGTAGGCTTCCGAGTTGAAATCGGGGTTGTAGCACTACTAAAATGTCATCTAATAGCGACGTAATTTAGCGACGGCAGGAAATTACGTCGCTATTAGCGACAACTTTATGAACACATCGCAAAACGTCGCTGCCTAGCGACGTTCTGCGACAGTCGTTTCCTTCGTCGCTGATTAGCGACGTTCCGTGACTAATTATAAGTATATGTCGCCATTTTGGCGACGTGTAGCGACGTCTACATGTGACGTCGCTAAATTATTTTACTTAGGGCACGCCGCTGCCTTCTTTCCCCCTCACTCTCACTCAAAAACTTTTAATTTCCTCCCCCACCCCCCCCCCGGCGACTCCTCCCCCCCTCTGTCAGTGCCCTCCCCCCCGGCGACCCCCTCCCCCTCCGGCGAGCTCCTCCTCCTCGAGATCCTCCTCCTCCAGCTCCTCCTCCCCCAATCCGAGTCCTCTTCCTCAGGTAAACCCTAACCTAATTCCTCTCCTTCCTCCTCCTCTCCCATGGACACACACACACACGGCCACATAGACACACGGACACACATCCAAACTAGGTCAAGACTCAAAAAAATAGAAAAATCCTAGAGGAATCAAAATCATAATAACCAAATGATTCAAATAGGCTAGGGTCAGGGTTTGGGTAGGGCTAGGTGTTGATGGGTTTTGGCTGGAGGCAGCTAGGGCTTGTGGAAGATGGAGGCTAGTGTTTTGGTGGAGAATTAGGTCCAAGATGAACCATACTCTCATACCATGTCGAAATGGAGGCTACATTGTGATTAGAATAGGATAATACTTATTGGCCTCTTGTCTTTACAATATACAGACCAAACAATACTAATGACATCACTAAACCTAGCTAGAAAAGAAAATTGCATAAAGCAATAAATAATAGAATAAGACAACTGAATCTTCTCTTCAACATCACCTACTGCCACCTATTTTTTGCGCATATAAATGTAGAAATTACTAGTACAATTTAGAAATATCAAGCTAATTTAATTAATATAAAAATTAACATTAAGACAAACAACTTCATATCTAATACTTATAATTTTCATAGCAAACTAAAGATGAAGGTGTATGATGTCGAACAATTTTCTGTATTAACTAAAGGTTTAAGCCTTTAAGGTACCATAGCTCCCTCAAGTTTGTTAAAGAATTACCTCAGATTTCAGAGTGTTAGTTGGGGGTTTGGGTTATAGATATAGTATCTGTTAGTTGGGGTTAACCTAGATCCTGAGAACACATGGTGATATCTCAGTTTTTTGAGAATGGGTTATTGAGTATGTTAAATGAGAAATGTATCAGCCATTGCAGTGGAAGTTAATGAGACATTGCTCAGTCCTATTTCATTTTGTCCATCCCCTATATGACAAGTCCCTGCCTATTAGTTGCTCAGTATCTTACTTAGAACTCGTGCCATATTTTAGTTCATGGTTCAGTCTCGTTAAGGATGGGGGATTAGTCACATGTTCAGCCTCGGTACTCCTAATTTAGTCTTTTGGTAATGTTCAACTATAGGTTACATCTTTGTGTCAATAATTTGAGAAGGGGGCTCTCTCTCTCTCTAATGCATAGCTAGTGCAGGGGTAAGTTGCCTGTGGTTAGGAGATACATGTATGAGAGTATAGTGAAGGTAAGAGTTAGCTTGGGAATATTTGTGGATAGGTAAGAAATAGTGTGTGAGTGTGTGTCCTAAGTTAGGCTTGATGTCAGGCTTGTGCATTGTTTTGGTTTGATAGATGAGGGCTTGTAAATGGTAGTTGATAGTGAATTAGAGTGTGTACAGATGGTGAGTTTGACTGTTATATATATCTATGTATATATGATATAGGTGATATATATATATATATATGTGATATGGTATAGACTATATGGTAACCATAGGATAACCTAGTCTATGGTTAGTTATGAGATAGCCTATAGAGTTTGACCCAAAGTTGACTTTGACCTATATTGACCTAGAATCATGTAGATTGCATTGTAAACTTCATTATTACCTTTTGAACACATCTTAACCTATATTTCTCTAAATAGGACATTGTGACTCCGGTTCAGACATCTGATATTCATCAGTCTTTCAGGGTATCATGCGAGTACATTCTCTGATAGTTCTTTCATTTACTTGTCGATTACTGTATGTCAGTTCTAGTTAGTTCTATTTGATTCTCTGTTACAAACACGGATTGACATTACTGGATATAAGTTTAAATATAGTTTAATATTAGATAAAATTTTATTAAAATCTGTTCTTTCGATATTTGGTATCGGTCGGTATTTGGTATCGGTCGGTATCGGATCGGAACATGCTAAACCGTATCGGTATCGGCCGTATCGGATCGGTATCGACCGATACTTTAAACCATGGTTGTCACATTAAGGGTCTTTGAGGAGGTGACATGTTGTGAAAAGATATATCCTTATAGTTCTCCTACATAATGTTAAAGAAAATCCGTAGGAGAACTATATATAAGGATATATCTTTTCACAACATGTCATCTTGTCAAAGACCCTTAATGTACCAACCATGTTACCGCGGTATTGGTATTTGGATACCAATAGCGATAAGGTAAAGGATACAAATAGCGATAAGGTAAAGGGTACCAACTTAAGGTATTGGTATTGGGATACCAATAGCGATAAGGTAAAGGGTACCTTGGTAGGTAATGACTAGAAATAGGATATTTGTGCCTGTTGGATAATGTGTGTCCATCTTTGCAGAATTATTTCTAAATGGATATGAATTACTACTTGCGGAATCGTTCATGGATGTACAATCGTCGTCCTGATAATATGTGTGGTGTGCGGGATGAATACATAGCGGGAGTAGAGCAGTTCCTGCAGTTTGCTAAGGCGTCCCCTCAGTACATAGACGGCACCAAAATTAAGTGTCCGTGTATGAAATGTCATAACGTGAAATATTATTTTCCATCATGGTTGAGTACATATGTAAGACTTGAGAACTCTGTAATTACCTTTCTGTATATGCACTTGATTTAAAATGAGCTTAATTGCTTCTTTCGTGGTATTTAGGTCGATCGTCCATACGCAAGACTTGAGAATGAGTCTATTAGAACGCTAGCCAAGGGACCAATTTATGCTGCAAAAATATGGCCAAGCTACTGTGTTAATGGGTTTAGGTTCAAGTCAACAACTTGCCCGATCAGATACAACTTTGTGGATCTCGACTCCACCAAAAACAGCTGTTTGTGTATCAGATCTTCGAACTACAAAGATGTTGATGCGGGCAACGATTTCTATGGCGTGCTACGGGAGATCGTGGAGCTGACATATAGTTATGGAATAGAGCCTGCTAAGATTGTGTTATTCAGGTGTGATTGGTTCGATCCGATTGAAGGTCAGGGTTGGAAACTAGACAAGCACGGTCTTGTTGATATAGACTATCGGCGTCGATATCAAGCCTATGAACCATTTGTCCTATCAAGTCACGCTCAGCTCGTGTACTTCACAAGTTATCCTAAACGGGGAACAACAAGGTCGGACTGGTGGGCAGTATGCAAGACCAAAGCTAGAAATACCTTTGAGGTTGACGATATAGCTTATCAACAGGATAAACTACCTCTTGTAACAAATATTATAGAAGTGGACACGACGGAAGTTCCTTATTACACATCTAATTGTGTAGAAGAAGTAGAATTATCTGAATAGGAAGATGCAGATGAAAGTGAAGATGTAGAGGAGGAAGAAGAAGAAGAAGATGAGCTAAACGAACTAGATAAATTTTCAGAAGAGGATTAAAATCTGTGATGTCTATCATATAAATATGTATTTTTGTAATAATAAATCTGTGACACTTTAGTGACACTTTTATCTGTGACCATGATATTTTTCAAAAATCTGTGATGTCTATCATATAAATATGTATTTTTGTTTTATTGTCATATGTTATTATCAGGTATGACTAGACCAGGAGGACGACGCGGAGGATTATATATTAGCCAGTCCCGTCAGCCTCGGGCTGGGGATGGAGAGGGCAGTTCTGTACCCTCATCCTCATCTCCGAGTACGCCATTGTACCGTTCTGTTCCCGGTCCATTACCGGGACAGGGCAGTTCCAGCAGGTTGCCGACTCCTCCCTCGTCGTCCAGCCTTCCTGATCCCTCGTCCAGCATCCCTGATCCCCCGTCCAGCATTCCTCCTGTCGACGGCTCTATGGGGGGAGCCGACGCCGAGCATATGGAGGCCGACGATCAGACTGAACCTGTCCAGGCAGGAGGTGAGAGCGACCCTCCATGCGCTCCCCCGGGCGAGACGCGTATGGAGATTTGGACGGACGGGCCTATGAAGTAAGTTAATTAATTAATATATATTTCTCAAATGATTATATGTACATATATATTCATAAAATTTTTTTATTGTATAGATATCGGCCTTCTGTAGTACAGAGACAGCTGGGGCTATTTCTGAGGCAGAACTATGGTGGGCCTTGGCTCAACTACTCAGATGCTCCCGCAGATAGGAAGGCCTTTTGGTTCGTCCACTTCAAGGTAAAAAATTTGTTTATTTTTAAATTTTAATAATTATTTGTGTATATTATACAACTTTTGTATTTTACTTCTTGTAGAGGACCTATTTCTATCCACCACACCGGACGGCGAGGATCGAGGGCCAATTTTCTACCGTCGCAGCCAAGCTCATCCGTGATGCGATCGACGACCAGAAGCGTCGTGATCGCGCCGGACGTTCGATCCATGGTTGGATCACGTCAGATCAGTGGGCTGCGATGAAGGCTAGATTCAGCGAGCCCAAGTACCAGGAGCTGTCTGAGAAGGCCAAGGTGGCGCGGTCGAGCACCGGTAAGTGGTGTGGTGGCTCCATTCCGATGATGGAGCATTTTCGTCGTCTGGTACATTTCCTATGACGGACATTAATTTATATATAGTTCGATATAGAATGTTTAATACTAATAATAGATAATATATTTTAACAGGTAAAAAAGGGTTAGGACCCGAACATGGTAACCGTCTTCCTGGTCACACATCGAAGGGCTGGGGAGTTCATTGACGAGAGGGCGACGCAGGCATATGTACGTTCTATTCTTTATATTAATTTACTATAACTTAGAAAACATGAAAATAGATATCAATATAGACTTTAGCAAACACTTACACGTTAGCAAACATGTTCTAGGCCGAGTTTGTCCGGCTACAGCAGGAGGCGGCTGCTGCTGCTAGTGCGCCAGCAGAGGAAGGGGCTGGTAGTTCCTCCCAGGCGCCTACAGCTCCATCGCAGGACGAGCTCTGAATGACCGCCGTTGGCAGTTTTCAGAAGGGTACGTACTACGGTACGGGATCCTACGACGCGTATTTGGCTTCGGAGTCATCCCGGGCCCCCTCTGTCAGTGCACAGTCTCCGGCTTCGCAGGCGTCGTCACGAGTTGGGGATATCCTTCGTCAGATCGAGGAGCTGCGTCGCGATTTGTAGCAGCAGATTTCTGATGCGGTCGAGCGACGATCCGACCCTTCGATCGTCACCGGACAATTTGATACGGTCGAGCACAGTATACAGGAGCTGATGAGTCTGCATCAGGCTACAGCTGCCAGCTTGCAGACGCTCACCGAGTCTACGCAGCGCACAGAGCGTAGACAGGTCGAGCTGGAGGGATCGCAGAGGAGCATGTCTGCCTCACTCACTCAGGTTTCGGCTTCGCTTGAGGCGAGTACTGAGAGGGTGGTGAGTACCCTTGCTGCGCATGGTGAGCGACTGCGAGAGCTGGAGCAGATACGTCCTCCCGGTCCATCGACGGCACCGACTCCAGATACTGCACTGCCTCCGGCGCCGACTCCAGACATTGCACTGCCTCCTACTGCCCCTACGGTACAGCTCACCCAGCAGCAGTATGACTACATTCTATCCCAGTTGCGCGGCAGGGGTCCGCAGTAATTTTATTGGTTTTTTTATGACTTGTATGTATTGGCCCTATGGGCAAATTGTTTATTCATACAACTGTTGTTTATACACTTGGTGGGAGATTTTTTATCATCTTCTATTTTTATTTGACTCTATTGGATGTTTGTAAGGATTTGTGTCTGTGATATTTACTTTGCACTGCCTCCTGTTTTTATTGTGATATTTACTTTGTGATATCTGCGACGGGGATGACAAATATACCTACGCTGGGTTATAAGCGATGATCTGATATACAAAGGAGGTGCTGCCGAAATTTAAAAAAAAAATATTGTGTATTTTTGTTATGATGTGTGTCTGTATTTACAGTGAATATGAAATGCTGTGTTCGGAACCATCGACAGTTTCGATTACTGTTGTATGTGTTATCTTGGATAGAAATAGCAATAGTTCAGGGTGCACTTCTGAGAGGTTCATTTTCACGTCCTTCACTTTCTCGGGACGTCGTAAAGGTTCCCGAGAAGGTGAAGGACGTGAAGAGGAAGCTCTGAGAAGTGCACCCTGAACTGTTGCTCTTTCTATCCAAGATAAAACATAGAACAGTAAGCAAAACTGTCGATGGTTCGAACACTGCACTTCATACACACTGTAAACACAGACACACAGCATAACAAAAATACGAATTATATTTTTTTAAATTTTTTTTATAATATCTACGACGTATAGCGACGTTCTGTGACATACTACGACGGAATGTAGAAGTCGCTATACATCGCTAAATAGTGACGTCACGTCACTAGACGTCGCTAATATACGTCGCTACATCTGTCGGTAGCCGTCGCTAAGTTGCCCACGTGGCTGCCATGCCATGTCATCATATATAAAGTTTACAGCGTCGCAAGTGGTCGCTTTACGTCGCAACGTTGGCGACGTAGTGATATGTCGCTATCTGTCACTCATTTTGCGACGTCTAGCGACAATGAACTCCGTGTCGCCAATAGCGACGTTCGGCGACTAAATTGCCATCTGCGACTTGCCTATAAACGACGTCCGTTTTTCGTCGCTAAATACGTCGCAAATATGTTTTAGCGACATATTTTTCTTTTTTAGCGACGTCTCCTGACGTCGCTAAAATGGGTTATTTTAGTAGTGTAGGGCGACGGTATCGTGCCGTACCATTGCGTATCTTAATTTATTCAAGATATCGGCAATAGGCCGTAAGATGGACTAGACGTCCACTCTACCTAGGTATCTTGGTAGGTAATGAACGTATAGGCTGGTATCATACTACCCTAGGGAGTTCGGGACGAAATACCAAGCGTAGGTAGGCTAACTTGGTATTCACCTAGACTAGAATTTTACCTTTTTAAAGGGTAAAATAGGATATTGGCCTCCGACCGAGATTTGAGTTTCGAAGTCCAAGATGGACTTGGATATGGGTTGTAAGGGTTGGTAATGATTAGAAATAGTCGCCTAGACCTAGTCTTGACCTCGGTTGACCACAGTTGACTTTTTAGACCAAAAGTTAACTATGGGTCAATACTTTACCCAATTTAGTTCCAAATTCCATTAAACTTGGACAGTTGACCAAAAGTTAATTGTTAGTCACCAGTGACCTAGGGTTGACCTAGGGTTGACCTAGAGTTGACCAGAGTTGACCCGTTGACCAAAAGTCAACTCAAAAAGAATTCAGAAACAAGCCTTTACACGGACGAGGCTTCAAAGTGTCCGCACCGCCTTGAGATTTTAGGTGGCACGCCCTTTGTGGTTCGGGGTACCTGCGTGGAGAGCGAGGATCAGTACATTACACTTTGTACTGGTGCATGGCAAGTTAAGTTCCAAGCTCTCATTTGGTTGAATGAGTTTATATGACTTAGTTCATGAATGTTTCTAACCATCCTAATAAATTTTAATCGAGCAATGACAAGCATAATGTAATTTACATCGGAACTTACCCCTGACGGACCGCGCCGCGCATGGGCCACCACTAAAAACGTGTCACGACCCGCACCCGCTATAAGGGCACGTGTACGTGACAACGCCCAGCCCTCACCGTAAAAACGGCGTGGAATGCTGTAGGTTTTCTACTCTAACAACAGTTTATTTATATATCAAAAACCTGTCGAAAATATGGTCAACTCCGAATGGAGGATAAGCAATGAATATATAGGAGTGCTCAATCACAACTCTAAGATGATAAAGTAAAGACTGAAAGATAAAGACAACAAGACGATAAAATATAACCTGTCAAGTCCAAACACAAATAATATACAAGTCCAAGTCTCTAATACAATCCAAATGTAATACAGTCTCAAAAGTAACTGGAGACAAGGTCCAGTACAAAAGGCCTACTCTAACTAAACAATAGGTAAAGTCTCGACAGGCGGAGCTAAGCCCTGCGGGACCAAGTCTAAGCCCACTACGTCATCTGGACCGTAGTAGGTACTGCAATCCCCCTCATCAGCATCTGTAATATTTTGTCAACATATCCAGTCAGGATGGAACGAGTACATATATCTCATAACAGATCTCAAGATAGAATAAAAGCTATAAGACTGTAAATAGAGCATATACAATGAATCATGGAGTGTACATGTATGTATCATGGCATGGTAAGCTGTAGAGCTAGAGCTAGAACAAGAAAGTAGAACGGAATCATGGTATGTACACAAGTCAAGGTAAGCCATATGTCCAATGTGTGTGAGTAGTAGTTTTAACTTGTGATCGGCTTGGGTACCTGTCAAGAACTGGCCTGGCAAGTCATATGTGCGGTATATGACTCACACTGTTCGGAAGTACGGGATGGATCTGATCACAGGCATACGCTACTACTCCCCCTACCCCAACTGGTAGAATGGATCCAAATAGGACACGTCACTGCACGGAATTCTAATGAGAAGGTAGCGAACCTTCTCTAGAATCAGTGACCATATATTGAGTAAGAGCTACAAGGGAGCTTGCACAATACATCCCAACCTAAGAAGGAGAAACATCTTTCGTCGGGATCCAGGAATACCAATCCGTGAGAACCATGTGTCAGGAATAAGCATATCTACACTAAGTACATGAATCATAACAGTTATCATAAATTGGGAAAAAGTTATCAGAGAATGTATTCGCCGGTAAGATGATAAAATATGTCAACCGGATCCACTGCAGTGTCTCGAGGACCTATAGAGAACAAGACGTATCAATACTATATTTAGGAAGTAAAGTTAAATCAAATTAAATCCTATTAAGTCAATCTAGGTCAAGACAAGCCTAGTTAGGTCAATCTTGGTCATAGGAGAACATTGGAAGTCAATCCGAATCAAACTAGATCGAAAGTTGTCTTACGGTTGACTTTTGGTCAACGGGTCAACTCTGGTCAACTCTAGGTCAACCCTAGGTCACTGGTGACTAACAGTTGACTTTTGGTCAACTGTCCAAGTTTAATGGAATTTGGGACTAAATTGGGTAAAGTGTTGACCCATAGTTGACTTTTGGTCTAAAAAGTCAACCGTGGTCAATCGAGGTCAAGACTAGGTCTAGACGACTATTTCTAATCATTACCAACCCTTACAACCCATATCCAAGTTCATCTTGGACTTCGAAACTCAAATCTCGGCCGTAGGCCAATATCCTATTTTACCCTTTAAAAAGGTAAAATTCTAGTCTAGGTGAATACCAAGTTAGCCTACCTACGCTTGGTATTTCGACCCGAGCTCCCTAGGGTAGTATGATACTAGCCTATACGTTCATTACCTACCAAGATACCTAGGTAGAGTGGACGTCTAGTCCATCTTACGGCCTATTACCGATATCTTGAATAAATCAAGATACACAATGGTACGGCGCGATACCGTCGTCCTACAACCCCGATTTCAACTCGGGAGCCTACCCGCAAAGTCTAATTCACGTATTCTAGGTCTCCTCCAAGTTTCATCTCATTTCGACACTCGGGGCTCAATTTTGCCCTCTAACTCAACTCCTCTAAATCCTATTCTTCTAATTCTTTTCCTTCTAATTTCCTCTTCCTAACTTCTTCTAATTTTCTATTCTCTCATTCTTCTTATTCTAATTCTTCTTCCTAACTTCCTCCTTACTTCTTCTAATTTTCCTATTCTCCTTATCCTTCTCCTCTCCTTCTTCTTTCTAATTTCCTCTTCTTCTTCTAATCTCTTCTTTCCTTCTAATCTTCCAATTCTACTTCTTCTTACTCTTCTCATCATTTCCTCTTCTATATATATCTACCTATATCTATATATATACATATATATATATATACATATATATATATAAATAGGGGGGTTATATAGAGGGTAAATTGGGGGCTAAGAAGGGGGTTTATAGGGGGGTTGCTGCCTGCTACAGCCACTGCTACAGCTGCTGTTACTGCTACTGCTTGCTGCTGCTCCTGCTGTGCTATTGCTGCTGCTGCCTCCTGCAGTAGCAGCTGCTACTGCAGGGCTACTGCTGCTGCTGTTTCATCTTATTCTTCTTCTTCATCTTATAATCCTTCCTCCTATCTCCCTATATATATATATATATATATATATATATATATATATATATATATATATATATATATATATATATATATATATATATATATATATATATATATACACACATCTATTTGTAAATATATACACACACACATATCTACATATATATAAATACATACACACACACATATAGATATATTTATATATGGACACACACACTCTAACACACTCACACACACACTCTCTCACAAACACACTCACACACACACAAACACACACTCTCACCACCATTCTCTCATACTCTACACACAAATACATATATATAATACATACATATATATATATATATATATATATATATATATATATATATATATATATATATATATTAAAAAATATATATATATATATACCACTCTTAATTAAGAAAACCCCAATTAAATCCTTAACCTAGATTTCTAGGAAAACTTACAAATTCTAGGGGCAAAGTGTAGAGAATCATCTTCTCTACAATTATTGTGAAGACATTAAATGCAAAAGAGCAATAAATAGAGAATTTATGGCATACCTAAATTAAGTTTCCTTGGAGAAAGAAAGAGCTTGGAAGAAGAATATATATATATATATATATATATATATATATATATATATATATATATATATATATATATATATATATATATACACACACACATATCTACATATATATAAATACATACACACACACATATAGATATATTTATATATGGACACACACACTCTAACACACTCACACACACACAAACACACACTCTCACCACCATTCTCTCATACTCTACACACAAATACATATATAATATATATATATATATATATATATATATATATATATATATATATATATATATATATATATATATATATACCACTCTTAATTAAGAAAACCCCAATTAAATCCTTAACCTAGATTTCTAGGAAAACTTACAAATTTTAGGGGCAAAGTGTAGAGAATCATCTTCTCTACAATTATTGTGAAGACATTAAATGCAAAAGAGCAATAAATAGAGAATTTATGGCATACCTAAATTAAGTTTCCTTGGAGAAAGAAAGAGCTTGGAAGAAGAAATGAAATTTGAGAGAGAGAGAGAGAGAGAGAGAGAGAGTTTGCTTGGTGGAGAAGCAAAGGGGGTGCTCCTACTTGTGGACGGCCATGGTGGGGGGCTTAGTGGGTTTGGGTGTGGATCCACTAAGCCTCCAACCCATTAGACTTAGGTTGGGTTGGTTCGGGTTTGGTTCGGTTCGTTTCGGTTTAATTCTAATCGACTAATTAAGTCTCTTAATGACTAATTAAGCCATGGAAGTAGGGTTTATGGTTCCTAGCCTAATTAGGATGGTATGTGGGCCAAGCCCAGCTAGTATGTGGGTCCCACTAGTGTTCAGGCTACCCGGGTCTCCAACTTAAGTCCGAATTGGGTAAAATTCAAACTAAATCAAACAAATCCCTAAAAATCATAAAAAATCAAATAAAATTTCTAAAAATTATAAAACTTGAAAAATGACAAAAATACCCCTAATTCAAAAATTGGGGGTGACAGATGACCTGCTGAAAAAGGGTTTCATTCGATCTAGTGCTTCTCCATGGGGAGCGCCAGTACTCTTTGTATCGAAGAAGGATGGTACAGTCCGGTTGTGCATTGACTACTTTCAGGATTTCATTCGATCTAGTGCTTCTCCATGGGGAGCACCAGTACTCTTTGTATCGAAGAAGGATGGTACAGTCCGGTTGTGCATTGACTATCGGACGTTGAATACCATCACCATTAAGAACAAATATCCTCTGCCCAGGATAAATGATTTGTTCGACCAGTTGAGTGGGACGAAGGTATTTTTCAGGATAGATTTGAGATCCGGTTACCACCAGGTGAAAGTCAGGGCTACAGACATCCAGAAGACGGCGTTCAAGACGAAGTACGGGCAGTATGAGTTTTTGGTGATGCCATTTGGTCTCACAAATGCGCCAGCTGTCTTTATGAACTTGATGAATAAGACATTTCACCAGTATCTGGATAAGTTTGTCGTAGTATTTATCGACGACATCCTGATATACTCGAAGACACCGGAGGAGCACGCAGAGCACTTGCGAACAATTTTAGGAATTCTGAGGCAGGAGAGGTTGTATGCCAAATTATCGAAGTGCGAGTTCTTTTTAGACCGAGTGGAGTTTCTCGGTCATGTAGTTACTGGAGAGGGGATCTCGGTGGATTCCAGGAAGATTGCTGTCGTTGAGACATGGAAGGCTCCGACGTCAGTTTCAGAGATCAGGAACTTTTGAGTTTAGCAGGCTATTATAGGAAGTTCGTCCAGGACTTTGCTAGGATTGCTGAACCCATGACGAAACTGACGCGAAAGGACGCAGAGTACATCTGGTCAGAGGACTGCCAGGCAGCTTTTGAGGAGCTGAAAAAGAGGCTGACGACCGCTCCAGTTCTGACATTATCTTCAGGGTCTGGAGGTTTCACCATATACAGCGATGCTTCGGGAAAGGGGCTAGGATGTGTCCTACAGCAGCATAGGAAAGTGATTGCTTATGCATCTAGGCAATTACGGACTCATGAGCGGAACTATCCTACCCACGACCTAGAGTTAGCTGCGGTGATCTTTGTACTCAAGTTGTGGAAACACTACTTATACGGAGAGCGAGTGGAAATCTTTACTGACCACAAGAGCTTGAAGTATGTGTTCACGCAGAAAGAGCTGAACATGAGGCAGAGACGATGGTTGGAGTTGATGAAGGACTTCGACATCGATTTACAGTATCACCCCGGGAAGGCAAATGTGGTGGCGGTTGCGCTGAGCAGGCATCCGATGGCATGGTATCTAATGATAGATCGACATTTGCGAAAAGATCTGGAGAAGCTCGGTATCGAGATAGTTCGGCCAGGATCAGTGATACAGATGATGGCGCTAGACATTCAGTCAGGTTTGATGGAACAGATCATGGAGGCACAGCCTACAGATGAGAGCCTCCGTAGACTCAGGGCCCAGGCTTTAGCTAGATTGCTAGATGACTTCACCGTTGCAGAGGATGGATCCTTGAGGCATGGCAGTCGGTTATGCGTGCCGAAGGAAGAGCTGATAGAGGCAGTCTTGCAGGAGGTGCATCGATCGCGATAATCTATTCACCCTGGTGCCAACAAGATGTGTCGTGATTTGCGAGAATATCTTTGGTGGCATGGGATGAAGAGAAATATATCACATTTTATTTCGAGATGCCTAGTTTGCCAGCAGGTCAAGGCAGAGCGTCAGAGGCCAGCTGATCTATTACAGTCGTTATTTATTCCCGAGTGGAAGTGGAAACACATTACGATGGACTTCATTTCAGGGCTTCCTCGTTCCCAAGGAGGTAAGGATGCCATTTGGGTCATCGTTGACAGGCTGACGAAGTGTGCGCACTTCATACCCTTCAAGGTGGGACTCTCCACCGAGAAGTTGGTAGAGCTATACATGTAGCAGATAGTTTGCTTGCATGGAGTACCAGTGAGCATCATATCAGACCGAAATAGCAGATTCACGTCCCACTACTGGAGGAGCTTGCAGGAAGAATTGGACAGTCGGCTCAAGTTCAGTACAGCGTACCACCCACAGACAGATGGACAGTCCGAAAGGACGATACAGACGCTAGAGGACATGCTGAGGACTTGTGTGCTGGACTTTGGTGGATCATGGAAGAGCCATCTATACTTGGTAGAGTTTTCATACAACAACAGCTACCAAGCCAGCATCGGTATGTCTCCTTTCGAGGCACTATATCGACGACGATGCCGTACACCGCTCTTTTGGGATGATGTTGGGGACAGAGTTATACTTGGGCCAGAGATGATCATGGATGCAGCAGAGAAGGTCGGGATGATCAGAGACAGGCTCAGAGTCGCCCAGGATAGGCAGAAACACTGGGCTGATGCTAGTCGCAGACCGATGGAGTTCGCCGACGGAGATATGGTGCTGGTGAAGATATCACCTACTAGAAGGACGATCCGGTTCGGACGAGGAGGCAAGTTGAGCCCCAGATACATCGAGCCGTTCAAGGTACTTGGCAGGATCGGAGAGGTAGCTTACAGGGTTGTACTTCCATCCAACCTAGCAGGAGTTCACGATGTCTTTCATGTTTCTCAGCTGAGGAGATACGTTCCGGACCCCAGCCATGTGCTAGATCATTCAGAGTTGGAGATCGGACCGAGCCTTCTAGTTACTGAGCAACCAGTAGAGATATTGGACATGAGGGAGAAGAGGCTGAGAAACAAAGTTATACCCTTAGTACGAGTAGCTTGGAGCCATCACTCTTCGGATGAATCTACTTGGGAGAGGGAGTCGGACATGAGGGAGAGATATCCTTACTTGTTCGACCCAACATCCGCGAGGGAACCACCCGTTCCCGCTTGAAACCCTAGAGGTTAGTCTTAATAGTAGCCTTAGTCATTTGTTTGTATTGCTTGCTATATTAGAATGTTTGTAGAGTCTTCTATCCTTGTGAATTTCGAGGACAAAATTTTTCAAGGAGGGATGATTTGTAAGCCCCTAGATTTTAAAATATTATTTTTAGAAGCATTTATATCTCTAAAATAAGTTATTATAATTATTTGAAATTTTCTAGAATTTTTAATGATTTTTAAAATGAATTTTGTAGCTTAAAATATCAATTTGCAATTTATTGAATTGTTTTAATATCAATTTGCAATTTGTTGAATTGTTTTAATAGAAATTGGTAAATTATTGATTTGTTTTAAATTCGGTTTACAAATTATATTTGCAAACCGATAGGCAGTAGGGTTAATTGCTAAACCCCAAACTTTGGGGGCCTTACTGCAAATCATTCGTCACCCCCCCACGACTTTCTCTCTCCTCCCTCACCTATGCCCGACGACCGGCCAACCGACCTAAACCCTAATTCTCCGTAACCCTAGCCCTAATTCGACCGACCTTCGACCCTATAAAACCACCCCAACCCCAAACCCTAACTCTAGACCATTTCCCGACCACCACAGCACCGGCCAACCCCCATTCTTCTCCGACGAACTCACCAAAATCCTAGATCTAGGAGCGCCACCCCCTACCGGCCACGTCGATGCCTCCAACCACCACCAATCGACGTGCCTCGTCGAGACGACCACAACGTCATTTTTTTTCGACCACCCCGACGTCTCCTCCGCCGTGCAACGCCCCCGAAAGCCACTGCTCACCGGACACGTACGTGTCACTCTCTCTGTGTGTCGTATCATGTCTTGTGTACACGTGTGTGGACTCGCCTGAACACGAGGAACCTAGTGATGGGCATGGACACGGCATTTACGTGTCGTGCGTGTCGTGGTAACCCTGGACATAAGACTCGTGTGCCCGTGTCCTAAACTGTCAGGACACGGATTTTAAATAACAGGGTTAACGGGTTTGATATTCTGCTATTGGGTTTTAAAACCCACTAACCTAATTCATATTATAACTAAAAAAACCCTATCCCTATCACATAACCCGAGCTGACCCCCTAGCCAGCCCGAGCATGTTAAACCCCCTGTTCCCCAGCCCGAGTTCGAGCCCCCCCTTTCGTTTCTTTTTATTTTGTTTTGTTTTTTTATTTTATTTTATTTGTTATATATATATATATATATATATATATATATATATATATATATATATATATATATATATATATATATATATAGAGGAAAATGTACCTAAGGTCGACCTTAGGTAAGTTACCTAAGGTCGACCTCATTTTCCTCAATTTACAACATTTTTTTTCTTGAATTTTTTTATGGGATTCATCTACACCTTATTGATTGGCAACATACCAAATTTCAAGAAAAAATAATATTGTTTAGCCCCCTATCAATAAGGTGCAAAATCGACGGTGTAGCAGTAAAGTTTTAGACCGTCGATTTTGCAAGGAATAGATAGGGGGCTAAACAATATTATTTTTCTTGAAATTTGGTATGTTGCCAATCAATAAGGTGTAGATGAATCCCATAAAAAAGAAAATTCAAGAAAAAAATGTTGTAAATTGAGGAAAATGAGGTCGACCTTAGGTAACTTACCTAAGGTCGACCTTAGGTACATTTTCCTCATATATATATATATATATATATATATATATATATATATATATATATATATATATATATATATATATATATATATATATATATATATATATATATATATATATATATATATATATTTCATATTTAGTATTTATATATATATATGTATATTTATTATATGTATATATATATTCATTATATATATATAAATATCTATATGTTTATGTATATATATAAATGTATTTGTTGTATATGTATATATATATATATATATATATATATATATATATATATATATATATATATATATATATTTTAAATTCAATTTTGTGTAAAATATTATTATGTATAAATTCAGAAGTTATTTTATTATGTAAATTTTATGACTTGTATATTTTACCACTTTAAAATATATTAATAAAATACCTTAATATTTATATTTAAGTTATTGTATTTGATAAATCATGAACATTTGATGTCCAAACCTAGCATGGATTTTTGGGCCCAAATGTGTCTAATACATTCAGAGTATGTACAAGTCATATTGGACTTGATTCATGGCTTTGGGTCCCGTATTTGGACTTCGGTTCAATTTCGAATACGTGGACAAAAATATTAAATAGTTAATTAATTATTTTCCAGAAATTGTTACTTGCTGTTTTTGAATATATATATATATATATATATATATATATATATATATATATATATATATATATATATATATATATATATATATATATATATATATATATATATATATATATATATATATATATATATATAAATGCTGTAAAAATCTGGGAAAGATTGTATTCAAATACTATGTTAATTTAGCTAATTTAGTATAATTTTTCCAGCATTTAATAAGTACTTTTGGTATTTTATAAAAATAGGAAAACAGAACTCATTTTCAGGATACATATGTTTGCTGATTTTTAATAAATATCTACGAGGGTTTATAAATTCCAAAAAAATTAGTATAAATTTCTATAATTAAGAAGGTTCATCGTGGTACTTTATTTATATAAAATTGAGCTTTTTGTCTATCTCAAAAATTGTTGAAACAAAGTATACAGTTTAATTTATTTATTGAATAGTTACGACTTACAATGTTTTGTGTTGATTTGTGTAGCACCCAGTTTTCTAAATGAGAGTAATTTTGAAATTTCGTGTTTATAATTATTTTAATAATAATATTTAATTCATGATATAATTTTTGGTGATTTTAAATCATTTTAAAATTATTTAAATCAATGACTTGTGGTTTTGACGTTTTGCTAGTGAAACCCTAGAGATTGTTTGACCTAGAGCCTAACCATGTAATTATGATATTTTAATGTCATTCCTGGCCTAAGGATATTTTTGCATTTGACCACTTTGAATTATTTTGATATTATTTTATTATTTATGATACTGTTTGGGATTATTTGAGTCGGGTTCGAATTTTATCTCAATCCGACTTGTAACGGGGACCCGGGGTAACTTAGATTCTAGTTGGACCCATGCATTAGTTAGCCATGGCCCACATTTTTATTAGTCATGTTAGAAAGATTAGTCATAATCCTAATTATTAGGTTAACCATTTAGAGTTTTTATTTTGACCCTTTTACCCCCAAACCCTAACCAAAATTGTTTTAAACACTTGTAACTAAGGGAGGGGCAAACTTGTAATATTCAATGAGGGGGGGATAACCATTGTGGCCGGTCCTAATAGGACTCCCATCTCATTTTCTTTCTTTGAGAAGTCTTCTTCCCCAAGTGCTCTCAAGCTCTCCCAAGGAAGAAGCCTTTCTCCTTGGATTTTCTCTCCTTTAGGTAATATTTCCTTCTCTTTTATTTTTCCATTTTGCATTTAGGAAAGTTTTAACCATAGGAATGACCCCCATTGTTGTGTCTCTATTTTGTGTCCTCTTGTGTCCATTATTTTTCCTTTAGGAATTTCTATTGTATTATTGTTGTGTCTTGTGTTCATGGGAAAAACCCCCAAACTTGGACACACTTTATATTTAAAATATTGATTAAATGAATTAATTCATATTAAATCTCAGATTTGAATATGTAGAGATGTGTTCTTGAGTACTTTACATTTCATTCATGTATCTCTTATAGATGTATTCATGTAACATATACAGATTTGTGTATGTATATATATATATATATAAAATATTTGTGTATATATATATATATATATATATATATAAAATATATATATATATATATATATATATATATATATATATATATATATATATATATATATATATATATATATTGTAATGAGAGTGTATCTATATTCATATATGTAATAAATGGTTCATGATGATTATATAATCAAGTTTGTGAGTGTGGTTCCTCATATTATTATTGTCATTATTGTTGTGGATAATTAGGATATATATTGTGTATTCTTTTGGCTCAAACTATCTAAATCCGTCATGATTTTTATCCACGTTTTTAATTTCAGCCCTAACTTAGAAATGTCATAACTTCTAGCTCAAAGCTCGGTTTAATCTCCTATTTTTTTAAAAGAAGCGTATTGAAGTTAGATTTCCAAAAACATGTATTAATAGGCCTAATTCTTTCTGTAACTTTCTGGAGAATTATTTGAGTGTCAGCTGTACGAAAGACAAACGCGTTCTCGGTGTTTTTGCGATTCCGGGAGTTTCCGGAAACGAAAATGCGATCCGTTTGAAGTTTCGGAAAGCTAACACATAGATCTATAACATACTTTAATCCTAGATTTTAATTCATGCTGAGATGGTACAGTATTGATTATTAGTAGGAGTTACTATTCGGCATATACATTTTGTGCACCCTTGTGTGTAATATAATGTTCTATTTGATTTTAACCCATGTTAATGTATATACATTATGTAATTAAATAGAGAATGCAAGCATGAGTAAATGTTTAAATAAATGATGTATGAGGTGTAAGTATCCTATCTAATGTAAGCATGTATAAGTATGGCTTGTAATGAATATGTAGGTTCCATAGTATGTAATGTATGGTGCATATAGTAGTGCAAGAGAATAAATAAATGATGAATGAATGCAAGCATGAATGTAATGTAATAATAGATGTAATGTATGCAATATACAAGTTAATGAGATGTAATATTCTATGTTAACACAAATCCTATATTACCTCATGTACCCCTTACACTATGTTGACACTATCACACTTGACACTTTGTTCACTTACACTTTGACACTCTTTGATATGTATACACTATGTATGCTCATTTAACCCTCACTTGTCCCTTTGCCATGTTCACATACACACACATAGCCTCTTAAATAAGTATTTATGAATATAGTTAACTTAGCTATGTATGTATATTATATATATGTTAGCATATTGTGTTGTAATATATAAGTTTATATAACCATTTGAAATGCCATTATTATAGACCTAATGTTGAATACCAATATATACATGTGTATATATGTGTAGACATATATAGCTTAAAGTAATAGATTACCTAGTGTATATCCAATGTGAATTCTTGCCTATTTGAGTATTAAATAATTGCATGCTATATAGAGTTGGATGTATATTGGCTTGTATAGCCTTATATTGATGTGTGCTTGCTAGGATAGTCTTGGTTAGGCCTAGTAAGACTTGCTGGGTTATGACATGACCTAGTTTGACCTAGTTTGACTAGTGCAGTTGACCAGAGTTGACCAAGGGTTGACTTTGGCCTAGTTTGACCTAGATTCATGTAGAATGCATTGTAGTGCTTTATATTACCCTTCTGGACATGTTGTGACTTGTGCTGTTATAATTAGGAGCCAGACACCTCTCCTCGGACAGTATCTTTACCTTGGACATTCATATATCAGGCGAGTACATTTTCTGATCATTTCATATCCTGTTTAGAATTATTTTCCTTCTTTAAATTACTTTACTTGATACTGTCACGTTGGTCACACGGATTGGTACTATATGGATCTTTTCATGAGATGTTATCCCCCTCGGGAGCATCGGATACTGCATATTTTGTGCGTTTCACGAATCATCACGTATCTCTATGCTTTCTCTGATTCACGAATCGCTTGTGACACATGTTGTCACGCCTCGGTTCCCAGAATGACACGAGGCACGTGATACTTCTCCCCAGGCTACGCAACTGTACAATGAGTACCGAAATGTACCCTGCGATTGTCGCCTGTAAGGTCCGGGATAGGCATAGATAAAAGGAATAATCACAGAATTCCACAATAACATAACATTCATTTATCCAGAAATATATTACATATTTGGTCTAGAATTCATCAAAACACATATTTTACATATTTAGTTCACTGTCTTCAAACACATGATTGATTCATAGTCTTCAATACATAATTGAAAATATTATCAAAATGAAACTACATTCCATCCGTTCCACTTCATTCATAGAGATCATCCTCAGTGTACGCTTGATCCACATCATGATCTTCTTCAGTCCCTAGTGAACAAAACTAGGTCGTCAATACGACGAGCAAGCCCTCAGTCAAAGAAGAAGTATGAATACGTAATAATAAGACAAGTGAACAAGATTTAGTATCTAGAGTGATTAAATTCATACCTTGATATTAGTCAAAAGTAAGTGACTCTCAATTAATGTCACAAGGACACGACAAGATCTTTCTAGACCTAAATGCAATTTAGAGAAACTCCTGGATCACACACACTCGCCTAGCATCTCAACAATAACCCCATTTGCCCGGGATCGGGCTCGTACAAAATGGATTGGTGCTTAGATTCTCCAGCCGTCTGTACTATCACATATTGATGTGATTACAAGCAAGATAACATCATGAGTGGTTTTCGAATCATCTGGGTCGAGTCATCGCATCATGTGTTATAATCAAGAAGTTCGTATGACTTGGACTTTTCCAAGAATATCGAACCCATTCATTAGAGAGCTGAGCTGAACTCAGGGACTGGATATCTAATAAATTAATAAGTATTCTGAGCTGAAACTCAGGGTAATGTGCAAATGGATAGCTGAGCTGAAACTCAGGGCCTAGATGTCCAATTGCGATCAAGAAAGTGAGCTAAGCCTCATCCCGGATATTCGTACGGCCGCACGAACATCGTATCAGGGACTGATCAGTACGAAAATAAAAAATGATATTGCTAAGAAGTCAGCCGGGTGTGATCCAACGGTTTCTCTCCCAAAATCCCATGCAACCTATTCTAAACATTTAGACTTCAGAGAAACTATCTCCCAAACGGGAGTCCTAGAAGTCAAGTCGCTTTCAAATATTAGTTTCGTCCTTTCCGAAACTAAAGTAGTCCAAGAAATATTGGAATCAAGGTAAAATTCCAAGATATCTAATTGGACATGATTCCAAGAATCCCTCCGATATTATAGGTCGGAGATGGATGGTTCAAGTGGTCCAGAACTTGAGTCAAAATTTCTAAGAAATCCGAGTTTGTCGAAAATAGACTAACTCTGGAAATTCTCAAAAATTTCGGCAGAGTCTCCTTTGTATTTACTGACCCGGAAACATTCCAGAACATATAAATACAAGGAAAATAATAAATGGGCACGCCGACCCCTTCGGTGGAGCAACCCTCAACACCGGTAACACGCAAATATAATATCGGGTACGCCGACCCCTTCGGTGGAGCAACTGTCAACACCGGCAACACGCAATATATAAAGCTATGCAAAAAAAACTTTCTTACCTAGCAGGCAAGGGAGCGTGCAATTATTCTTATTTTGCAAGGCTTTAACAAAATGCTAAGCAAGTCAAGAACAATAACGAGTTTTGTTTAGTAATGAACATGATTTTAGGGAACTACTATGGACTAGACATTGTATTTAACTCATCAAGAATATAGAAAAGTAATCTAAGATATGTAAATTAGCACGTAGCTACCATAGTAGACCGGTATACAAAATTATCAAGTTAAACCATGTTTTCAAGGTCAAAAAGGTGATTTTAAGCCTAACTAAAATTCTGGACAGAATTGAACATTATGCTAAAAATAAGTAATAATCATCCTATCTCAAAGTTAATTTAAGACATCCTTAAGTAGACTTGAAATCATGCGAATAGTGGATTAGTCCATAACACATGCAATCTATCTATAATGTGACTCAACACAACCATTAAAATGAATAGACTTCCCAAAATCAACCCTTTCGAGTTTAAAGTAATTCCATACTTACGTACACTTTAATTGTGCTTTTTAGAATGTGTTCCAAAGGTCATTTGACTTGGAATTTCAACGTTAGGGTTACCTTATCAAACCGACACCTAAATAAACTTATTTTGGCTAATTTATCATGATGAATAAGTCATTTAAGTGTAAATTAAAAACTGGACAGAATTGAATTATTGTAAAATAATAATGAAATGGGCTTACAACTTCTCGTTTGAGGTCATTTGGGGATACTTTAGTGAAGACAACATTATTGGCTTCTAAGTTCATGAAGTTATCATATAAGCATATATATATATATATATATATATATATATATATATATATATATATATATATATATATACATACCATTGTATGAAAGGTTAGTATCTACAAGTTTGCATTGCATGGGGCAATCAAGAAGTTTCATCGTGTCATGGTTTCTATGTATATACAATCATACATATATGTAGGTTTTATAAATTCGATTCTATGGAAACATCAATATCTACCTCTATGCATATGCATATATATATAAATACATCTAATTACAACAAGGTGTAAGCACATTACATTGCATTTTGGTTGATATTGCCAATAGTTTCAAAATTCAGAATATATATATATATATATATATATATATATATATATATATATATATATATATATATATATATATATATATATATATATATATATATATATATATATATATATATCATGCAAAATACAAGGATACTAGATAATTAAACGTGGGACAAATTCAAAGGAATAGGGAGAGAGGGCTTGCCTTGGCTTTGTGGTTAATCTCCCCTCTAGAAGAGTTATTCCCCAAGTCCCAATTGAAATCCTAGGGCACAAGAAGAGAAATTGGGTTAAAGTTACAAAACCTAGAAATAAAAAAAAATGGGAAAGGAATTGGAAGAAAGGAAGAGGAAGAAGAATAGGAAGATGAAGAAAAATGGGGGTGCACGGTCGGCCGGCGGGCGGCGGCGCCGACGGCGGCGCAGCAGCCGCACGGCAGCTGCAACAGCAGTTAGCGGCAGCAGCAGTAGCAATTAGCGGCAGCAGCAGCAGCAATTAGCATAAATAAAAGGGAAAAAGAGAAGGAAAAAGGAATGGAAGAAGAATAAGAATTAAGAAGAATAAGAAGAATAGAAAGAGAGGGAGAGGGAGCTTACCAGGAAGAGGAAGGAGAAGAGAATGGTTTCTCTCTCCCTCATTCTTCATATTTTAAGAGAGATTAATAATTAGGAAATACCTAAAATGCCCTCTAAGACTTGTCATGAGGCATGAGTGCCAAATGGCACTCATCCATGCATGTTTGACACTCAAGCATGTTGTGAGAAATGCAAAAATAGACTTTGCATGAGGGAGGATTTGGAAAAATTCTGATTTATTCCTTTACACTATAAAATTTTTTTGAGAAATAATTTATAGGAAAATAATTTTTGAATGGTTGAAAATTAATTAAAATACCAATAATAAAAATAGAAATTTGAGGTTATGACACCCTACCCACCTTAATTTAAATTTCGTCCCCGGAATTTAAAGATAAGAGAGGTAGAGAAGGATAGGTTGCTAAGTACCTTAATCATCAAAGAGGTAGGGGTCGCATCTCATCTTCCCTTTCCCAAGTAGATTCTCCCGGTGAGTCCTTATTCCAAGATACTCGAACTAAGGAGATGTTCTTGTTCCTAAGAATCTTTTGCCTTCGATCCAGGATCCCTACTGGCTTCTGTTCAATGCGAAGAGTTGGGCCAACTGTGATTTCCGAATGATCCAGTATGTGACTGGGATCTGGTACATACTTCCGTAGTTGAGATACATGGAAGACATCGTGAACTCCTTCGAGAGATGGTGGCAAGGCCAATCGATAAGACACGTCGCCAACTCGATCCAGGACGTCGAATGGACCTATAAACCTTGGGCTTAACTTCCCTCTGGTTCCAAACCTGATAGTTCCTTTAGTTGGTGAGATCTTCAGAAATACATGATCACCAGGTTTGAAATTCAAGATTCTCCGATGCTTGTCGGCCCATATGTTGTGCCTGTCCTGCGCAGCTTGAAGATGACTTCTGATTGCCTTGACTATGTCTACTATCTGAGTGACCAACTCTGGCCCTAGAAGTTGTCGTTCTCCGACATCACTCCAACATATAGGTGATCTGCACTTCCTCCCATACAGTGCTTCAAATGGTGCCATCTTGATACTGGCCTGATAACTGTTATTATAAGAGAATTCTACCAGATGCAGATGGTCATCCCATGATCCCTGAAAATCTAGAGAGCACGCTCTCAATATGTCTTCCAAAATTTGTATCAACCTTTCTGACTGTCCATCGGTCTGTGGGTGATATGCTGAACTGAACTTCAGACGACTGCCAAGACAGTCTTACAAGCTTCTCCAAAACTTGGAGGTGAACCGAGTATCCCTGTCTGAGACGATACTTACCGGCACCCCATAGTGGCTAACAACTTCTTTCATGTACATATCCGCTAGATGCTCCGTAGATTGTCCAACTCGGAATGGTAGAAATCTCGCGGACTTGGTAAGCCTATCCACTATTACCCAGATGGCATTGTTACCCTTCTGTGTTCTTGGGAGTCCTGATACAAAATCTATTGTAATATGCTCCCACTTCCATTCAGGTACTGGTAGTGGTTGCAGTAGTCCAGCAGTCCGTTGGTGCTCAGCTTTCACTTGTTGGCACACTAAACATTTCGAGACAAATTTAGCTATCTCCCGCTTCATTCCATGCCACCAAAAATTTTATCTCAGATCCTGGTACATCTTCGTACTCCCAGGATGAATGGAGTACTGAGAACTATGTGCTTCAGTCATTAGCTCAGTCCGGAGTTCTCCAAATGGTACACACAAACGACTTCCGAATCTCAAGGATCCATCAGAATGCTTCGTTAATCCAGTTTGTACCCCAGCTTCAGTTTGACTCCATAGCTTTTGCAGCTTCACATCCTTCTTTTGTGCTTCCCTAATTCTCTCTACTAAGGATGATTAAACTTGTAAACTTTCCCAAAATCCATCTGCAATTGGGCATATCACTTCAATCCCCATTTTTCTGAGATCATCTAATATCTCTTTGGGCGTGTTCATAAAGAAAGCCTCAGGCCTCCTACTAAGAGCATCTGCCACTTTGTTCGCCTTGCCTGGATGATACTCCAACTCCATATCAAAATCCTTAAGCAACTCGAGCCATCTACGTTGCCTCATATTTAACTCCTTTTGGGTGAACACATATTTCAAACTTTTATGATCTGTGTAAATCTTGATCTGTTCACCATACAAGTAATGCCTCTACAGTTTCAGTGCAAATACAACAGCTGCTAACTCCAGATCATGTGTTGGATAGTTCCTCTCATGAACCTTCAACTGTCGCAAAGCATAAGCGATAACCCTTCCGTGCTGCATCA
Organism: Iris pallida; assembly: GCA_029216955.1. Lineage (NCBI taxonomy): Eukaryota > Viridiplantae > Streptophyta > Magnoliopsida > Asparagales > Iridaceae > Iris > Iris pallida. The sequence goes on along the minus strand of JANAVB010040218.1, from coordinate 24,613,052 downwards.
GTACACAGCCCAAACCCTTGCCAGAAGCATCACTGTAAATCTTGTAATCTCCTGATCCTGAGGGTAGAGCTAGTACTGGTGCTGTGACAAGTCTTTCCTTTAATTCCTCAAATGCCGCTTGACATTTATTAGTCCAGACAAATTTCTCATTCTTCCGAGTCAATCTAGTAAGCGACTCAACTATTCTGGAAAAGTTCTCCACAAATCTTCTATAGTATCCAGCTAAACCAACGAAACTTCAAACTTCAGCTACATTCTTGGGAGTAGGCCATGATTTAACTGCTTCTATCTTCTTAGGATCTACTGTAATGCCTTCTCCACTAACTATGTGTCCCAAGAAAGGAATTTCTTTTAACCAAAATTCGCATTTACTCAGCTTCCCATACAGCTTCTCCTGTCGTAGAGTCTCAAGTACTATCCTTAAATGTTCTTCGTGCTCCTCCTCATTCTTCGAGTAGATCAATATGTCATCAATGAATACGATCACAAATTTATCCAGATATTGATAGAATATTCTATTCATCAAATCCATGAATATGGCCGGAGCATTTGTCAATCCAAAATGCATGACTTGGAACTCATAATGTCCATATCTAGTTCTAAAAGCAGTCTTTGGTATGTCTTCTTTCTTAATCTTCACTTGGTGATAGCCTGATCTGAGATCTATTTTGGAAAATACAGTTGCTCCTCCAAGTTGGTCGAATAATTCGTCGATCCTAGGGAGTGGATATTTGTTCTTGATTTTCAGTTCATTCAGTGCTCTATAATCTATCACCAATCTCAGACTCCCGTCCTTTTTCTTTACAAATAGAACAGGCGCTCCCCATGGAGAAATACTAGGCCTGATAAACTCCTTAGCTAGCAATTCCTTGATTTGTTTATTTAATTCTGCTAGTTCCTCCTTATTCATTGGGTATATCTTTTTAGCAATTGGGGCTGCTCCAGGAATTAGATCAATGCTAAATTCAACTGTCCTATCCGGTGGCAATCCGGGTAATTCATCAGGAAATACATCCTTAAACTCATCTACAACCCTTGGCCATTCCTCTATTACTTGGTTCATGAGACTCCTAAGTTCAAACCTCTCTAACTCTTCTTTGTCAAACTCCTTCTGGGCTCTAACAAATTCATGCAACTTCCTACTAGGTAAGGAAAACTAAACTTTTCCTTGACCACAATCAATGATTGCTGAGGTTGCTATTAACCAATCCATTCCAAATACTATATCATAGTTGTCCATGGGAAAGACTAATAGTCTAGTTCGGAAGCTTGCTCCTCCCATCTTGATTGGACAGTTTCTACAAATTTGACTCACTTCTACTACACCATTGCCCGTAAGGATTTTCAATTTTCTAACTAGAGGTTGAGTCTCAATATTATACTCAGTTATGAATGATGCAAATATGAAGGAATGAATAGCTCCAGAATCAAACAATACTGATGCAGGGCTAGAAGAAGCGAGTATAGTACCTGTCACCACGTCTCCCGCACTTCCAGCTTCATTGTTATCCATCATAAAGGCTTGGCCGTGATTCTTCTTCTTTCTGTTGTTGTGATTCTGATTAGCCTTTTGAGCTTGATGGAACTGTTGTGCCTGGGGTGCCAATGCCGGTCTCTGCTGATATCCTGTAGGGGCATGACCTTGTGCTTGTGGTGCTGCAGCAGCATTAAACCTGGGCTCATTGCTTTAAAAGAAAGGCCTTTGTTGAAATCCCTGGTTTGCAGCTCTTGATCCTTGTGTATTATTCTGTGCTACAGATCTTCTATTGTTCTGGGGACATTGGTTCAACCGGTGGTTGGAGGATCCACACTTCAGGCACTTCCCTTGAAGTCTTCTGCAGTTATTCTTTGTATGCCCGGACTTCCCGCAGTAAGAATAGCTTAGTATGACTCTATTCTGCTCATGCTGAGCACGCTTCTGTTGTCCTTGTCCCGAAGTCCTTCCTTGAGGTGAGCTGGTCTCCAGACTCCACTTTTGTCCTGCCGCCTTCGAGTTGTTCTTATCATTTTGCATCCTCTCTTGGTCTCTAGCAGCTTCGACCACTTCTGCGTAAGTCTGACATTTGTAGGGGGCAACTTTCATCTTCAGCTTATCGTCCAGCCTTTCCATGAATAGGACCACCTTTGCCTTCTCCGTAGTCACCATGCCTGAAGCATACCGGCTTAGCCTTGTGAATTCTGCTGAGTATACATCGACAGATGTCTTATTCTGCTTCAAATGTATAAATCTCCTTTCCAGCTCCAACTTGGCACTTGGGGGAAAGAATCTTTCTTCAAATTCTTCCTTAAATTTCTCCCATGACACAATCTCATCTGATTCCTCCGGGTGTAAGGAGCTCCACCAGATATTGGCAACGTCCTTCAGTTGAATCCTTACAAGAGACACTATGTCATTTGGCACGATCTTCGAGCCCTTCAGCAACCCTTCTGTGGTTCTAATCCACTGTGCTGCTTCCATAGGAGTTTCAGTCCCCTTGAACTCTGGGGGCTTAATTGTCCTGAAATCCGAAAGGGTCCCAGCTTTAGGAGCAGCTGCGACATCCATTCTTTCCAGTAGCTTTGCAGACACAACTTGGGAAAGTTGGATTTATTGGGTGTTGGCTGCCAAGATTTTTTGAAAATTTTCCATAGCGTCTGCCGGACGCATCTCGGTGGTTTCCATTTGCAATGTGTCGGGATTTGGTGAAGAAGACATTTCCTAAATATTAAGGATGGGAAAATTCTTAATGCAAAATTTAAAGGAGAAACTTAAAGAACTTAATTGCTAAAGGAAAAAAAAAAAGCAATCACAATTAAGATAGTCAAGCCAAAAGAAGCATATTTCATTCATTGCACAAAACAGGATTACAATATGCTTCACAAAGAAGTCCTTACGACTTCTATACTCTAACCCTATACAAAACTATATACATCTGTTGCAATTTCCAAAATATAATACAACAGACAAAAAAATTCCCCCTCTACACCTCCACAACATATCTTTCTACACATACATATACATATATCTGCTGATCCGCCAAAATGTTGTACAGCAGACAAAACTACCCCATCTTCCAGTGATCCTGACTAACCCCTAGTCAGCTTCAGGTAAGTGATCTCCAAAATCTTGTCGTAGGGGTTGGTCTCTTCCCACTCGCTGATGGTCCCATCATACCCATAAGTGAAGGGAGAGGGACCGTCCTTCGCAAGGAAGAACATCAAACGCGGTTCTTTTTCAAAATAAACTTCCGCTCCATCTTCAATGTCCCGAATCTTGGGACGCAGGCGATGAAAGTAAACTCCGAATACTGGGAGTTCCACATCGTCTACCACTAGCCAGGCCTTCCGGGCGAACTGCTCGTAACCGTAAAAGGTTCTGTCACTCCCGTCCCAAAAGATGCTCGGCATAAATCGGGCCATGACCTATACCCAAAAATCCTCGAATTAGAAATCTATGACAAGAAACAATGCATCATCAATGTTTAGATAAAGTTTAATCAAGATTCATATCCCAAATTCTTATATATTCCTCGATTCTTTAATTTAGGAAATTCAATCTTCAATTTAAACATTTCTGTCCTGAGGTATTTCAAGTGAGTCCTTAGAATATCTATTATCTACCTATACATTCTCCTTAACCTATACGCTATCCATAAAGACTAGGACCTGCATGGGCCACCAACCAAAAGAGACGTGTCACGCCCCGGTTCCCAGAATGACACGAGGCACGTGATACTTCTCCCCAGGCTACGCAACTGTACAATGAGTACCGAAATGTACCCTGCGATTGTCGCTTGTAAGGTCCGGGATAGGCATAGATAAAAGGAATAATCACAGAATTCCACAATAACATAACATTCATTTATCCAGAAATATATTACATATTTGGTCTAGAATTCATCAAAATACATATTTTACATATTTAGTTCACTGTCTTCAAACACATGATTGATTCATAGTCTTCAATACATAATTGAAAATATTATCAAAATGAAACTACATTCCATCCGTTCCACTTCATTCATAGAGATCATCCTCAGTGTACGCTTGATCCACATCATGATCTTCTTCAGTCCCTAGTGAACAAAACTAGGTCGTCAATACGTCGAGAAAGCCCTCAGTCAAAGGAGAAGTATGAATACGTAATAATAAGACAAGTGAACAAGATTTAGTATCTAGAGTGATTAAATTCATACCTTGATATTAGTCAAAAGTAAGTGACTCTCAATTAATGTCACAAGGACACGACAAGATCTTTCTAGACCTAAATGCAATTTAGAGAAACTCCTGGATCACACACACTCGTCTAGCATCTCAACAATAACCCCATTTTCCCGGGATCGGGCTCGTACAAAACGGATTGGTGCTTAGATTCTCCAGCCGTCTGTACTATCACATATTGATGTGATTACAAGCAAGATAACATCATGAGTGGTTTCCGAATCATCTGGGTCGAGTCATCGCATCATGTGTTATAATCAAGAAGTTCGTATGACTTGGACTTTTCCAAGAATATCGAACCCATTCATTAGAGAGCTGAGCTGAACTCAGGGACTGGATATCTAATGAATTAATAAGTATTCTGAGCTGAAACTCAGGGTAATGTGCAAATGGATAGCTGAGCTGAAACTCAGGGCCTAGATGTCCAATTGCGATCAAAAAGTGAGCTAAGCCTCACCCCAGATATTCGCACGGTCGTACGAACACCGTATCAGGGACTGATCAGTACGAAAATGAAAAATGATATTGCTAAGAAGTCAGCCGGGTGTGATCCAACGGTTTCTCTCCCAAAATCCCATGCAACCTATTCTAAACATTTAGACTTCAGAAAAACTATCTCCCAAACGGGAGTCCTAGAAGTCAAGTCGCTTTCAAATATTAGTTTCGTCCTTTCCGAAACTAAAGTAGTCCGAGAAATATTGGAATCAAGGTAAAATTCCAAGATATCTAATTGGACATGATTCCAAGAATCCCTCCGATATTATAGGTCGGAGATGGATAGTTCAAGTGGTCCAGAACTTGAGTCAAAATTTCCAAGAAATCCGAGTTTGTCGAAAATAGCCTAACTCTGGAAATTCTCAAAAATTTTGGAAGAGTCTTCTTTGTATTTACTGACCCGGAAATATTCCAGAATATATAAATACAAGGAAAATAATAAATGGGCACGCCGACCCCTTCGGTGGAGCAACCCTCAACACCGGCAACACGCAAATATAATACCGGGTACGCCGACCCCTTCGGTGGAGCAACTCTCAACACCGGCAACACGCAATATATAAAGCTATGCAAAAATAAAACTTTCTTACCTAGCAGGCAAGGGAGCGTGCAATTATTCTTGTTTTGCAAGGCTTTAACAAAATGCTAAGCAAGTCAAGAACAATAACGAGTTTTGTTTAGTAATGAACATGATTTTAGGGAACTACTATGGACTAGACATTATATTTAACTCATCAAGAATATAGAAAAGTAATCTAAGATATGTAAAATTAGCACGTAGCTACCATAGTAGACCGGTATACAAAATTATCAAGTTAAACCATGTTTTCAAGGTCAAAAAGGTGATTTTAAGCCTAACTAAAATTCTGGACAGAATTGAACATTATGCTAAAAATAAGTAATAATCATCATATCTCAAAGTTAATTTAAGACATCCTTAAGTAGACTTGAAATCATGCGAATAGTGGATTAGTCCATAACACATGCAATCTATCTATAATGTGACTCAACACAACCATTAAAATGAATAGACTTCCCAAAATCAACCCTTTCGAGTTTAAAGTAATTCCATACTTACGGTACACTTTAATTGTGCTTTTTAGAATGTGTTCCAAAGGTCATTTGACTTGGAATTTCAACGTTAGGGTTACCTTATCAAACCGACACCTAAATAAACTTATTTTGGCTAATTTATCATGATGAATAAGTCATTTAAGTGTAAATTAAAAACTAGACAGAATTGAATTATTGTAAAATAATAATGAAATGGGCTTACAACTTCTCGTTTGAGGTCATTTGGGGATACTTTAGTGAAGACAACATTACTGGCTTCTAAGTTCATGAAGTTATCATATAAGCATACGTATATATATATATATATATATATATATATATATATATATATATACATACATACCATTGTATGAAAGGTTAGTATCTACAAGTTTGCATTGCATGGGGCAATCAAGAAGTTTCATCGTGCCATGGTTCCTATGTATATACAATCATACATATATGTAGGTTTTATAAATTCGATTCTATGGAAACATCAATATCTACCTCTATGCATATGCATATATATATAAATACATCTAATTACAACAAGGTGTAAGCACATTACATTGCATTTTGGTTGATATTACCAATAGTTTTCAAAATTCAGAATATATATATAATATATATATATATATATATATATATATATATATATATATATATATATATATATATATATATATATATATATATATATATATATATATATATATATACATATATATATATATATATCATGAAAAATACAAGGATACTAGATAATTAAACGTGGGACAAATTCAAAGGAATAGGGAGAGAGGGCTTGCCTTGGCTTTGTGGTTAATCTCCCCTCTAGAAGAGTTATTCCCCAAGTCCCAATTCAAATCCTAGGGCACAAGAAGAGAAATTGGGTTAAAGTTACAAAACCTAGAAATAAAAGAAAATGGGAAAGGAATTGGAAGAAAGGAAGAGGAAGAAGAATAGGAAGATGAAGAAAAAGGGGGGTGCACGGCCGGCCGGCGGGCGGCGGCACCAGCGGCGCCGACGGCGGTACAGCAGCCGCGCGACAGTTGCAGCAGCAGTTAGCGGCAGCAGCAGCAATAATTAGCGGCAGCAGCAGCAGCAATTAGCGGCAGCAGCAGCAGCAATTAGCATAAATAAAAGGGAAAAAGAGAAGGAAAAAGGAATGAAAGAAGAATAAGTGTCACGACCCGCTACCCAAATTGTTGGGCCAGGCCGAGTCATGTCCAGCCTACGTTGAGATAAAACGTAGTAAGCTGTTCTAAAGACAACAGGATAAGACTAAATGTACTAACAGTTCTATAAGTGAAGAAGAATCATAAATGCTCCAAACACAAAAGTCGTCGTATATAGTAAAATATCCAAGTACAAGTAAACTGAAATGTAAAACTGGATACATGTCCAGTTACAAAATGATGTAGTCTAATACATGTCTACTCTCAAAAGTCTAAGTAAACAAAAGACATCTAGGCGAGGTTTCCCGCAGGAACATCCTCGTAAAGCAGAGCCGGGTCCTCGGTAGTAACTCCATAGTATGAGTCGCAGAGTAACTCCTCCTCAGTAAGGACACCTACAACGTTATCCTGTCAGGACGGGAGCAAGTACTAAATCTAGCAAACTAGCATATGAAACATGGAAATAAACATGAGAATGAACATGTGAGAAATAACTGAAAAGCATGGCATCACATAGTCTATCATGGCAAGGACACATATGTCATAAAGACAGATGTATATGTAATGTTTAAAACTGTAGCAAGTACGTGATCGGTCAATAGATGTACAATGTGCTGGAGGGCACATAATAAAATGTATATACGTACAAGTTAACAAGCATAAATGTACATCCGTACAGACATGCGGGGTAATGGCCTGCGGCAAGGCAATGCATATAAAATGCGACCGAGCTCGCTACTGTAGGGGGGTCATGATCACGTACAATACTATCAGTTTCCCCATACCCATATTCTAATCATGTGAGAGATACATCAAGACTGTTCTAAGCATGGTAGTAATTGAAAGCACAACATGTAAAGATCTAACTTGCTACCCCAAGGATCAGCATATAACATGGTAGGGTTTGCAGTTCATTTATGTGACAATATGTAAAGTTCGTAGAAAGTACTTGCCTCTAGCAAAGCAAAACAAAACAAGCTGCGATAACAGTGCTATGGATGTCCAGTAACTCGTCCCTGTAGAAATAAATGCAATAACTTAGCTTTTACACTAAGCTAAGATACTATAACACTAACTGGTGCGACACGACTTGTGACTGGGCACCTAGCCCAAATGATGACTTGGCATAGGAGACCAATGTGGGGTGACACACTATGTTAACTAACTTTCTAGGGTCTTTACACTAGTGAGGGATGGGGTTCAATACGACTAAAACTCCAAATAACACAAAAAGCTACAAGTCGTAATTAATCAATAAATAAATCAAACGATTATTGTGTTCTAACAATTTTAGAGATAGGCAAAAAGCCTAGTTTTTCCTAAAGTAAAGCACCAAGGTGATCCTTGTTAATCATAGAAATTTATTATAATTTTTTTGGAATTTATTATCCAGTACAAATATTTTATAAAAATCAGTTTTCCTAAGTATACAGAAAGTGAGTTTTGGTTTCATATGCCAAACTAGTGGCAAAACAGTAAATTAAATACTACAAAAATTATACTAAATTAGCCAACTTAACAAAGTATCTAAAAACTATTTTTCCATAATTTTAGCAATAATTTAAGTATTTTTAGAAAATCAAAAACAGCATTGTACATAATAATTAATTATCTGCGTATTTTGTCCATGTATATAATTTGAACCAAAGTTCAAATACAGGACCCAAGGCCATGAATCAAGTCCAATATGACTTGTATAGGTCTTGAATGTGTGAAAACACATTTGAGCCCAAATACCCATGCTAGGCTTGGACATCAAATGGTTGCAGTTATTTAAATACAATAAAAAATACAATTTAAAAATAGTCAAAATAATATTATCATTTTAATAAGGTAAATTTTATACAAAATGAATATATACATACCTGTACCAAAAGTACATATATATATACACAAGAAAATACTTAATTTATAAAGTATATATATATATATATATATATAATAATATATATACATACACAAGAAAATATATACATATATACATATGTGTATATATATATATAAATACTAAAATATATACAAATAATTTACTAACTATAAAACATATACATATATACATATATACTGTTAAAACAGTATATATACATATATACTAATATATATATATATATATATATATATATATATATATATATATATATATATACATATATATATATATATATATAAAAACAGTAAAAGAAAAGAAAAGAAAAAGAAAAGAAAAAAAGAAAACAGAAAAGAAAAACAGAAAGGAAAGGGGGGCTCGATCCTGAGCCAGCGGGGGGGGGGGGGGGGGGGGTTTAGGCTCTGCGCGCTGGCCAATGGGCCAGTCGGCCCGATTGTTAGGATAGGGTTTCAGTTTAATTTTATTTAGGTTAGAAATTAAATAGGTTTTTACCCGTTAAGCAAAGCCCAAACCCATTAGTCTAATTTATAGTTCGTCTAGTGTCCATACAGTCCAGGACACGAGAAGTTGAAATCTGACACAGAGTCGACGTGTCCGTGCCCAGCACGACACGTACGACTCGGCTAACACGTGTCCAGCACCACAGTCTTGTCCCCTGTGTCTAGGCGAGTCTCGTGTCTCAGTTTGAGACACGCACGACACAGAGGAAGGAATTGTTACCTTTGTGTCCGGCTGAGGGGTAGAAGTCGAGGGGGCGAACGGCGGCTGGGGGCGTCGTGGTCAAGGCGCTTGGGCGACGCTGGACGCGGCTCGACGAGGCGGTCCTGATGGTGGTGGTTGCGGGCGGTGGTGCTCGGCGTAGGGGCTGGACGGGGGCTCGCCGGAGTAGAGCTAGGGTTTGGGGTTCGTCGGAGAAGAAAGGGGGGTTGTCGTGGACGTGGTGGTCGGTTAGGGTTAGGGTTTGTCTGGGGAAAGAGAGGGCTTTGTTTTATAGGCAGAGGAGGTCGGTCGAAGTCGGTCGGGACGTGGGGGGGAGCAGCTGGCCGGTCGTCGGCAGCTGTCCGGTCGTCGGCAGCTGTCCGGTCGTCGGGGGGGGTAGGTTTAGGTTTTGCACTAGAGTCCCTAGGTTTTAGGTAATTGTATTTAGGTCCCTCCGCAGAGTAAAATGTAAATTTTAATTTGCAAATTGACTCCCGCGGGTAATATTTGCAAAATATATTTACAAAAGACAAATGGGTTATTGCAAAAAGTATTTAAAATAATTTATAAAATTGCAAAATGGTATTTCTGGTATTTAAAAGCTATTTAAAAACATTTAAAAATTCTAAAAAAATTCCTAATAATTATTATAAAATATTTTAATGCCAAAATAATCATTAATGGCCAATTATCACTGATAAACAAAATTTTGAAAATCAGGGATTGACAAGTCTTTCCTCCTTGAAAAATTTCGTCCTCGAAATTCACAAGGATTGAAGACCCGACAATATTCTAACATAGCAAATATTGCAATCAAAATGACTAAGGCTGCGATCGAAACTAACCTCTAGGGTATCAAGCGGGAACGGGTGGTTCCCTCGCAGCGGTTGGATCGAACAAGTAAGGGAATCTCTCCCTCATGTCCGACTCCCTCTCCCAAGTAGATTCACCTGGGGAGTGACAGCTCCAAGCTACTCGCACTAGGGATATAACCTTGTTCCTCAGCCTCTTCTCTCTCCTGTCTAATATCTCCACTGGCTGCTCAGAAACTGTAAGGCTCGGTCCGACCTCCAACTCTGAATGATCTAGCACATGACTGGGGTCTGGAACATATCTCCTCAGCTGAGATACGTGAAAGACGTCATGAACTCCTGCTAGATTGGGTGGAAGTGCAACCCTGTAAGCTACCTCTCCGATCCTGCCAAGCACCTCGAACGGCCCGATGTATCTGGGGCTCAGCTTCCCTCATCGTCCGAACCAGATCGTCCCTCGAGTAGGTGATATCTTCACTAGCACCATATCACCGTCTGCAAACTCCATCGGCCTGCGACTAGCATCAGCCCAGTGTTTCTGCCTGTCCTGAGCTACTCTGAGCCTGTCTCTGATCATCCCGACTTTCTCTGCTGCATCCGTGATCATCTCTGGCCCAAGCATAACTCTGTCTCCGATGTCATCCCAAAAGAGCGGTGTCCGACATCGTCGTCCATAAAGCGCCTCGAAAGGAGACATACCAATACTGACCTGGTAGCTGTTGTTGTATGAAAACTCTACCAAGTGCAGATGGCTCTCCCATGATCCTCCGAAGTCCAGCACGCAAGTCCTCAGCATATCCTCCAGCGTCTGTATCGTCCTCTCGGACTGCCCATCTGTCTGCGGGTGGTACGCCGTACTGAACTTGAGCCTACTGCCCAACTCCTCCTGTAAGCTCCTCCAGTAGTGGGATGTGAATCTGCTGTCTCTGTCTGACACGATGCTCACCGGCACTCCGTGTAGGCGAACTATCTGCTGCATGTATAGCTCCGCCAACTTCTCGATGGAAAGCCCCACCTTGAAGGGTATGAAGTGCGCACACTTCGTCAGCCTGTCTACAATGACCCAGATGGCATCCTTCCCTCCTTGGGAACGAGGAAGCCCTGAAACGAAGTCCATCGTAATATGTTTCCACTTCCACTCGGGAATGGGTAACGGCTGCAACAAACCAGCTGGCCTCTGGCGCTCCGCCTTGACCTGCTGGCAAACTAGACATCTCGAGATAAAACGCGATACATCCCTCTTCATCCCGTGCCACCAAAGATGTTCCCGCAAGTCACGGTACATCTTGTTAGCACCAGGGTGAATAGAATATCTCGATCGGTACGCCTCCTGCAAGACTGCCTCTACTAGATCTCCTCTCGGTACGCACAATCGGCTGCCACGCCTCAAGGATCCATCCTCCGCTATAGTGAAGTCATCCAGTAATCCAGCTAATGCCTGGGGTCGAAGTCTGCGAAGGCTCTCATCTGTAGACTGTGCCTCCCGGATCTGCTCCATCAAACCTGACTGAATGTCAAGCGCCATCATCTGTATCACTGATCCTGGCCGAACTAGCTCGATACCGAGCTTCTCCAGATCCTCCCGCAAATGTCGATCAATCATCAGATACCATGCCATCGGATGCCTGCTCAGCGCATCCGCCACCACATTTGCCTTCCCGGGGTGATACTGTAAATCGATGTCGAAGTCCTTCATCAACTCCAACCATCGTCTTTGCCTCATGTTCAGCTCTTTCTGCGTGAACACATACTTCAAGCTTTTGTGGTCAGTAAAGATTTCCACACACTCTCCGTATAAGTAATGTTTCCATAACTTGAGGGCAAAGATCACCGCAGCTAACTCGAGGTCATGGGTAGGATAATTCCTCTCATGAGTCCGCAATTGCCTAGATGCATAAGCAATCACTTTCCCATGCTGCTGTAGGACACATCCTAGCCCCTTCCCAGAAGCATCGCTGTATATGGTAAAACCTCCAGAACCTGAAGGTAAAGTCAGAACTGGAGCAGTCGTCAGCCTCCTCTTCAGCTCCTCAAATACCGCCTGGCAGTCCTCTGACCAGATGTACTCTGCGTCCTTCCGCGTCAGCTTCGTCATGGGTTCAGCTATCCTAGCAAAGTCCTGAACGAACTTTCTGTAATAGCCTGCTAAACCCAGAAAGCTCCTGATCTCTGAAACTGACGTCGGAGCCTTCCACGTCTCAACTGCAGCAATCTTCCTGGGATCCACCGAGATTCCATCTCCAGTGACTACATGGCCGAGAAACTCCACTTGGTCTAAAAAGAACTCGCACTTCGGCAATTTGGCAAACAATCTCTCCTGCCTCAGAATCCCCAAAACTATCCGCAAGTGCTCTGCATGCTCCTCCGGCGTCTTCGAGTATATCAGGATGTCGTCGATAAACACTACGACGAACTTATCCAGATACTGGTGAAATGTCTTATTCATCAAGTTCATAAAGACAGCTGACGTATTTGTGAGACCAAATGGCATCACCAGAAACTCGTACTGCCCATACTTCGTGTTGAACGCCGTCTTCTGGATGTCTGCTGGCCTAACCTTCACCTGGTGGTACCCGGATCTCAAATCTATCCTGGAAAACACCTTCGCCCCGCTCAATTGGTCGAACAAATCATCTATCCTGGGCAGAGGATATTTGTTCTTGATAGTGATGGCATTCAAAGCCCGGTAATCAATACACAACCGGACTGTACCATCCTTCTTAGGCATAAAGAGCACTGGCGCTCCCCATGGAGAAGCACTGGATCGAATGAAACCCTTTTTTAACAGGTCATCAATCTGCTCTTTCATCTCTATGGCCTCCTTGGGATTCACTCTATAGCAAGCCCGGGATACTGGTGATGAACCCGGCACTAGATCTATAGTGAACTCCACATCTCTGTCAGGCAGAAGTCCTGGAAGATCCTCTGGGAATACATCCATAAACTCCCTAATGATAGGGTGTGGCGGTGCTGCGTCCCCGACTGTAGCACAACAGCTCGGCTCTAGGCTGATCTCCGGCCCTGTCCTCCTGACACTGAATGGTGCTGTGCCTGGGGGACTGAACACAATACTACCCTCATGGCAATCTATAGATGCATGGGCATAGCTAAGCCAGTCCATCCCTAATATGATATCATAACCGGGGAGCGGCATCACAAAGAATCGCCCTCTGAACTCTCTCCCGACTATAAAAATAGAACACCTATAGATAGATCTAATAGGCACTGGTCCTCCTCCCGTCATCACTCTACTAATCTCCGCAGTAGGTGTAGCTACTAGATGATGTTTATGCATAAACTCTAATGATAGGAAGCTATGAGATGCACCAGAATCAAACAAACATACAGCTAGAAAAGTATACAAATAAACATGACCTGTGATGACGTCAGCTAAGTAATCCGGCTCCGAAACCTGCTCCGGCTCCGTCTCAACGGCTAGACTATAGACCCTCCCCTGAGGTCCCTTCTGCTGCTGCAGATGCTGCCCGAACCTCTGCTGCTGAGTTGGAAGCGGTCCTCTAGGCTTCGCTACTGGGCAGTCCCGAATCTGATGGATGGCAGACCCACAAGCTAAGCACTGCTTCAACCTCTTCCTGCAGATGGTGCTGTCGTGCCCTGGTCTTCCGCAGAAAGAACATATAACTCCCTTCTGCTGCTGCTGACGGGGTCCCGGGGCTCGAACTGGCGGGGTCTGATGATGTGGTGTAGAGGGACGGTAAGTCTGCTGGGGTGGCGCCAGTGCTTTTTGCTGGAAAGCCTGACGCTTGGACGGTCCCTCATGATGTACAGGAGCCGGCCTCTTGCATGACAGAAGACGCTCCTCGATGCTCCGGGCTAACTCTAGGCTCTGGTAATAGTCAGTCGTACCGTTTGCCACTATAAGAATGCCAATGTCTGGAACTAGACCATGGCAAAACCTACGGGTCATCTCCTCTGGATCAGCAACCAGACTAGGAGCAAAACGGCTCAAGCGACTGAACTCTCCCGCATAGTCGTCAACAGAACGGTTCCCCTGCTGGATGTTCTGGAATCGTAGCCCCATGGCTACTCTAGCAGTGGTCGAGAAGAACTTCTTCTTGAACTGGGTCTTGAACTGGTCCCAGGTGGCTCTACCTCTCGCGAACAACGGCTCATTCCTGAACCAGACTCCGGCTAAGTCTATCAGCAGAAATCCTGCTGCCTCGACCTGAAGGTCATCCGGCATCCTAACTCCCAGAAGCTTCCTCTCTACAAAATCTAGCCAGTCATCAGCTACTACTATGCCCTCGGTCCCTGAGAACTCCTTGGGATTCAGACCCATGAAGTCCTTAACTGTCCCCGCTCTCTGCCGTGGCTCTACATATGGTGGGACCACGGGACGTCCCTCAGAACGCTCCATGCTCTGGCGGAGTAGGGTAGTCTGCTCCTGATGGGTTGTTAGGAACCCCTGGATCAGTGTGAGCAGCTGGGTCCCGTCGAGAGTGACGGAAGCCTGGGTGGGTATAGTGATAGGGGGTGGTGGAAGTATCGGGTCCTGCCGGGCCTGGGATGTGGAAGGTGGTATCTGGGTCTGTGGATCTGTGGAGTGGGGGAATGTGGTAGGTGGAGGTGTATCAGTCAACTGGTCAGCTGACTGGATATGGAGGGCCCCATTCTCGAGGGTAACATGCTGGGACGAACGAGTAAGCACCATCTAAATTACACATAAAAGACTTATAAGGACTTGTTTAAAGTAAGCAATTATATGCAAGAAAATCTAATTATAATAGCAAACATGTGATGTATTTCCTATGTTGCAATCCTAGCATTCCTCTAGGTGTTCTAAGCGTCTTTCCTAATGTTGTCTAATTACCTTAAGTTCCTAATTGCAGGCATGCTTGGTACAATAACGTAACCAAACAGTTTAGTCGGGACCTGCGTGGGCCACCACTAAAAACATGTCACAACCCGCTACCCAAATTGTTGGGCCAGGCCGAGTCATGTCCAGCCTACGTTGAGATAAAACGTAGTAAGCTGTTCTAAAGACAACAGGATAAGACTAAATGTACTAACAGTTCTATAAGTGAAGAAGAATCATAAATGCTCCAAACACAAAAGTCGTCGTATATAGTAAAATATCCAAGTATAAGTAAACTGAAATGTAAAACTGGATACATGTCCAGTTACAAAATGATGTAGTCTAATACATGTCTACTCTCAAAAGTCTAAGTAAACAAAAGACATCTAGGCGAGGTTCCCCGCAGGAACATCCTCGTAAAGCAGAGCCGGGTCCTCGGTAGTAACTCCATAGTATGAGTCGCAGAGTAACTCCTCCTCAGTAAGGACACCTACAACGTTATCCTGTCAGGACGGGAGCAAGTACTAAATCTAGCAAACTAGCATATGAAACATGGAAATGAACATGAGAATGAACATGTGAGAAATAACTGGAAAGCATGGCATCACATAGTCTATCATGGCAAGGACACATATGTCATAAAGACAGATGTATATGTAATGTTTAAAACTGTAGCAAGTACGTGATCGGTCAATAGATGTACAATGTGCTGGAGGGCACATAATAAAATATATATACGTACAAGTTAACAAGCATAAATGTACATCCGTACAGACATGCGGGGTAATGGCCTGCGGCAAGGCAATGCATATAAAATGCGACCGAGCTCGCTACTGTAGGGGGGTCATGATCACGTACAATACTATCAGTTTCCCCATACCCATATTCTAATCATGTGAGAGATACATCAAGACTGTTCTAAGCATGGTAGTAACTGAAAGCACAACATGTAAAGATCTAACTTGCTACCCCAAGGATCAGCATATAACATGGTGGGGTTTGCAGTTCATTTATGTGACAATATGTAAAGTTCGTAGAAAGTACTTGCCTCTAGCAAAGCAAAATAAAACAAGCTGCGATAACAGTGCTATGGATGTCCAGTAACTCGTCGCTGTAGAAATAAATGCAATAACTTAGCTTTTACACTAAGCTAAAATACTAGAACACTAACTGGTGCGACACGACTTGTGACTGGGCACCTAGCCCAAATGATGACTTGGCATAGGAGACCAATGTGGGGTGACACACTATGTTAACTAACTTTCTAAGGTCTTTACACTAGTGAGGGATGGGGTTCAATACGACTAAAACTCCAAATAACACAAAAAGCTACAAGTCGTAATTAATCAATAAATAAATCAAAAGATCATTGTGTTCTAACAATTTTAGAGATAGGCAAAAAGCCTAGTTTTTCCTAAAGTAAAGCACCAAGGTGATCCTTGTTAATCATAGAAATTTATTATAATTTTTTTGGAATTTATTATCCAGTACAAATATTTTATAAAAATCAGTTTTCCTAAGTATACAGAAAGTGAGTTTTGGTTTCATATGCCAAACTAGTGGCAAAACAGTAAATTAAATACTACAAAAATTATACTAAATTAGCCAACTTAACAAAGTATCTAAAAACTATTTTTCCATAATTTTAGCAATACTTTAAGTATTTTTAGAAAATCAAAAACAGCATTGTACATAATAATTAATTATCTGCGTATTTTGTCCATGTATATAATTTGAACCAAAGTTCAAATACAGTACCCAAGGCCATGAATCAAGTCCAATATGACTTGTATAGGTCTTGAATGTGTGAAAACACATTTGAGCCCAAATACCCATGCTAGGCTTGGACATCAAATGGTTGCAGTAATTTAAATACAATAAAAAATACAATTTGAAAATAGTCAAAATAATATTATCATTTTAATAAGGTAAATTTTATACAAATTGAATATATACATACCTATACCAAAAGTACATATATATATACACAAGAAAATACTTAATTTATAAAGTATATATATATATATATATATATAATAATATATATATACATACACAAGAAAATATATACATATATACATATGTGTATATATATATATATAAATACTAACATATATACAAATAATTTACTAACTATAAAACATATACATATATACATATATACTGTTAAAACAGTATATATACATATATACTAATATATATATATATATATATATATATATATATATATATATATATATATATGTATATATATATATATATATATATATATATATATATATATATATATATATATATATATATATAAACAGTAAAAGAAAAGAAAAGAAAAAGAAAAGAAAAAAAAAGAAAACAGAAAAGAAAAACAGAAAGGAAAGGGGGGCTCGATCCTGAGCCAGCGGGGGGGGGGGTTTAGGCTCTGCGCGCTGGCCAATGGGCCAGTCGGCCCGATTGTTAGGATAGGGTTTCAGTTTAATTTTATTTAGGTTAGAAATTAAATGGGTTTTTACCCGTTAAGCAAAGCCCAAACCCGTTAGTCTAATTTACAGTTCGTCTCGTGTCCATACAGTCCAGGACACGAGAAGTTGAAATCTGACACAGAGTCGACGTGTTCGTGCCCAGCACGACACGTACGACTCGGCTAACACGTGTCCAGCACCACAGTCTTGTCCCCTGTGTCTAGGCGAGTCTCGTGTCTCAGTTTGAGACACGCACGACACAGAGGAAGGAATTGTTACCTTCGTGTCCGGCTGAGGGGTGGAAGTCGAGGGGGCGAACGGCGGCTGGGGGCGTCGTGGTCAAGGCGCTTGGGCGGCGCTGGACGCGGCTCGACGAGGCGGTCCTGATGGTGGTGGTTGCGGGCGGTGGTGCTCGGCGTAGGGGCTGGACGGGGGCTCGCCGGAGTAGAGCTAGGGTTTGGGGTTCGTCGGAGAAGAAAGGGGGGTTGTCGTGGTCGTGGTGGTCGGTTAGGGTTAGGGTTTGTCTGGGGAAAGAGAGGGCTTTGTTTTATAGGCAGAGGAGGTCGGTCGAAGTCGGTCGGGACGTGGGGGGGAGCAGCTGGCCGGTCGTCGGCAGCTGTCCGGTCGTCGGGGGGGGGGGGGTAGGTTTAGGTTTTGCACTAGAGTCCCTAGGTTTTAGGTAATTGTATTTAGGT
Organism: Iris pallida; assembly: GCA_029216955.1. NCBI lineage: Eukaryota > Viridiplantae > Streptophyta > Magnoliopsida > Asparagales > Iridaceae > Iris > Iris pallida. The sequence goes on along the minus strand of JANAVB010040218.1, from coordinate 24,594,757 downwards.
CCCTCCGCAGAGTAAAATGTAAATTTTAATTTGCAAATTGACTCCCGCGGGTAATATTTGCAAAAGACAAATGGGTTATTGCAAAAAGTATTTAAAACAATTTATAAAATTGCAAAATAATATTTCTGGTATTTAAAAGCTATTTAAAAACATTTAAAAATTCTAAAAAAAATCCTAATAATTATTATAAAATATTTTAATGCCAAAATAATCATTAATGGCCAATTATCACTAATAAACAAAATTTTGAAAATCAGGGGTTGACAATAAGAATTAAGAAGAATAAGAAGAATAGAAAGAGAGGGAGAGGGAGCTTACCAGGAAGAGGAAGGAGAAGAGAATGGTTTCTCTCTCCCTCATTCTTCATATTTTAAGAGAGATTAATAATTAGGAAATACCTAAAATGCCCTCTAAGACTTGTCATGAGGCATGAGTGCCAAATGGCACTCATCCATGTATGTTTGACACTCAAGTATGTTGTGAGAAATGCAAAAATAGACTTTGCATGAGGAAGGATTTGGAAAAATTCTGATTTATTCCTTTACACTATAAAAATTTTTGAGAAATAATTTATAGGAAAATAATTTTTGAATGGTTGAAAATTAATTAAAATACCAATAATAAAAATAGAAATTTAAGGTTATGACACATGTACTCTCATGTTCACAGAGCCATCATGAATCACCTTCACGTATCACTCATTTTATGAGCCATGTGAAGTTTCACGAATCTTAACATAACTTGAACAGATCCTTGTGTATTGATTGGGGATGGGGGAGTGGAAATAGGCATGTGAATATTATCCAAGTAGCTGTAGTCATGAATCACTCTCTTAGCTGTAGTCATGAATCTTCTATGCCATTCACATGTTTATATTTTACTCTGACTCACTAGTCACTATTAGCTCTCTACTTATAGTAGATATTTCTATTACAGTTCTCTCTCTCTGTTTATATACTGTATTTCTTCAGTTCATGTATCTTACTTTACTGCATGATTATATTTTCTAACCTGCTATGATCTGTTGAGATGTACTGTGCTCGCTCCAGTCCTGACTGGACCTATTGATAAATTTTACAGATAGCCTAGAGGTTGCTTGCTAGCCTAGAGGAGACAGTAGAGGTTGTATAGATAGCTAGGGTTTGCTTATAGTTTATTTTCAGTCGTCTTGAGTTGTATTTATGGATTACTGTATTTGGGTTTTGAGATGTATTCTGAGTTTGTATCTTAGACACTTAGACTTCTATCTGCTGTATCTCTTTTGGATTTCATGTTTTATCTATCTTCCATTATGCTCTATCTTAGATGTGATTGAGTTTACATTCTGCTATGTCACCCCCATTTGGGGAGTATAAACTGTTTAGTCTTATACTGTTAGATGCATTGAGACCTAGGACAGCGTTCTATCGCCGACACTGCGATGTAGGCTGGGCGTTGTTACATTTTCGTGCCCTAACTCTAGGGTGCGGGTCGTGACACGTTTTTAGTGGTGGCCCATGCAGGTCGAGATTCGCATTAGTGCGATTTCGTAGTAGCACAACGACTTAGTTGTACTATTACGAGCCTGCTATAGGATATATAAATTAAGATGTTAGGATGAGAGGATACTCAATCACTGTTAGGATTCCTTGAGAGATTCCTGGGATGACCCTTGAGAATCTCATTTTGAATTCCGATTTAAACTCCTTTTCCTTGTTTTGATTCACCTTTTTCCTTGATTTGAATTTGATTTTGTGGATTTATTGTAGAACTTTGAATCCTGGTATTAGTTGATGATTTTGATAAAATTTTGTAGTTGTTGATTTAATTTTGTATTTAGATTATTATTTTCAAATCCAAGGTACTCAATCACACTTAGGATTCTTTGAGAGATTTCTGGGACGACCCCTGAGAAACTCATTTTGAACTTCAATTGGAATTCCTTTTCCTCTTGTTTGGATTCACCCTCATTCCTTGCTATTGAATTTAAGCTTGATGGGTTCCTCTCGTTTGAACCGATGAGAAGGAACATATCTTTATTATTCTTTCTCGCCATTATTCCCTTGCATTCTTATTTACCTCTTATCTTAAACTCTGTCTCATTACATTAATTATCCATATCTTGTCGTCCCTACCAGATGTACTTCGAAACCCTTGAATCTTCGTATCTTTGCATGGGGAAGGCTAAGGAAGTGACATAAATTATGTAGCTCAGAGAAGACGTAACTGGTTATTTTATGATGATCTAAAGGAAATCAAAGTGGAGTGTTCCATATGGAAACTTGAGATAGAAATATGGTAAAGGTCTCGAATAGAATAAAGAGATGTATACTGCCAATCTGGAAATAATTACATTTAGCGAAATTTTGGGGTTATGAGATAGTTTATAGGTGTATTCAAAACTAATGAGGATATCAGAGGTCAACCTAGTTTTGAGAACTTAGAAAATCATGGTTATTGATTCTGGGAAAAACTTTTACTCTGAGGCTATGTAGAAGGTTAGTAATAGAAAAGAGAAGTTAATTGTGTTTAATAAGGATATTAAACAAGATGTTGCGAGAAAATGACTAGGGATAGAGAGAACACAAAGTTATGGAAGTTTAGAGATTGTTGTGAAATATTTTTAGGAGAATAATATTCAAGGGTGTATGTCGAAGAAAATACGGAAGTTGATTTTATGATGGAAGATAAGTTTTGTAAGGCCTAGAGATTTAAATTAAATAATACGAGGAGAACAATTTGAACAAGTTCAAGGAATTATTAAACGGGATTTAGAGGTTTTGGGTCAAATTTAAGACAAGGTGAAAGAACTTGGAAATTTAAATAAATGATTAATGTTGATTCCTAAATGTGAGGGCTGTGCTTCAAGAGTGATGTTTGGAAATTGGGAATTGCCTACGGTAGTCATGGTAAGGGTTTAACTAAAGGTTAAATTTTCATATGGAGACTAGTGAGGTAAAGATATGATTGGCAAGTTATAACCAGATGAACTTAAGAGTATCAGAAGCAGATGACTAACTCGATCTTCATTATTTTTGTGCATTAATTACCACCTCTTGAACTCCCACTTTCTAATTGAGATCCTTGACGTTCCTTATCGTGACTTTGATATTCGGAATGTAATACTAGCTGTTACCCTCCAACAAATCTTATATGCAAGACCTAGACGAGCTCACCTTCGTGTAGGTATATCATGTCCCACTAAAACCCGTCTTCTTGTACTCTATTTTTTGATATGATTTTCTGGTCAACTGGCTAAACTATAACCTCTACCATTATACTAAATTTCTTCTTATTTCAATTAGAAATCCAGCCTTGACTCAATTCTTTCGACCCGACATGTGATGGTGTTCTGCTTGTTTCCTTAGATGCTTAACCTTGTACCTTATCTGATTACTTGACCCGTTGGTTAAGAAACTTGGACTATGTAATTTCTTTCATCATTACCACCCTTATATCTTGTGCTGCTAAATTAGCCTTAGTTTTGCAAGCTTATCTATTTTTGAGCTTGGTCATGACATATTTTATTGGGTGGCCACCCACTAACATATTGTCTAATCAGAACGGGTACATGATGGTCTGATCAACCTATTGCACTTTGGTTCGCTTTTTTATGTATCAATCTACGAGAATGGAGACATAGTTAAACTTGACCCTAGAGTCTCATTCGCGACAGCCTTAACAATTCTTCTTGAAATTTTTTCATCGCCTATGAACCTCGTATTCGTACTCAGTCGAATTAAATTTAATCATGACCTGAACTTCCATCATTGGATGCTCGTGCTCATACTTTGATTTCATTGATTTCCCTTCTTGCCCAAATCTCGTTGTATCCCAAAATTGATCAACTTAGATCGTGTCAAGACAAAAATCTATTTGTGATTTGTTGTGCCTAAATTTTCAATTTTTGCCATTTTATGGAATAGTAACCTTTTAATAATTTCTTAGTTGCTTGTTAATGACCAATTTTTATATAGGATGGTAGACAGCCCTACAACCTTGATGATTGTTGTTCCCTTACCTTCCCAATTAGGACACCCTAGATTGTTTGTGTGTTGATACCATAGTACTGTTTTGACCTAGAATGATTAGTGTACCTAGGTGAGACTTCCAACTGCTACGGTATGCCCTGACCTTGTATACTATTCCTTTAAATTGCATGATTTAGATAAATTTTTTTAGACCTTGATTGTTGGGAAATAGGGACGTCACCCCATTAGTATCAGTTGTAGATATATATAGGTTAGTCCTTGATGTGGGGATGTGTGTCTATAAATATGTAGCTTATGAGATTTATGAAAGATTATAGTATCAGCCTTGATAGGATGTACTAGTCTTTTGGTGAGTATAAATGTGTTATGAGAGATAGGGGCCTATATGTCTTAGTAATGCATCGTTCCTATGGTAATAGAATGTATTAATAGATGGTTAATAGGAAGATAATAGTTTGAGCATACCTATAGCCTATGATCAGTTCCTTTTCATCCTTAGTTAAGACCACTTTAAAATAGGTCCAGTCCCTTGGATATAGGTTCCAGTCCATATTTTATTGAAGTTCTATTACCGCCGTACAGCAGAGCAGTGTTTGAGGTATTCCTAGATTGACACTATTTAGATGTCCGTTTATTATTCCAGTGTTAGGAAGTGTTACCTTAGATATTGGGTAGGTTAGAGGCTCTAGAAGGAGTACTATCGATCTTAAATTTCGAGGACGAAATTTTTCTAAGGTGGGTAGAGTTGTAGCACCCAGTTTTCCAAATGAGGATAATTTTGAAATTTCGTGTTTATAATTATTTTAATAATGATATTTAATTCATGATATAATTTTTGGTGATTTTAAATCATTTTAAAATTATTTAAATCAATGACTTGTGGTTTTGACGTTTTGCTAGTGAAACCCTAGAGATTGTTTGACCTAGAGCCTAACCATGTGATTATGATATTTTAATGTCATTCCTGACCTAAGAATATTTTTGCATTTGACCTCTTTGAATTATTTTGATATTATTTTATTATTTATGATATTGTTTTGGGATTACTTGAGTCGGGTTCGAATTTCATCTCAATCCGACTTGTAACGGGGACCCGGGGTAACTTAGACTCTAGTTGGACCCATGCATTAGTTAGCCATGGCCCACATTTTAATTAGTCGTGTTAGAAAGGTTAGTCATAATCCTAATTATTAGGTTAACCATTTAGAGTTTTTATTTTGACCCTTTTACCCCCAAACCCTAACCAAAATTGTTTTAAACACTTGTAACTAAGGGAGGGGCAGACTTGTAATATTCAATAAGGGGGGGATAACCATTATGGCCGGCCCTAATAGGACTCCCATCTCATTTCCTTTCTTTGAGAAGTCTTCTTCCCCAAGTGCTCTCAAGCTCTCCCAAGGAAGAAGCCTTTCTCCTTGGATTTTCTCTCCTTTAAGTAATATTTCCTTCTCTTTTATTTCTCAATTTTGCATTTAGAAAAGTTTTAACCATAGGAATGACCCCCATTGTTGTGTCCCTATTTTGTGTCCTCTTGTGTCCATTATTTGTCCTTTAGGGATTTCTATTGTATTATTGTTGTGTCTTGTGTTCATGGGGAAAACCCCCAAACTTGGACACACTTTATATTTAAAATATTGATTAAATGAATTATTTTATATTAAATCTCAGATTTGAATATGTAGAGATGTGTTCTTGAGTACTTTATATTTCATTCATGTATCTCTTATAGATGTTTTCATGTAACATATATAGATTTGTGTATATATATATATATATATATATATATATATATATATATATATATATATATATATATATATATATATATATATATATATATATATATATATATTGTAGTGAGAGTGTATCTATATTTATATATGTAATAAATGGTTCATGATGATTATATAATCAAGTTTGTGAGTGTGGTTCCTCATATTATTATTGTCATTATTGTTGTGGATAATTAGGATATATATTGTGTATTCTTTTGGCTCAAACTATCTAAATCCGTCATGATTTTTATCCACGTTTTTAATTTCAGCCCTAACTTAGAAATGTCATAACTTCTAGGGCAAAGCTCGGTTTAATCTCCCGTTTTTTTAAAAGAAGCGTATTGAAGTTAGCTTTCCAAAAACATGTATTAATAGGCCTAATTCTTTCTGTAACTTTCTGGAGAATTATTTGAGTGTCAGCTGTACGAAAGACAAACGCGTTCTCGGTGTTTTCGCGATTCCGGGAGTTTCCGGAAACGAAAACGCGATCCGTTTGAAGTTTCGGAAAGCTAACACATAGATCTATAACATACTTTAATCCTAGATTTTAATTCATGCTGAGATGGTACAGTATTGATTATTAGTAGGAGTTACTATTCGGCATATGCATTTTGTGCACCCTTGTGTGTAATATAATGTTCTATTTGATTTTAACCCATGTTAATGTATATACATTATGTAATTAAATAGAGAATACAAGCATGAATAAATGTTTAAATAAATGATGTATGAGGTGTAAGTATCCTATCTAATGTAAGCATGTATAAGTATGGCTTGTAATGAATATGTAGGTTCCATAGTTTGTAATGTATGGTGCATATAGTAGTGCAAGAGAATAAATGAATGATGAATGAATGCAAGCATAAATGTAATGTAATAATAGATATAATGTATGCAATATACAAGTTAATGAGATGTAATGTTCTATGTTAACATAAATCCTATATTACCTCATGTACCCCTTACACTATGTTGACACTATCACACTTGACACTTTGTTCACTTACACTTTGACACTCTTTGATATGTATACACTATGTATGCCCATTTAACCCTCACTTGTCCCTTTGCCATGTTCACATACACACACATAGCCTCTTAAATAAGTAATTATGAATATAGTTAACTTAGCTATGTATGTGTATTATATATATGTTAGTATATTGTGTTGTAATATATAAGTTTATATAACTATTTGAAATGCCATGATTATAGACCTAATGTTGAATACCAATATATGCATGTGTATATATGTGTAGACATATATAGCTTAAAGTAATAGATTACCTAGTGTATATCCAATGTAAATTCTTGCCTATTTGAGTATTGAATAATTGCATGCTATATAGAGTTGGGTGTATATTGGCTTGTATAGCCTTGTATTGATGTGTGCTTGCTAGGATAGTCTTGGTTAGGCCTAGTAAGACTTGCTGGGTTAGGACATGACCTAGTTTGACTAGTACAGTTGACCAGAGTTGACCAAGGGTTGACTTTGGCCTAGTTTGACCTAGATTCATGTAGAATGTATTGTAGTACTTTATATTACCCTTCTGGACATGTTGTGACTTGTGCTGTTCTAATTAGGAGCCAGACACCTCTCCTCGGACAGTATCTTTTCCTTGGACATTCAGATATCAGGCGAGTACATTCTCTGATCATTTCATATCCTATTTAGAATTATTTTCCTGCTTTAAATTACTTTACTTGATACTGTCACGTTGGTCACACGGATTGGTACTATATAGATCTTTTCATGAGATGTTATCCCCCTCGGGAGCATCGGATACTGCATATTTTGTGCGTTTCACGAATCATCACGTATCTCTATGCTTCCTCTGATTCACGAATCGCTTGTGACATATGTACTCTCATGTTCACAGAGCCATCATGAATCACCTTCACGTATCACTCATTTTATGAGCCATGTGAAGTTTTACGAATCTTAACATAACTTGAACAGATCCTTGTGTATTGATTGGGGATGGGGGAGTGGAAATAGGCATGTGAATATTATCCAAGTAGCTGTAGTCATGAATCACTCTCTTAGCTGTAGTCATGAATCTCCTATGTCATTCACATGTTTATATTTTACTCTGACTCACTAGTCACTATTAGCTCTCTACTTATAGTAGATATTTCTATTACAGTTCTCTCTCTGTTTACATACTGTATTTCTTCAGTTCATGTATCTTACTTTACTGCATGATTATATTTTCTAACCTGCTATGATCTGTTGAGATGTACTGTGCTCGCTCCAGTCCTGACTGGACCTATTGATAAATTTTACAGATAGCCTAGAGGTTGCCTGCTAGCCTAGAGGAGACAGTAGAGGTTGTATAGATAGCTAGGGTTTGCTTATAGTTTATTTTCAGTCGTCTTGAGTTGTATTTATGGATTACTGTATTTGGGTTTTGAGATGTATTCTGAGTTTGTATCTTAGACACTTAGACTTCTATCTGCTGTATCTCTTTTGGATTTCATGTTTTATCTATCTTCCATTATGCTCTACCTTAGATGTGATTGAGTTTACATTCTGCTATGTCACCCCCATTCGGGGAGTATAAACTGTTTAGTCTTATACTGTTAGATGCATTGAGACCTAGGACAGCGTTCTACCGCCGACACTGCGGCGTAGGCTGGGCGTTGTTACGTTCTCGTGCCCTAACTCTAGGGTGCGGGTCGTGACAATTTGAGTTATTATAGTATTGGACCTCATCCTACACTAGTGTAAAGGCCCTAGAAAGTTAGTGGGGTATTGTGTCACCCTACATTGGTCTCCTATGCTAAAGTCATCATTTGGCTAGGTGTCCAGTCAGAAAGTCATGTCGCACCACTAGTGTCTTAGTGTTTAACTTAGTATAAAACTAAATTTATGTATTATTTCTACAGTGATGAGTCACCAGGCATCTATAGCATTCCTGTCACTACCTTGCTTTGCTAAAAGGCAAGTACCTCTACAAACTTTACATACTGCTATAAACAATAAACTGTGATCCAACCATGTTAAATGCTGATCCTTGGGGTAGCAAGTTAAATCTTCACATGTTATATTATTTTCAGTCCCTACCATGCTTAGGATAGTTCTTATATCTCTCACATGCTTAAACAACAGGATTATGGAGGAAACTGTTAGTAGAGTACGTGATCATGCCCCCTTCTTCGTATGTATTTACCGAGCATTGTTATATTCTATATGTAACTTTGTCGTATATTCTGGTCCTGCATTTGTGTATGGATATACACCGATGTCGTTATGTGTACGTATGTGCACATCAAAAAATTGATATGTACCACTGTACATCCTATTTACCTATTGACCGATCACGTACATGCTACAGTTTTAAACTTTAAAACAAACATATGATGCCATGATAGATTATGATATGTCATGATTCCTACACTTCTGTTCAATTCATGTTTCGTATTTTAGTTTGCTAGAATTAGTACTTGCTCCCTCCTGACAGGATAACGTTATAGGTATACTTACCGAGGAGGAGTTGCTTTGTGATTCTTATTATGGGGTTGCCATCGAGGATCAGGCTTTACTTTACGAGGATGTACCTGCGGGAAAACTCATCTAGTTTGTATAGTTGCTCGGGACTTCTGAGAGTAGTCATGTTTTAGACTACGTATTTTGTAACTGGACCTGTATCCAGTTTTACATTTTGGACTTGTACTTGGAACTTATTTATATACAGGATGACTTTTGTGTTTGGAACATTTCTAACACATTATTACATATACAACTGTTAGCACACTTTGGTCTTATCTTATTTGTCTTTAGAACAGCTTACTATGCTTTATCTCAAGCGTAGGCTGGACATGACTCGGCCCGGCCGAACAATTTGGGTAGCAGATCGTGACAGAAACGCACATGACATGATGTATCTGATGCTCCCGAGGGAGATAACATCGTACGAAAAGATCCATATAGTTCTAATCCGTGTTTCCATCGTGTCAGCATCAAATAAAATAATCTAGAGCAAGAAAATACTCCTAGCAAATATGAAACGGTCAGAGAATGTACTCGCCTGATATCCTGAATGTCTGAGTAAAACACTGCCTGAGGAGTGGCGTCTGGCTCCTAATCAGAACAGTACAAGTCACAACATATCCAACTAATAAAGTAAGCTACTATGATGCAGTCTACGTGATATTGGGTCAATTCTAGACCAAAGTCAACCCTGGTCAACTTCAGTCAACTAACTAGTCAATGCTAGGTCAACTAGGTCAACCTAGACCCAATGAAGTCTCACTAGGCCTAACCAGTCTACCCTAGCAAGTATACACCAAGCCAAGGCTATACAAGCCAACACAAGCCACATATCATAGACAACATTCACACTTAGCTATTAATCATGATTTTCATATATATATATATATATATATATATATATATATATATATATATATATATATATATATATATATAGGCTTACACACATATATATATATATATATATACAACAACATATACACAATATGTAAATAGAGAGGGTTAGAGAGAGAAACTAGCATGCATGAAAAGCCTAGGTTAGTGTGTGTGTAGGTGTATGTGGACATGGCAAGGGAAGGGTTTAAGATTACAACATTACACCTAACCATATATATACATCTACACTAGGACATGTATGCATCTATAGAGATGTAGAGGTCAAGGTTCAATTACATATCCACATATTTACACTTAGGCCTATAACATGGCATATATATATGTATCACATTGCATTTAGTTTAAAACCCAAACTGCATATCCTAAGCATCATATACAAACAAACATATACAATACATATATATTCATATCTATATATTTAAGTAGAGAGGGAAATCAAGGCACATTTGTGTGTGTCTCATATGTTCAGGTTCTCAGTGCACTATCAGTTAGTTCCCAGATTTTAGAAATTTGCAGAGTGAGAGGTGGGGTTCAAGTGGACTGAAATAAGTGTGTGCAAGAGTGGAAAATAGTGTGCAGGAATAAATAGGGACAACCAGTGTAACAGTGTGCCAATAGTTGCAAGAACATTCAGATTTAGCAAAACAGGTATTAGTGTACCTGTGTGTGTAGGTGAGCATTCAAGTACTGTTCCCAGGTTTCGATTATAGGTGTGTGTCATGTGGATACCTGTGACAGAAACATAGGCAACCAGTGTGTACATTTGTGTATATTAATCTCAGTTTTAGTGTACCATACTATGTGCATTTGTGTGTAGAAGGGACCATGTGTGACAGTATATCAACATAGTGTCTTCAGGAATGTCAGTTCAGAATTTGTGTGTGTGTGTTTGGGTACAGATCAGTGTGTAACCTACATTCCCTGTGTGTGTATAGAAACAATCATTTTCAGGTTTGACAGGAATGTAGGGCTATCATGTATATAGGTTCATAATGAGCACATAGGTTAAATCTCAGGTTTAGTTTAGGTGAGAGCATTCGATTAAACCCACACTCGACAGCTGAATATATCAATGAACATATCACTTATATACGTAAAGACTGAAATTGAGACATAACAGGAATATTAGAAATACTGAAATGGAACTCAGTTAGGGAAAACTGGAAATTCGAACACAAACTCCACCAATTCATCACAAAGTGAATCCCAGATTTTCCTAACATGATTTCCATATGTAACAGCAACCTAACATATTAAATTACATGAATTATAGCATTCAAACATAAATCGAACCATAAAAATAGAGAGCTAACTCTCGGATACTGAACATGTATCAAGAATTTAGGAAACATGATGAATCAACATCAAAACTTGTTAATATTACAAATAGATGGTTGGTAATTAGTGACTAACATGTGCACATGTCATACATGTAGTATCGTGTCCAAAAACAGGACACGAATGTGTCCAAGAACTCACAAACACAGAACACTAGACTGGACACAACAGTGTGACCAGTGCACGAGCCCTAGCTCACTCGACACGTAGCCATTGGAAACGAGGCCTTGGGGGTGTCGTGTCAGACATTGCCCCTCCCTCTGTGTCCAATCTCACGTGTCGATGTGTCCAAAAACATCTGCACGAACACACGGACAGCAGGGCACCGCTGGCCGCGCGCGTGGCTATGTCCATGATTCAAAAACGACACGAACAGGACTCGATCTGTGTTCAGTCATGAAGAAAGTGTTAAGCCACACAAAAACGAGGATTCCTATTCAAAACCAATTCGGAAACAGAGGCGAAAAGCCCACTGTGACATACGTCGAACACTTCTACACGTAGGCTGATACGTGTCCGATACAGACACGTAAGGGACACGACTCATCACGAAATCTATTCCTACAGTTAGAGGACACCTAGGTCTATGCAAATATGCCAAGAAATCAGAAAACTAATGGCTAAATAGGAAGTTACCTATGTGTTGCTCCTTCTCAAGAAAACCTAATAATAGAGATCCTTCCTAGCTAGCTCAAAGCCCCAATAGAGTCCAAAACTGAGGTTCACCTCCACCAACAGTAGGAGAACAGTATTCAGATTACAATGCAAGAAATTTGAATGAAAATGGATGAGTAATGATAAAAATAGGAAAGGTTGAAGGAAGAACAAATCTTTGCTCTTGAAAATGGAAGAATGAACAAAAGAGGCAAGTAATTTTTGAGAGGCATTAAATGGGGGGGTGTGGATCCCTAGTGGCCGGCTGTCACGCCCCGATTCCGTAGAATCGATAGTCGTCCCCCGGGCGTGATGCCGTGCAAGCCTAAGTTGCGCTCGCACAAGGCATAGTCATAAGGTTATCCGAAACACAACAACAAGAGAATGCGCAGAGTAAATTGAACACACATTATAGAGAAGGAAATTTAAGCTTTATTGATAATGAACATCATTTTACAGACTCGATACAAAGGCGCCGCGCGGGCTTTTTTTACAAACTGACTCCATTACAAAATGAACGTCGACGAGATAGCCATTCCATATATTTCATTCCTTGATTACAACCAGCATTACAAAACCACCTGGGATGACGGAAAGCCGCTCCATCTGTCTTCTTGGCCTTCGACAGCGGAGTCTTCAAAAGGTTGGATCCAAACTTCGACAGCAAGGACGAAGCTTCAAAACACACGAGCGTTGCCTTCCTTCACGTAGCACGCTCCTTCCGATCTATCGCACCTGTAGAGAACGAGGATCAGTACAATCAACATGTACTGGCGAGTGGCTAATTAATTTCCAGGCTCTCATTTGGTTCAAGAATTTAGATAAAATCATACAACTTGCTTTTAGTGGTCTTTCTAGCCATCCTAGATATTTTCATAAGAAGTATTAAGTTACACCAAGATTTCCTCCGGCAGAGCGCGCCGTGCGACATAAAACATACCATCACCTTTCCTGTTAGTTGATCACAATTTATATCAAGTGTTTGATATGGAGGTCACTGGCATTAACTAGCCATCTTGGACATAGCCTGGTAATACGGGACCCTTGCAACGCAAGTAGCGAGCTCCGATGCAAGTCTCCGTCTTACCGATTGCCTATTACCCAGCTCGGCTATAACCTGTTTCTTCCTAGGCCGAGTCGATCCCGTGGCCCTGGGTTGCCGTTCGAAGAAACCATCGTCCTTGTCGACAAGTTGTCCATGACCATGATAGGTTAACATGGTGTATTTTAGGATACCGTTGAGGCTTTTTATGTAATCAATTTATTTACTTGGTCGTTTTGCAGGCCTAAAATAATTCTATCTCTTTTCAACACAACTCATTTCTTTTTCACTTATGACATACAGGACTTGCATTCTGCAAGCGAATTATTCAATTTTTAATATCATTACCCGAGTTTTCATTTTGAAATAGAGGGTCGAGACGAAGAAGGTCAGCCACTCACCTTGAGTTTTTACTTGAGGCGAGAGACCGGTTGGCCGCGCTAGACGTTGCCTACACGATCACCTGAAATCGCACAAGAAACCGATTAGAACACTATGTTATTCAAGGAAATTCGATATGAATGCGAAGTTCGAAACGTAAGCCATGAAAACCATCGAAAATATTCACGAAAACGCATTCAGAAAACAAAGCCAAAACCAACGCAAACGGCGTGAAAAGCAGAACAACGGGAGGTCTCTCCCGACTCAGCCGCAGAGTCAATCCTTGAGGCGCAGCCCGTTGAATATGGGACTTGGTTCCGAAGAAGCCATTCCATAACGTGGAATGGATCTTAATTCAACCGTTCCCGTTCGATCGATCCCGACCTATCGGTCCCGACCGAGTCAATAGCGACAGTGTTCCTTTCTCGTGCACCCCGTGGACGGACAACGGGGCACGATGTAGGGATGGGGCACTACACCATAACCAACTAAAAATAAGTTTCGTCCTCGAAACTTAAGAACATAACCTACCTCTATAAAAATAATGAAGGAAACTTTTCTTTCATCTCTGACTCGAGTTCCCATGTCGACTCTTCCGCCGCATGGTTCCTCCAGAGTACACGAACAAGAGGGATCACTCGACTTCGCAGAAGCTTATCCTTGCGTTCTAAGATTTGAACTGGCTCTTCAACGTAGGATAAGTCGGACTTTAGCTCCAGCTGGCCAAAATCTACCACGTGGCTAGGGTCGTGCACATACTTCCGCAGCTGAGAGACGTGGAAGACATTGTGCAGACCTTCGAGCGCCGGCGGTAGGGCAATTCTATAGGCTACTGTGGCTACCCGCTCGAGTATTTCGAACGGCCCAACAAATCTCGGACTCAGCTTTCCCTTCGCGCCGAACCGAGTAACTCCTCGCATAGGCGACACCTTCAGGAACACATGATCGTCCACTTGAAACTCAAGCGGTCTTCGATGGGTGTCGGCGTAGCTCTTTTGCCGACTCTGTGCAATCTTCAGTCTTTCCCGAATTAGCTTGACCATTTCCATAATCTGTTCCACCAGCTCCGGGCCGAGTATCTGTCGTTCCCCGACTTCATCCCAGCAAATGGGCGATCTGCACTTCCGGCCGTACAAAGCTTCATACGGTGCCATTTGGATGCTGGATTGGTAGCTATTGTTGTACACAAATTCTGCCAGCGGTAGGTGGACGTCCCAGCTTGATTTGAAGTCAATTGTGCAGAGCCGTAGCATGTCTTCGAGAATCTGATTAATGCGCTCCGTTTGGCCGTCAGTCTGAGGATGGTAAGCCGAGCTGAACTACAACTTGGTATCCAGCGCCGACTGAAGGCTACTCCAGAATTGTGACATGAACCGTGAATCCCGATCAGAGACGATGGATACTGGAACTCCGTGCAGCCGTACTATCTCGTCAAGATAAATCTGCGCCAGGCGATCAACGCTCCAAGTAACTTTGATGGCGATAAAGTGCGCTGACTTGGTTAATCGATCGACAATGACCCAGATGGCGTCATTCCCCCGTGGTGTCTTCGGCAGGCCAACAATAAAATCCATAATGACGTGATCCCACTTCCACTCGGGAATAGCGATGTTCTGCATCTTTCCGCCCGGTCGCTGATGCTCAGCTTTCACCTGCTGACAGGCCATGCATTGCGACACGAAGAGTGCCACATCTCTCTTCATCCCGTGCCACCAGAAGGTCGTACGGAGGTCCTTATACATCTTGGTACTGCCTAGATGCAAGGTATATTTTGCATAATGCGCCTCCGACATTATCTTCTTTCGCAGTTCTGAATCATCCGGAACACATAGTCGGCCATTCAATCTCAACACGCCGGTCTTGTCTTCCGCAAAGTCGGTCGCACTACCTGTCGAAATTTGCTCGCGCATTTTCTTCAGATATGGATCATCCTTCTGAGCGGCCATGATCTTTTCCAGCAAACTCGGCTCTAACTGAAGCTGCGCCAACCGTATATCCCTGAATCGAACCCGGAGATCGATACCCATTTCTTCTAGATCTTGTAGTAGTCTGCGGTTGATGGACATCGAGACAAGATATTTTAGACTCAGAGCGTCCGCCACAACATTTCCCTTGCCCGGAGTGTAGTCGATCGTCAAGTCATAGTCTTTGATCAGTTCGAGCCAGCGCCTCTGTCGCAAGTTCAATTCCTTTTGAGTGAAGAGATACTTGAGGCTCTTGTGGTCGGTATAGATCGCGCATGCCACACCATATAGATAGTGATGCCATAATTTCAACGCGAACACAATCGCCGCTAACTCCAAGTCGTACGTAGGATAGTTCTTCTCGTGCGGCTTTAACTGTCTGGAGGCGAAGGATATCACCTTGTTTCGCTGCATGAGAACACATCCCAAGCCCTGGCTTGAAGCATCGCTGAATATCTGAAAACCCTCTGGCCCATCCGGAAGCGCGAGTATAGGTGCTGAAATCAGTCGCTGTTTTAGCTCCTGGAATGAAGCTTCACAGTCATCCGACCACTCATACGCGACTTCCTTTTGAGTGAGGCTAGTCAGTGGCGATGCAATCTTCGCGAAGTCTTTCACGAAGCGTCGATAGTATCCCGCCAAACCAAGAAAGCTTCGAATCTCACTAGCAGACGCAGGCCGCTTCCAATCAGCAACATCTTCCACTTTCTTCGGGTCGACTGCAATGCCTTCGGACGAAATGATGTGACCAAGAAAGGACATGCTGCTTAGCCAAAATTCGCACTTACTCTGCTTCGCGTACAACTCATGTTCTCGAAGTGTTTGGAGCACGGCCCGTAGATGTTCTGCATGCTGCGCCCTGTCCTTCGAGTAGACGAGAATATCATCAATAAAGACTACCACAAATTTATCAAGGAAGGGTCGAAATACCCGATTCATCAGATCCATGAAGGCGGCAGGAGCGTTCGTCAGGCCAAATGGCATCACCAGGAACTCGTAGTGGCCGTATCGAGTGCGAAAGGCAGACTTTTGCACGTCGTCTGACTTGATCTTGAGTTGATGATAGCCTGAGCGGAGAACAATCTTCGAAAATACCGAGGCGCCTTGCAGTTGATCGAATAAGTCGTCTATGCGGGGCAATGGGTACTTGTTCCGGATGGTAGCCTTGTTCAACTCTCGGTAATCGACGCATGGACCCATCCTTCTTCTTCACGAACAACACGGGTGCTCCCCACGGTGACACACTAGGCCGAATAAATCCTCTGTCAAGTAACTCTTGTAACTGGACCTTGAGTTCCTTCAGCTCGACGGGGGCCAATCTGTACGGGGCCTTGGAAATCGGTCGGGTATCGGGGAATGTATCGATGTTGAACTCGATTTCTCTGTCGGAAGGCATGCCGGGTAGCTCGTCCGGGAACAGATTAGGGAATTCTGCCACAACGTCGGTCTGACCCGCGTTTGTACCATCCTATCGCATGTCTCGAACGGACGCCAAATAGCCTTCGCACCCAGAATGCAGCATCCTCCGAGCAGAAATCGTCGAGATCAGCATGCAGGTCGACGACGCCTCACCACACGAAAAGCAGAATTCAGGCACTCCTGGTATGCGGAAGGTGACCGTCTTTCCGACGCAGTCTATGGTTGCGTTGCACGGCCCGAGCCAATCCATTCCCAGAATAATATCGAAGTCCTTCATGTCTAGGACTATCACGTCAAGACCGATCTTTTGACCGCCGATACAGATAATCCCGTCGGCGTAGGCTAAGTTTGTGAGTATTGGTGTGCCCGAAGGTGTGCTTACGCTAAGGTCAAGATCTAATGATATTACAGGAAATTTGTGCTCGGCGACAAAGTCCGCCGATATAAAACTATGTGAAGCACCTGAATCAAATAGTACACGAGCAGGCACATTATTAAAATTTAGTATACCTGTCACGACCGTATCTGATGCATGCGCTTCATCTCGAGTCATGGCGTAGACGCGGCCCTGGGCATTGGGGCGACGGTCTTGGCCATTTTGTGGTGCGGGTTGATGGGCTCGAGGCGCTGGAACTTGATTCCCTGGACGGTTCTGTTGGGGCGCCATTGGACGATGTTGTTGGGGCACCGTTGGGTTCGGCCTTCTGGTTGGACACTCAGCACGAGTGTGGCCCCTCTTGCCACAGTGCCAGCATCCACCCTCTAGTACCTGGCAATCGTCGATCGTGTGACCGATATTATGACATCGGTTGCAGTAAGGCTTTGGATTACGCCCTTGATATCCGCTTTGGGGCCCATTGTTCGGACGCTTGGTCACGTTGTTCCCTCCTGCGTGGCTAGGGCGTTTGTGATTGTAGGTATGCACAGCGCCGGCAGCACCTGGAGGATATTGGCGTTCAAGGCGGAGGGCGTGGTTGAGAGACTCCCCATCGTTTTGTATTGCGGGACGGACACATGGGCGTAGATGGATGGTCGTAGACCCACTTCGAACCGTCGAGCACGACTCGCCAGGGAGGGCAGGAATTCTCCAGCAAACTTGGCTAACTTGTTGAACTCCGCCGCATACTGCCGCACCGTCATATTCTCTTGCCTTAGCTGCATGAATTCATTTTCCTTCTCTTGTCGAATGGCTTCGGGGAGGTACTCGATCTCGAACGCCTCGCGGAAGGTGGCCCAAGAAATTGTCGCTGTCTCGTCGTCGCGTCTGATCGCTCGCTTTTGTACGGCCCACCAGTCGTGCGCGTTCGACCGGAGTAGAAGTTGAGCGCATGCGACTTTCTTGGACTCTTCGACGCCCAGCAGCTCGAACTTGTCTTTCAGTTCCTCTAACCAGTCGATCGCCAAGGAGGGATCTTCCATGCCGTAGAAAGAAGTACGGCAACTTTTTGTGAATTTCGACACGTCGAAGTTAGAACTTCTCGGTGCTGCATGTGTAGGCTCAGGTGCCTTCGGATCGACATTACTTTGTCTGGCCGCAGGCTCGGTCACAGCAGGAGTTGTCGTGGAGTTTTTGTTGTTGGCCACCACCGTCTGTACAATCTGCTGAAGAGTATCAAGCTGCTTCTGCTGCAACTTGAATTGTGCATCGAATCGGGCCTCAAACTGGGTCTGGCGTGCCTCTACCTCCCATCGATGTGCCTCCGTCTCCCGTCGATGTTGCTCATTCAGGCGTTGATTCTCCTGAGCTTGTTGTTGTTGCGCTTCCAGCATGCACAACATCCGTTCCATGGCATCGTTAGAGGGTCCGGGCCTCGAGCTACTCGAGCCGCTCGAAGCACTTTCTTCGTTCAATGCCACGTTCACCGCCGCACCTTCTGGGATTTTGAAGGTAAAAATACATTAGTCACAAAACTTATTACAGACTCCCTCGTATGGAACGACATATCTCATCGACACGAGACCAACGATTTGAGACTAGAAACTCGACACTAGAGACCAAGGACGTAAAGCCGTGCTCTGATACCAATATGTCACGCCCCGATTCCGTAGAATCGATAGTCGTCCCCCGGGTGTGATGCCGTACAAGCCTAAGTTGCACTCGCACAAGGCATAGTCATAAGGTTATCTGAAATACAACAACAAGAGAATGTGCAGAGTAAATTGAACACACATTATAGAGAAGGAAATTTAAGCTTTATTGATAATGAACATTATTTTACAGACTCGATACAAAGGCGCCGTGCGGGCTTTTTTTACAAACTGACTCCATTACAAAATGAACGTCGACGAGATAGCCATTCCATATATTTCATCCCTTGATTACAACCAGCATTACAAAACCACCTGGGATGACGGAAAGCCGCTCCATCTGTCTTCTTGGCCTTCGACAGCGGAGTCTTCAAAAGGTTGGATCTTCGACCGCAAGGACGAAGCTTCAAAACACACGAGCGTTGCCTTCCTTCACGTAGCATGCTCCTTCCGATCTATCGCACCTATAGAGAGCGAGGATCAGTACAATCAACATGTACTGGCGAGTGGCTAATTAATTTCCAGGCTCTCATTTGGTTCAAGAATTTAGATAAAATCATACAACTTGCTTTTAGTGGTCTTTCTAGCCATCCTAGATATTTTCATACGAAGTATTAAGTTACACCAAGATTTCCTCCGGCAGAGCGCACCGTACGACATAAAACTTACCATCATCTTCCCTGTTAGTTGATCACAATTTATATCAAGTGTTTGATATGGAGGTCACTGGCATTAACTAGCCATCTTGGACATAGCCTGGTAATACGGGACCCTTGTAACGCAAGTAGCGAGCTCCGATGCAAGTCTCCGTCTTACCGATTGCCTATTACCCAGCTCGGCTATAACCTGTTTCTTCCTAGGCCGAGTCGGTCCCGTGGCCCCGGGTTGCCGCTCGAAGAAACCATCGTCCTTGTCGACAAGTTGTCCATGACCATGATAGGTTAACATGGTGTATTTTAGGATACCGTTGAGGCTTGTTATGTAATCAATTCATTTACTTGGTCGTTTTGCAAGCCTAAAATAATTCTATCCCTTTTCAACACAACTCATTTCTTTTTCACTTCTGACATACAGGACTTGCATTCTGCAAGCGAATCATTCAATTTTTAATATCATTACCCGAGTTCTCATTTTGAAATAGAGGGTCGAGACGAAGGAGGTCAGCCACTCACCTTGAGTTTTTACTTGAGGCGAGAGACTGGTTGGCCGCGCTAGACGTTGCCTACACGATCACCTGAAATCGCACAAGCAACCGATTAGAACACTGTGTTATTCAAGGAAATTCGATATGAATGCGAAGTTCGAAACGTAAGCCATGAAAACCATCGAAAACATTCACGAAAACGCATTCAGAAAACAAAGCCAAAACCAACGCAAGTGGCGTGAAAAGCAGAGCAACAGGAGGTCTCTTCCGACTCAGCCGCAGAGTCAATCCTTGAGGCGCAGCCCGCTGAATATGGGACTTGGTTCCGAAGAAGCCATTCCATAACGTGGAATGGATCTTAATTCAACCGTTCCCGTTCGATCGATTCGATCGATCCCGACCTATCGGTCCCGACCGAGTCGATAACGACATTGTTCCTTTCTCGCGCACCCCGTGGACGGACAACGGGGCACGATGTAGGGACGGGGCACTACACCGGCCCTATTTTCTAGGGTTAGGGTTTTGGGAAAACAATCCATGGCTCTCCTATCATCTAGTCAAATCAAGGGTCCAAAATCTAGGTTTACACACTAGTCTAAGTTGCAACCTAGTTAGCTCTAACTAACCATGACTTAACCAAAATTAATCATGACTAACTAATACTAACCATGACTAAGTAAGACTAACTATGACTAATCTAGGTTAGGTCCAATCTAGGTTAGGGCTAATCACAACACATGGCAACTAATTAAATAATATTAAAATCACACCATTACAATAAATATATATTAATTTTCAAAATTTTCAAAATGACAAGAATACCCTCAAACTATAAATGTGGTAGTGACAATATACTAACCAAATACATCACAACACTATGATACACATAGCAACATAAATAACATTTCTATATTCCACGTGATATGTATCTAGCAGCAATTTTATTAATCTCTTTATCTTAGTTCATTTTATTAGCATGCAACACAAAGTGTGAAGTACTGCATATATGCCACCAATTCATTATGAGTGATGGTAAAAGGATCGAAGGATCATCGAAACCACCCACCATGAAGGACGTCTATCTGTCTCAACCGAGCAGATACCGAACCATGCTTTAGACTGACGATCTGATGTGATGCACAAACTTCTTAAGCGGTAAACCATACACACGAGCCAAGCTCCATAAACATCCAAATTTGACCAACTTAAGCAAGCTTGCATCACCGTTCAAATTCCGCGATACCTCGCACAACACAAATCCAAATCAGCATATACAAGCTCAAAAGCCAAACACAAACCAATGAAGCCAACACAATACCTCCACCGAGTGAGACAATATATAACACTGAACACATAGATCGATAGCCGATTCCTCTGCATGAATCCAAGTCCAACCAAACCTTCGAGCCAACAAACAAGCATAATTAATGCGTCACATGAAGCAGGGCATTACATAGGTCACTCGAGAGTGTGGTATTAGACGTATAACAAGATGAAGGATAGTCCTAAAGTAATTGTTAGCATGCGCGACCCTTAGAGTGGGCGGGTTGGGCGCCGACCGTCCAATGCCAGAGAATGTCCATAGATTTAGTATTTATTTCTACAACAACTCAAATAAAATATATTTTTTAGAAACGACCAAGTTATTTTTTTAGAATATAAAAGATCCAGCTCAAAACCATAGTTACAATGCTTATAAGTTTTTTTAAATTCAAGAAAAATTCTCTTTTAAATTTTGTCCAAGGTCACTTTTAGATTTTGTCCAAGGTCACTTAGATTTTTGTACAAGAAGAAATCCCTTTTAAATTTTCTTTCAAGGCCCTATGATTCTTAGGATTGGACCTGCCTGCCTGCGAGTGAAAACATGAATGTGAAAGTGGTAGATATCGCAACGTTGGGGGAAGGGATTGCAAGCCGAAGAATACTAAAATTTAGAAATTTAGACTGTATTTTTAGACGAATGCCACATCTATCAGTTAATGAGACAGCTATAGATAAAGATTATTTTAGAAAATATAAATGGCATCAACACTTTTCCAGAAATTCAATGTTATCTTAAAAAAAAAAAATCAATTGGATTGGCTCTCGAGAAGGCAGGCACAAGCAAACTATCTGCACTCGTCCACCATTTTCCTGAGCATTTCATCTGGGACGACTCTAGAGACCATTTTACTTACTGGTTAAGCAACTACTATCAAGTGCTGAAAAAATTATTCAATTGAGTTGGATTCAATGAGTCGGATTCATCTACACGTAGCGTAGCAGTGGTAAGACTCGATTCTTTGTCAATAACCGACCCACGTCGGAACTAATTTTGGCTGTTATTTGATTTTTATTGTAGATCGATTTTGGAGGATCATCCGTAACATTTATCTCTTGTACGGTCATGTTAAGCCCAAAGGTTTTCCCAAAGAGAAATAGATGATAGTGGTTACAAACCGCAGGCAACCTTTGTATATATATATGGGTTTAGTAAGTTTGTAACTGTTGAAGTGTTTGCTTGTTGAAGAAGGAAATGGCGTTCTCATCAAGACCGTCGCAGTCGTCCGGCGGCAGCAGCTCGAACCGCAGCCGGCAGAGCGCGCGGATCGTGGCGCAGACGACGGTGGACGCGAAGCTGGACGCGGAGTTCGACGAGCTCGGCGCGTCCTTCGACTACTCCCGCTCGGTCTCCGCCCGCGCCGAGGCGCCCCCGTCCCCGAGCCCGGTGACGACCGCCTACCTCCAGCAGATCCAGCGGGGGCGCCTCATCCAGCCCTTCGGCTGCCTCCTCGCCCTCGACGAGAAGACCTTCCGGGTGATGGCCTTCTCCGAGAACGCCCCGGAGATGCTCACCCTCGCCAACCACGCCGTCCCCAGCGTCGGCTCCGCCCCTCCCCTCGGCGTCGGCACGGACGTCCGCTCCCTCTTCACCGCCCCCAGCACCGCCGCCCTCCACAAGGCCCTCGGCTTCGCGGACGTCTCCCTCCTCAACCCGGTCCTCGTCCACTGCCGCACCTCCGGCAAGCCCTTCTACGCCGTCCTCCACCGCGTCACCGCCTGCCTCGTCGTCGACCTCGAGCCCGTCAGCCCCTCCGACATGCCGATGACCGCCGCGTGCGCCCTCCAGTCCTACAAGCTCGCCTCCAAGGCCATCGCGCGCCTCCAGTCCCTCCCCGGCGGCAGCGTGGAGCGCCTCTGCTCCGCCGTCGTCGAGGAGGTCTTCGAGCTCACCGGCTACGACAGGGTCATGTGCTACCGCTTCCACGAGGACGACCACGGCGAGGTCGTGGCCGAGGTGACGAAACCCGGCCTCGAGCCCTACCTCGGCCTTCACTACCCGGCCACCGACATCCCGCAGGCCGCCAGGTTCCTCTTCATGAAGAACAAGGTCCGGATCATCTGCGACTGCCACGCGAAGCCCGTGCCGATCCGCCAGGACGACCGCCTCCCCCGCGACATCACCTTCTGCGGCTCCACCCTCCGCGCCCCCCACAGCTGCCACCTCCAGTACATGGCCAACATGAACTCCATCGCCTCGCTCGTCATGGCGGTCGTCGTCAACGAAGGACTAGGAGGCGACGATGGAGACGACAACGGAGACGATGGCAATGCGCATTCGCGCAATCCGCATTCGCTGAGGAGGAAGAGGCTGTGGGGGCTCGTGGTGTGCCACCACGAGAGCCCGCGCTTCGTCCCCTTCCCGCTGCGCTACGCCTGCGAGTTCCTCGCGCAGGTGTTCGCCATCCACGTCAACAAGGAGTTCGAGCTCGAGAACCAGATGCGCGAGAAGAGCATCCTCCGGATGCAGACGCTGCTCTGCGACGTGCTGCTGCGCGAGGCCGGGCCGCTCGGGATCGTCACGCAGAACCCCAACATCATGGACCTGCTCAAGTGCGACGGCGCCGCCCTGCTCTACCGGAGCGCTGTCTGGAGGCTCGGCGCCACCCCCACCGACTCGCAGATCGCCGACATTGCCTACTGGCTCCGGGAGTGCCACATGGACTCCACGGGGCTCAGCACCGACAGCCTGCACGAGGCCGGGTACCCCGGCGCCGGGGCCGTCAGCGACGTCGTCTGCGGGATGGCCGCCGCCAGGATAACCCGCGACGACATACTGTTCTGGTTCAGGTCCCCCACCTCCAAGGACGTCAGGTGGGGCGGCGCCAAGCACGACCCCGCCGACAGGGACGACGGGAAGAGGATGCACCCGAGGTCGTCGTTCCGGGCCTTCCTCGAGGTCGTCAAGATGAGGAGCCCGCCTTGGTTCGACTACGAGATGGACGCCATCCACTCGCTGCAGCTCATACTCCGGGGGAACCTCCACGAAGAAGAAGAAGAAGAAGAAGAAGAAGGCAGAGGCGGCGGGAAGAATGAGAGCATTACCGCCTTGGAGAGCCGGATGAACGACATCAGGGTCGACGGGATGGTGAAGCTGCAGGCGGTGACGAACGAGATGGTCCGCCTGATCGAGACGGCCACGGTGCCGATCCTGGCGGTGGACGCAGACGGCCTCGTGAACGGGTGGAACCTGAAGATCGCAGAACTGACGGGCCTGCCCGTCGAGCAGGCCATCGGGAAGCATCTGCTTGCTCTGGTGGAGGACTGTTCCGCGGACGCCGTCAGGAACATGCTTCTCTTGGCATTACAGGGTAAATTTTTACACCGAAATTTTGCACAAACTTAGTAGCATAGTTTGCAGTATTCGTCGACACCGATCCGATACGCTCCGATACCCATACGATTTGGTATGTTCTGATTCGATACGGACCGATATCCGATACTGACCGATACCGACATTGGGGGTCTCTTTTTCGGCCAATTCGGTAAAGAAAATTACACGAAAAAGACCAATCAAACAAGGACTTAAAAAGCATGTAAGAGAAGAAAACGTATCCTATTACATGTAAATCAATCGGCAAGGATGGCTACTATTTCATTCGATTTCAAAATTACTAATAAACAACACTGGAAATACTTCAAATTATACCTAAATGTATAAAATATATTTTTTAAACTGTTAGTAATTTGTTAGTAATTATTTGCTTTCCGGTACCAAAAAAGTCCGATACTCCGACCCGAAACCGCCGATACTGTCGATTCCGATTCTGATACTGTAAACCTTGCGTAGTAGTTGAATGATGTTTAGGTTGTGCTTCTCTAATGCAATATTAATTCTTCATTCCTTGTCTCTGTTTAGGAAGAGAAGAGAAAAATGTTGAGTTTCAGATGAGAACTCATGGTCCTCGGAGAGACGACGATCCCGTCATCTTGATCGTGAATGCTTGTGCTAGCCGCGACATCAACGAGAATGTCGTCGGGGTGTGCTTCGTGGCACAGGACATGACCGTCCACAAGTCGATGATGGACAAGTTCACCAGAATGGAAGGAGACTACAAGGGCATAGTGCTGAGCCCGAACCCGCTGATCCCTCCCATCTTCGCCGCAGACGAGTTCGGCTGGTGTTCCGAGTGGAACCCCGCGATGGCCAAGCTGTCGGGGTGGCGGAGGGAGGAGGTGGTCGACAAGATGCTGCTGGGCGAGGTTTTCGGTACCAACATGGCGTGCTGCAAGATGAAGAACCAAGACGCATTCGTGAACCTCAGCATTGTGATCAACAATGCCATGACCGGTCAGGAGACAGAGAAGACCCAGTTCCGTTTCGTCAATAGGCACGGCAGGTGCGTCGAGTGCCTGCTGTCGGTGAGTAAGAAGGTGGACAGGGACGATGTTGTCATCGGCGTCTTCTGTTTTCTTCACATTCCTAGCCATGAGCTGCAGAAGGTGATCAAGGTGCAGCAGCTGTCGCAGGAAACATCGATGAAGGGATTGAAGGCTTTGGGATATCTGAGGCATGCAATCAGGAACCCCCTTTCCGGTGTCATGTATTCGAAGAAAATGTTGAAGGGAACCGATTTGGACGACGAACAGAAACGGCTTCTGAGGATTTCGGCCGACTGTCAACTGCAGATGAACAGAATTCTTGATGATTTGGACTTGGATAACATTACTGAGAGGTACTACTACTGAAACTACCAAATGATCCTTTAAATACCTATGATAACTCATAATTTGACAGAATCGTGTAGCTTGCGGTGATATTTTCTAAGATATCTCAGTCTTTGATGATGTAAATTCGTGATCTAATATGTTTATGTCGACTACTTTCAGTTCTTTGGAGCTGGAAATGGTCGAGTTTGTTCTGCAAGATGTGATGGTTGCCGCCGTCAGTCAGGTAATGATAGCCAGCACGGGGAAGGGGATCAGAATGGTTTATGACATATCTCCGGGATTCATGAGTGAGGGTATTTACGGGGACAATCTGAGGCTTCAACAGATCCTTGCTGATTTCTTGATGGTGTCTGTCAAGAGCTCTCCCAGGGGAGGCCAGGTTGAAATTACTACTAGTTTGAGCAAAGATCGCCTCGGACAAGATCTCCATCTCATACGTCTTGAAATCAGGTAAAGCCTCCCATCTCATACGTCTTGAAATCAGGTAATCATTGTAGAACCGATGTTTTTTCTTCTCTTCCCGTTGGATTTAGTTTTATGTTTATGCCACTTTTACTCTGTTCTCATGTGCACATAAGATCTTATTAGCATAACCTCAAGCTTGTTCATTCGATTCTTGAATTGATCAAATTCATAATATACCTTAGGTTATTTAAGATACCTTTTTTCTTGACTCGATAGGTAAATATGAAGGTAACTCTTCTACCAATGTCAATTAGTAGAGAAGAGGAGTGTGAATGAGGCGTCCAATGAGGGATCAAGACTTTTAATTAAGATTCAATTCTTGAATTGATCAAATTCATTATATACCTTAGGTTATTTAAGATACTTTTTTTTTTCTCGACTCGATAGGTAAATATGAAGGTAACTCTTCTACCAATGTCAATTAGTAGAGAAGAGGAATGTGAACGAGGCGTCCAATGAGGGATCAAGACTTTTAATTAAGATTCAATTCTTGAATTGATCAAATTCATTATATACCTTAGGTTATTTAAGATACTTTTTTTTTCTTGACTCGATAGGTAAATATGAAGGTAACTCTTCTACCAATGTCACTTAGCAGGGAAGAGGAGTGTGAGCGCATACATGTAGGCGTCCAATGAGGGATGAAGACTTTTAACTAAGATTTAATTCTTGAATTGGTCAAATTCACAGTATACCTTAGGTTATTTAAGATAACTTTTTTCTTGACTGGATAGGTAAATATAAAGCTAGATCTTCTACCAATGTCAATTAGTATTGAAGAGGGGAGTGAGTACATGTAGGCCTCCAATGAGGGAAAACGACTTTTAATTAGTATTATATATAGGAGTGATTGTCTTCATTAGATTGATGAGTGTTTTGATGACATTAGTTAGTAATTAGGATATGTTGAATGATCACACAAGTTCTTTTTTTTTTTTCTTCTGCTGATCAGAGGATTGATTGTGCTAGCTGAGTAGTCAGCATCAAAGTAGTAGACAATTTGAAGATTATTTAAATGATATGGACATTAGTAAGTTCATTTTTTTTTTTACATCCTCATCTGTCTCTCTCGAAATATATTGTAAAATGTTATGGGGCATAATATGCATGTATTTGCATTTACTTAAGTGTGTGAGTCTCCAAGTACTATTGCTAGTCTTTTGAGACAAGATTTTCCAGCTAACATTTGGAACTTCTGCATGTGATTTCTCTAGTTTACTTGAGGTTCTACTTCTTCCTACTTCATATTACTACATTCCTTAGCTCCTCCTATTAATCTTTTTCTCCAGTTTCCATCTGCTTCTGTACAAACCATAGATATGCAGTTCCAGCTGTTTTCCCCTGTGTCAAGTTGACCTTATTCAAACCATAGTTTCTACCCCGTGTCACATGGCAAGGGATAGAGAAACACTGATAGCGACACAATGACACAACAACTTTGGAAAAGTAAGATACAACAGGGCAGGGATAAGACTATACTATATAATATGTATGCGTGTAGTCAATTCTTTCATTAATAAGGAGTTGGGCTTATTAATCTAAATAGATATTTCTTGAACCTATTTCCGTAACAATAACATGTACTATTGCGTCCAAGTAGTGTTTATAGGGTTCTAGTACTCGTATTTGTATGATCTTGCAAACCGTATTTGTACGAGTGTCAAAATCAAGGTAAAGTGAATCTCAACACCAATTTGGACATCATCTTATTTGGACTTCACTAGGAGATTAGGTTTCGTTGGTCTATGGTGTCATGCTGGCTGGACAAGGGTACGTCTCCATTTCTCGCAGTCGGTTAATATTTGAACAATGTGGTAGAGATGATATGTCTTGATCAAATTATCTCTCTCTCTCGCTTGTGAAAACTTCTTGACATCTTCATATACCAGTTTTATGTCTGTGATGGTAGATGAGTGTAGTAGATGTCATTTGATTGAATTAGAAGCACAAGAGGATTTGGGAAATATAGGGTGCTGTTTCTAAAGATGTGCTTCTGCAATGGTAGAGTACTAATGGAGGAATGGGAAGGGTATGGGTAAGAATCCTTTGAAAGATAACCTGGTCAGGACCATTGTTCCTAGTTAACTATATGAAGCATTTAAAGTTCCATCCTTTTTTAGTTAAGCAAAAGTACATGATACAAGTATGTCGATTGTTCCTAGTTAACTATATGAAGCATTTAAAGCTCGTCTTTTTAGTCAAGTAAAAGTACGTCGCTAGTATCATCAACACATGATACTAATCTGTTTGAGCATCATATACCGGGGGTTCTTGATTTCTGTTTCTGTTGACTACGATTCAGGATACTGCACACGGGCAGTGGGGTGTCAGAAGAATTGCTCTCCCAAATGTACGGGAACGGTGGGGACCCATCAGAGGAAGGTGTCAGCCTGCTCGTCAGTAGGAAGCTGTTGAGGCTAATGAACGGGGACGTCCACTACATCAGGGAAGCAGGGAAGTCGGCTTTCATCCTCTCTGCCGAACTGGCCTCTTCATCAGAGCCACAACAAAGCACCAGGAACTCAGTGTGACGAAATTTGTAACTCTTGCGGGGGGGCTGAACCTGTCTGTACAGGGATCAAAAGATTAGGACACGAGTTCCATTCGCGACGTAAGAATAGTACGATCGCTTTGGTTTTTCTGTAACCTTATCTGGAACTTGGCAGTATGAACTAATGTAACCTTATGTTGAGTGTTTGTTTCAGTGTCCATTTCCTTAGAGTTAGCGCTGGAGATGCAGATGCAGGTGTTATCAGTGAGGAGCTTTAATATTTTGATTTATCATCTATCTAAGGTGCTTGTGTTTTATTTCAGAGGTTTGCTATGTATGTACAGATTTGGGTGTCTTTACATCTTCATGTTTTGAACTTAGTTCGCAGTATCAGCCGATACCGATCCGATACGGCCGATACCGATAAGGTTTGGCATTTTCCGATCCGATACTGACCGATACCCGATACTGACCGATACCCCCATTGGGGCTCTCTTTTTTGGTCAATTCGGTAAAAAAATTGAACGAAAAAGACAAATCAGCAAGGGTGTAAAAGTATAGAAATGTTGTAAAAGCATGTAAAAAAAGAATAACTTATCTATCATATGTAAATCAATTGGTAAGGGTGACTACTATTTCATTCAATTTCAAAACTACTAAGAAATAACTGCCTAAATATATAAAATATATTTTCTAAAATGTTAGTAATTTATTAGTAATTATTTGCTTTCCGATACCAAAAAATCCGATCCGAAACTTCCGATAATGCCGATACCGTCGATTCCGATACTCATAGGGGTCCGATACTGATTCCGATACCGATACTTTCGAACCTTGGTTTTGAGGCCTAAAGCAAGTACACAACATCACCAACCCCCTTCCTTCAAAGCTATAGAATTAAGAGCTTTGCTATGCCTACAACCAATGCTTACAACCCTCCTACAATCTGCCACGTGTCGGGCTTCGATTGGAGGAGGGGAGTAAGTGGTGGGGTGGGATGGAGCCCATGTAGCAGGGGGTGTGAGAGGCGGTGGGACCCGGTGGGACCCATATGTAAGGGATGGGTGAGTGAGGTTGTAAGAAGGTTGTAAGAATTTGGTAGTAAACCTAGCATTATTGTAGAATTAATGTTCTCCATTTCTTCCTCCCCAATTTGGTTTTTCTCCAAATTGCTATTAGACAACAATGTTTGTCATCCTTTTTTATCTCTATCTATGAAAATAGAAAGAACAAAGAGCATTGAGTAATCTAAGTGAAACTAACGTTCAATTTTAAACTTATTATTTTAGTGATTCGAGTTTAAATGGATTTTTTTTTATTAAATTATTTTCGTAAGTTTGCTATGCCTTCTATGTATCCAAATACTAGTCGTTGAGCCGTACAAAACCGATGGCATTTCACGTTGCTATGATGTCGTGACGACGTTAGTAACGCAACAACTGACTCCTACTCACCCTTTTTTGCTGATGTGTCAAGCAACTTGGCGTCACATCAGTGACGCTTATGTGGACGTGTCCAATCTGACATGGCCGTAAATTTAGCGACGACTAGCAACACCATAGTCAGGCATGTGCTTGGCTATTCTCTTCCGTGTATCAGTACATTAGCCACGAATTAGCAATGTTTGTGACGACTAGCGATGTTCTAATACCAGCTTAACTGCGTTTTGATACCAGTTATGACATATATGATACATTGCTGAAATGTCGTTGCGCGTTGCTAGGTGTCTCTAAAATACAAAAATCTGCACACAAAAAATTACTGGAAACAACACTAGGAACAAGCACAACAGCTAACAAGAAATACGAAAACTGACATTAGTACATTCAAACCAACCACAACGACAGAAAATTTCATGTAGAGGGATAAAATTATCCCTATTTGCATGAAATAGGAGAGATTTGAAAAAAATGGGAGGATGAAATGCCATTACAAATGGTTTCCAGCATGAGATGCCATCACTGAGAAAATAGTGGGGCGCCATTATAAATGGCACGTTCAAAGTTTCGAAAAAGGAGCATCATTGATGATGACGTCCCGTATTAAATGTTGGTGTAGGGCTCCATTAACAATAACGTCTTGTATTAAATATTATTGTGGGACAACATTGTCAATGACATCCATATTAAATATTATTGTGGGGTGCGATTGTCAACCGCGTCCGTATACAATGATGCCACTAGCAATTTTATGCAGCATACATCTTTCTCAGTCTACCGAACAAGCAAGCATTGGCCTCCTTGGATTCAAACCAAGAAACCACATGCAGCATACATCAAGCAATCACATGCAATTGGCCTCGTTGGATGCAAACCAAGTAACCGCATACAACATACATCAAGCATCCACATGCAGCATACATCTTTCTCTGTCAAATTAAACAAACATTCACCTGCAACCACTGATACAATTTTAATTATTAAAAGAAATTTCAGGAGGCGCCATTGGTTATGGCGCCCCACCACTAGCGTCCCATGGGCGTCGTTTGTAACGACGTCTCATCCTCCATTTGTAATTTTTTTTCCATCAAAACTCTCATCTTTCGTGCAAATATGAATAATTTTAGGGTAAAGTGCAAAATATTCCTTGTTAAATATACGTCTTTTGCGTAGAAAGACATTTTAGAATTTTTTGACAATTTGCCCCTCCTTAGATTACAAATCCGTTCGATTAGGTCCCTCCAGTATTTTTTATACCTAAAATACTCCTGCCCCCTCTACCCCCCTCCCCCCTGGCTACGGTGGCGCCGGCGAGCCCCCCCTAACCCCCCACCCCCCTCCTCCTCCCTCGCCGGCGATCCCCCAGCCCCCCCCCCCCCCCACCGGCGAGCGCCCCCCCCCCCCCCCCCGATCCCCCCTGCCAGACCCCCCCACCCCCCTCCTCCTCCCTCGCCGGCAATCCCCCAGCCCCCCCGACCCCCCCCCCCCCCATCCCCCGCTCCTCCTCGCCGGCGAGCGCCCCCCCGACCCCCCACCTCCTCCCTCGCCTGCGACCCCCTACCCCCCTCCTCCTCCCTCGCCGGCGATCCCCCACCCCCCCCCCCCCCCTCCCTCCCGAGCCCCCCCTGCTCCTCCTCGCCGGCGAGCGCCCCCCCCCCCTTCCTCTTCCTCGCTGGCGATCGTAGCCCCAACAGCCGAGGAAGAAGGGGGGAGGGGAGGGATAAAATTGTCATTTCGGGACTAAATGAGCATATTTCATACTTTTTGGATTGTTAAGAGTATGGAATCTTTTAGTGCAGAAAACGAAAATGTAACGAGAGTTTTTTTACAATTTACCCATAATTTTATCCATGTACGTGAAATTTTCTGCCACAACAATGTCCACATACCCAACCACAACAATATGTTCAAACCTACCACAACAACCAAAACAACAGTACAAATAAACTATTGAATATACAGTTAGGTTTAAAACCATAGCGTCACCCAATAGAAGTATGATACAACTCATACATAGAC
Source organism: Iris pallida (assembly GCA_029216955.1). NCBI lineage: Eukaryota > Viridiplantae > Streptophyta > Magnoliopsida > Asparagales > Iridaceae > Iris > Iris pallida. The sequence goes on along the minus strand of JANAVB010040218.1, from coordinate 24,562,243 downwards.
CCAACTGCTCAATTCGCACCAACCTTACATAGGCCTCGAAGCAGGTGGTCATCCTATCCGTCGTGTCTGTTTAGTGAGCCATTGTCTTTTGTCAAATGAGTCGTTGTTTGTGTCGCGGTAGAGCGCCCAAAAGCGTGACATGAAGACCGAATCATCAAACTAGGATTGGCCTACGACTACGACTGTATCTGGGACATCCTCTCGAGCAAGTCATCCCGAAGAGAATACATCTGTCACTTGTCACGTCCTGATTCCGTAAAATCGATAAGTCACCATCGGACATGATACCGTAAAAGTCTAAGGTGCGCTTAAACAAGACACGTGCTTGTGTACATTTGAATATATCGAGGTTCAGTAAAGATTTGTAACAGAGATTAGACAGAGAAATTGAATAACGCAACTTAGCACATAAATGGTATTTTTTTATTGATAATGTGCATCATTACAAAAATTTGAACAACGGAGTAAAGGGTACAACTTTGCATTACAATGGGATACATTGTTCTATACATCACATCCCTTTACTGGACCAGAACATTAAAACACCTTCTACAAGAATCTTCTTTTGCACAACTGGAGCGGGTCTTCAAAAGAGTATGAATAAAGCCTTCAGCTACGAGCAATAAGGATTCAAAATGGGAAGAATGCTTCGATGCGGCTAGGCATCAAGTTTAGCTCCTCGAAGCGTCTCCTTGATTCGTGACACCTGTGGAGACATGGGTTTGTACATTGCCATATTCTGGTGCGCAACTATTTAAAATTCTATGTCACAAATGATTGTTATAGAAATTATGTGAAGCATGCAGTATTATAAGTGGCCTTTCTAGCCATTCCCTAATTCAGCTACAAAGCATGTGATATTAATATAATACTGTAAATATGATGATTCTTACCCATGATATATAGTCTCCTTCCCTGCAATAGACTTTACCATGTTGTGAACCAAATGTTGTTAGCTAAACAGTTTATATGCATGAGGGTCACTGCTGATACACCATCTCGGACCATAACTTGGTTAGACGATGATTTTTTCAGCGCGAGTAGCGAGCCACATTGAAAAATCTCGAATAACCCGTGCTAATAAGTCAGCACAACTATCATGGTTCCTCCTAGGCTAAATCGGTCTCATAATCTCGGTAACCGTTCAAGTAACTAAAATCTTGTGCACAAGTTATCCATGACCATGTAAGACTAAGAAACTTAGTTATTCAAGCACTCTACGAGATTATAGAAAATATGACATTACCGGTGTATTTGACTATCATTCAAAAAATTACAAGACATATTCCATATTATAGTTGCAACATTCATTAATTGATTCAAACTATATTTAGCACAATTCTATCGCAGGCATATCATAGCGTAAGTATGCAACATTATCACGATTCACATTCCATAGAATAAGCATGCAACATTGTGTTCCATTCCATTATCTATTTCTTCTTATAATCAGTATCATTGATTGATCGAAGAGCAAGAGAGTCAAGGAAACAAGGGTCAAGCCACTCACTGTTGGAGAATTGTCGAGACAAACAAGTCCTCAATACTTTTGCTCAAGCTGTGGCTACGCGATCACCTATAATCGCACCAATATGTGTTCAAATGAATGCAACAATGAAAATATCAAAAACATCCACGAAAATGCATTCATAAACCAATAGCGAAAACCCAAGAAAATCAACAACGAAAACAAATAGTGGAAATGTTTGAGGAAGGGACTCTTATATAGAGTTTTCTCCAAGACCCGATCCACTCATATGAGACATGATTCTGAAGAGCCAGTACGAATATAGTAAGGACCTTAATTCAATCTATCCCAAATCAATCGATACCGATAGAATCGTCGTTACAGTATCTCTGACTGGGGAGCGAGGCACTACACTGAGCCCATGCTGAATCCTAAGATTGATGGGTGGAATTATACTGCACATATTGGAGGGAGATCTTGACGTCTGTATCGCTGTAAAGACCATCAGTTGCGGTCATCCACAGCTCGTCGTTTGACAAAGCTGAGGCTTGCTAGGAAGTACCACCCTCCCCTTGACGGTACAATAGCCACATGTTGCGCCTCCTCACGAAGCCTTAGACACCCATCCTACATTAATATCTTAAAAGCTATAGGTATTGCGGATATATATATATATATATATATATATATATATATATAGAGAGAGAGAGAGAGAGAGAGAGAGAGAGAGAGAGAGACACACAATTAATTACTCTCTATGCCTATATGAATTTACATTAATTTGTATACTATGGTATATGGAAAAACTTATATTAAAGTTATCTAATACTTACATAGAACTTTGACGCCCTGTTGTTGATAAACTTTCTGTATTACTGTAGGTGGTCAGGAAGACGGTCACCATAGTAGCATCATCTTCCTTCTCCACCTGAAACAAACATCTATATACAGTTAAACAAATATGTCCTAAATCAACCACAAATTAACATAATTGCTAAGGATTAGTAATCTAGTGACAAGAATAACAGGCAGAAACTTCATCTTTTTCTAATTAATTACTCTGAAGTGAAGCAAGTACGTACCAATTCATTCAGCTCCTTCAGAGTAATTATTACATTATCAGTAAAATATAGGTACGAGTCAAAATAATCACAAGGCCATTGCCTTTCCTCATCCTTTCCTCGCACAAGGAAACTGTGGGACTCTTCAAAAAACGTCAATAGTTAATTAGTATCAGTAATTAGAATCTTCTGCATTAAAATTATAACATACTAGAATATATATATATATATATATATAGGTAAATTCTAAAAGGCACTCAACATTTTACTTCAGGATAGTCCAGTCTTTGGCAGTCCTAATATAAAGTAGGACTGGAAACAAAGTTGACACTCCTAAAGAATTTGAATAGTAAGATAGACTGTCAACGAAGTTGGCAGCCCTAATGGAATATTATGGAGTAAAATGTGAAGTGCCTTTCGAATTTACCAATATATATTAAGGAATGTGAAGCCTTCACAGTATGAAGAGAACCACATCAATTAAAATCTCTCTAATTAATGAAACAATTTTGTATAATATCAATTTTACAGCACCTATCTGTTTGTTTCATGTTATAAGTAAGGAACACACGCAAGTTCGCATTGAAGTAGGAACGTAATTACTAGCAAAAGAAAAAGTTAAATTCTAAAGGCACTTCACATTTTACTTCAGGACAGTCCAGTTCTAGGACTGCCAAATTGGCAGTCCTAACATAAAGTAGGCAGTTCCGAAGAATTTGAATATTGAGATAAACTGACAACGAAGTTGGCAGTCCTCCTTAACATTAGGACTGCCAACTTTGTTGACAGTTCTAATGGGCTGTCCTGGAATAAAATATGGAGTGCCTTTAGAATTTACCAAAAAGGTATGGAGGTATGTAGCTTAGGGGTGAGCATTATTCGGTTTTGGACCGAAAACCGAACCGAACCGAATAAGGAATTCGGTTCGGTTTTAAAAAAAATCGGTTCGGTTTCGGTTTTGAAAATACTAAATTTTCTTATTCGGTTTCGGTTTCGGTTTTGGGATTCGGTTATTCGGTTTCGGTCCAAAACCGAAAACCGAATAAAAAATTTTGTTTATATATATATATATATATATATATATATATATATATATATATATATATATATATATATATATATATATATATATATATATTAGTTTATTTATATATATATATATATATATATATATATATATATATATATATATATATATATATGGGAGCGGATCAAAAGCCCCCCTTAGAAAGCCCCCCAAAATTCCCCCTCACTCTAATTCGTAATATTAATGTTAATATTAATGTTAATGTTAATATTAATTTTTTTAAAATTTTTATATATTAATGTTAATATTAATGCTAATATTAATGTTAATGTTAATGTTAATATTAATTTTAATGTTAAGTTTAATGTTAATTTTAGTATTTAATGTTAATATTAACATTAATATTAACATTAACATTAATATTAATATTAAATTACGGATTAGAGTGAGGGGGGTTTTTGGGGGGCTTTCTAAGGGGGCTTTTGATCCGCTTCCTATATATATATGTGTGTGTGTGTGTGTGTGTGTGTGTGTTAATTATAGGTATATACTAAATATATATAGGTATATGTTATAGGTATATACTGAATATATCTAGGTATATTTAGTTATTATATATATTAACAAAAAAACAAAACAAAAAACCCAAAAACCGAATAAACCGAAAACCGAACCGATTTAATTCGGTTCGGTTCGGTTATTGACCAATTCAGTTCGATTTCGATTTTGCTTATTCGATTTCGGTCCAATTCAATTTTTGCTTATTCGGTTCGATTGGAACCGAATAAACCGACTGCTCACCCCTATAGCTAAGTCCAACTATTTATGCTTGCAATCTATTTCCTTCCAATAAGTCACATTCCTACGAAGCTTCTGCTTGATCCTACATAAGTACATATATATATATATAGAGAGAGAGCACTAAGAATATTGGAGCAAATCAAGAACACTGAGCAGGAAGGAGAGATGGAAATGAAGGGGTCTCAAATCTTATGGACCCTCCTCTCCTGCTCGGCCGAGAGTGCAGAATCGCGCCATCGGGACGTAGAGGAGATCCTCGAGGCCCATCTCGCGACGATCTTCGAAGAAGTAGAAGAAGTTGCTGAGAGAAGTGGAGATGCTAATCCCAAGTTGCAGAAGAAGAAGAAGAAGAAGAATCTTTTCCATGATGATGTGGTCAAGAGTGCAGCAAAGCCAAAGCCAAAGCCAAAGCCAAAGCCAAAGAGGAAGATCAAGTTTGGAAGCTTGATGAGAGAATTTGTGGACTCCTACGTGCACTTCATGACCAAGCATTCGACCAGACGGACATACGCAGGAGTAGCCACCTTCCGTTTTGTTTAACTTTGATTCCTTCATTTATTCCGATATTATGCGTACTTCTATGGTGGAATTCATGTAATTCAAAATCATTTCTCAGAGACTGAAATCTTGGTGCCGTGTCTGTCTTGTACTGTGGACGCGTGTTGGACACGACACGACACGAAATAGAACACTCAAAGTTGATAAGTGTCCGTTATCATATATATTGCATCCAGATTCCATATTAATTATGTCCTTTGCAAAGTATATGTTACAGAAGACACTGTACAAATGCTTGGTTGTGTCTGACAATTAAATACCTGGTATTCATGAATTAATTTTATGTAGGGAGTTCCAAGCTTGAAGTAGTGAAATGGAGAAGAATAATCCTATTTGTCCCTCCAAATCATCCCTCATTATGTGACAGCTAACATGGTATGTTGATGTGACAGTTGACATGACAAAAATTAAAATTGGATAATTAATTTTTGGGTTAAAATATGCCATGTCATATGACACATAATATTATTTAACATCCCACGTCAGTGTCACATAAGGAGGGATAATTTGGAAGTACGAATAGCATTACTCAATGGAGAATTGAATGAATAGTATACACGTCTCCATCAAGACGAGCAACTCATAATAGTTTGAATAGAAGTTTTCCTCCTCTCCTCTCTTCTCCTCTGGCATGTTCTAAGAAAAAAAGTAGAGTTACCGAGAAAGCCCATCAACCTACAAAGTGGTATCATAGCTTTTCTCTCTTCCCACAGCCCCACTAAAATCGAAAGATTTCATTCAAGGGAGAAATTTTGCTCTATTTACGCAGAAGAGAAAACTTTTTAGAATTTACACAAAACGGGAAGGGACGCCAATAGCAATGACGTCCAAAAATGACATTGGATTCGGTGCCATCAGTGATGGCGTCCCAACTTTACCAGTAATTTTAAAATAAATTATTAGATAACATATATCAAGATATCGACCAAAATAATGTTTAATAAATTATCTTACCTGTAATAGGTAACCCTAAAATGTTGGCTATGTCCCATAGAGTAATAGTCATTTCTTCCACCAACAACTGAAAAGTGTTGCGTTGAGGCCACCAACGCTCAGCCAAACTAAATATTAAATCCCTGTCGGGTTGCAAGAACCGTAACTCACCTAACTCATCTATATAATGAAAACCAAAAGCATAAACTAAGCTCTTTTGGTAGGTAGTTAACTCCCATGTGTCGTAATTTGATGCCTTATGCCATTGACCATATATTCACGTAAGCGTACTTCGCGCTTATAATCCTATAACTACAAATATAAATTAAGTAGGAACAAACCAACTAATTATAATAAGTAAATAAAATAATAAAATCAATATTAATTCAAAAAGATTATCTCTCCACTAAATACTAGTCGTGATATGTGATTTTTCCGTTCTTATATCTCTTTTTAAGTCGTCGGTCCCTCAGGAATACGACCATCATTTGTTGCATCCATCTTTTTTCTCTTCTCTTCTTTCTCTCCCCTTCTTTCTTTTACTCGTCAATAGTGAGGGTTGCTTTGCGTCATCATTGATGGCGCCAAATCCAAATTTTTTTTAGGCTTGGCGCCATCATTATGGCGCCAAACCCAATTTTTTTTTATGTTGGACCATTGCTGATGGAGCCAAAATGAATTAGTGTTGGGCGCCATCATGATGGCGCCAAGCCTAAAAATATTTTGCTGGGCACCATTGCTGATGGAGCCAAACTTTAAAAAAAATATTGGGGCTCCATCACTGATGGCGACAAACCCAAAATTGTTTTTGGACTCCATTAACAATGGCGTCCCATCCCATTTTGTGAATTTTAGAAAAGTTTCCCCTTCTGCGTAAATATAACAAAATTTCTCTCTCAGAATGAAATTTTCTGAATAGAAATAGACGACATTCAACATGGCCTAGAACCGCAAATTCATAGACAACTACAAAGAATTGGAGCAAACATATGATAGCATTGTTAGGATCCCAAAATTGTTGGGATATGGTTGTTGATGGGTATAGAGCAAGGTTCGCATGAAGAGAAGAATCTGTCTCGGAATTGGTATCAGACTCTTCCTATAACTATCGTGATTGACGGTATCGATAGTATCAGTAGTTTCACATAGTAGTATCGAATTTTGGGTATCTGAAAATAAATCATTATTATAAATTATTAAATTTTAAGATTTTTTTTACAAATTTATGCATAATTTTAAGTATTTAATTTCATATGTTGTTTCTTAGTATTTTTAAAATTGAATAAAATAGTAGTTATCCTGCCGATTTGTTTACCTGTGATAGATAAGTTTCTTCTTTTTACATGTTTTTACAACCTTACTATGCTTTTATACATTTGTTGATTGGTCTTTCTCATTTATCTTTTTTGTCGAATTGACTGAAAAATAGACCAACAATGTCGGTATCAGTCATTATCAATATCGGGTCGGGACATGCAAAATCGTATTAGTATTGGCAGATACAGTAAACTATGGTATACAAAACCAGCTGCAAAGTCGATTATAATGTCGAGAGGCATAGAGCTCTAAAGGATCAGAGAATGAAACACATGGAAGGGCTTTTTAGAAAAAAAGAATGGTTTAGCAAATGCCTCTATTCAAAATATAAAAACTAGCACATACGCCAAATAAAATACTTCAATTCTTTGTACCGAACAGTTTAAAAACTAAGATATACTCCTATTATTTTAACCAGAATTTTGACTGTTTCGTACCAAAATGAGGGTATTTCTTTGTTTTTTAAATTAGTGGAGGTATATGCTAGTTTTTATAATTTGAATTGGGGGGTTTGCTAAAATATTCTTTTACAAAATCACACAAGCGGTGTCTAGCAAGCGAGCTTGAGACTGACTTAGCACAGTCTATAAGGGTGTCAACAAATATTCATTGTAACCTCTTTGAAATTTTATTTAATCAGAGGTATGGACCATACACCAATTCGAACTCATGAAAATGTTTGGCTGGCTCGGATCTTAAACGTTCGGTCTAGCCCTATCAACAGAGACATTGTTATCGCCACAAGCATCTGACTTCGCCTCCGACTTCGCCTCCTCCAAGTTTTTGTTGGTGTTGGTGTTGGTGTTGGTGTCGGGTAGGATTTCCAGACTATGTGGAGAACAGGTCGGAGTGCGACGAGTATCATTCGTGTGTCAAAGAAGCTCATGAAGTCAAAGATGATGAAGGTGGTTCGATTTGAGCACATATCAAAATATATTGGAAAAATAGTTTCATAGTCAGAGGTATACCGCCAGTATATCGGTCTAACACAGTTTCGTTTCAAAACTATTCTGACTCAAAGAGGTCACGTTTCAGTATAACGTCAGTATATCGCTACCGATATACCAAAGGTAAACATGTGGGATTGTGATCAATGGTCCATATCTATTCTAGATTAAAATATTTTAAATAGGTCTTTCCTACTCTGAATCATTATCATCATAATTAAAAGATCAAAATAAGAGATTTTTCAAGTTTGCAACTTTCTAAGAGAGATAGAGAGAGATTTGGAATTTCAGAAGTTGATACGAAGAGAGATCGTTTAGAGGAATTCTACAAAGGTTCTTCATTGTCATCTTGTCTTCGGTAATCTTTCAATACTCATTGCAATCTATTTTGTTTTATTAAAGTGTTGCGGTGATCCATGTAGATCGGGGATGAAGTTTGTAAGGTGTTGGTATATTTTTTTTATTCCATTAATGAAAGCTTTTCCGGGTTGCAGGGCCGGTCCAGAGGTTTCCGAGGCCCAGGGCAAAATTTAAAATGGTACCCTCTTAAAAAAAAATACTGAATCCATTTGGTAAAAAAGAGAGGTTCCACTAGGCCTTGAACTCTTGGCCTTTTACATAGTAGGTATAAATGAAAACCAACTACACTAAGGGTCTACTTGGATTGAGGGTTAAGAGAGTTAAGTGAGGGAAAAAAAATCATACTTGGTTTGAGGGTGGGGGCATAGACGCGAGGGTTAAGTGAGGATTTGTTTAACCCTCTTTTGTTAATTTTTTTACCTCCAAATCGGAGGGTTAACGAGGAATTAAGGGATTTTGTTTTAAAAGTCATAAATATCCCTTATTTGTCTTACAAAATTTCATTATTATTATTATTTTTTTTTTTTTGCTTTCAACATATTGCACCATAGCTTCCTCATTTGTGAAGATATTTTGACAAATTATAATTAAAATTTCAATCAAATTTAATTTTATAACATGTAATAAGAATATTTTGGTAACTATTATATTTTTATTGACCCCCTCTCACTCAAAACTTTCATTTCAAGCAAAAGTTATTAAACACACCCCACTTAACTCTCCCTCCAATCCAAGCAAGGTTACATATATTAACTCTACTTTCTTCACTTATCCTCACTTAACTCAACCCCACTTAACTCTGCTTTTTTTTTTTTTCCCTCAATCCAAGTAGATCCTAAGTAAATTATTATTATATTTTGTAAGAACACTAACATTAATTTAACATATTATTAAGGTTATATATACACACAAAAATTTATTAATTTTTGAGGTCCTCCTAATTCGTGGGCCCTCGACGATCGCCCTCGTCGTCCTGAGCGAGGGTCGGAGCGGGCCGGCCAGGTTGGATTCCGATTGTTCCATTGTATTTTTGTCTAAATTTTTCACGTATATATTGCTATGTTGACGTTGTGATTTTGGGTATTTGGTTTGTGCAAATTTTTTTTTTCAATTTTCGCCAAATCCAATGGGTTTGGGAGAACAATTTTTCTTTTTTGTTCCCAACAGTTTTCCCATGGACAAGTGTTTCATCATGAATGAGAGCTCTAAATGCTTTCACAGAATGTGATTTTGACCATATCTAACCCAACCATCCTTTTGCGTTTTTCCTTCTTGTCACTGGAACAATGTCACCTTACATATCTAACGTTAATTTCTCTATGAGTCGAATCCACTTCATGCGCACAGTCCACGTGAGCGCATGGATTTGATATCACAGGATTTACTTTCTAGCTTGGTTCCAACGCATGAGATGTGTCCAAGTAACAGGAAGACTTGGAGAACTGTCTCAATTCCGACGTAGACACGCTTGGGTTAGTTATGTACAACCTTCCATCAGCTGCGCGCACAACTGTCAGCACATGCTTCTGGTTGGTTGTAGTCATGACAGTTGAAGCGCACCTGATCCGCATTGCTCTGGACTTCTTTGTACTATTGCTCAAAGGTGCATAGTACAAAGGTTCACTGATGTAAGTTATATAGAGTTATAACATCTCAAGTTTCCATCAGCATATGCCAAACAATTGGTTTCCTGAATCCTTGATCAGTCATGGCCGGCTATAGTAACTCATGGTCACAAGGCTCACTGATGTAAGTTTTGTAAATAAACAAACAAATTTTGCATGGTCACCAAGCTACTTAATTAGTTGTATCATATCAAAGCTCATCTTTCACAATCTTTTAATATCAATCCAATGGATTTTCATAATATATGTTTAAAGAAGAAAACTTTTTGCAATCCTTTGGTGTTTATTTTACCAATTTATTCCTATGTCATTAGCATACTGATAAAAGCAGTTAAGAAACACCAAAATAGTACACATACTCTCAATTGCATTATTAAAAAAAAATCATAAACTTGGATCATTTTTATGTTATTAAATTTAGCTAAAATTGGATCATTTTTTGGAATAAAATAATTGTTGTAGTCTAAAAATGACTAAGAGATGGAGAGATTGATTCTCAAGTGGTTGAATCCTTCAAGAATTTTTTTATTGTCATCTATTTATAATAGCATGAAATCTTAACAACTAAATATAATAGTATATCTACAAGATTACTAAGAGTCAAGTCTATCTCTGTTTGGTTTGCACAATCATCCAATAGTTACAATATTAACTGTAATGTTCTCCCTTAAGTATGCACAACTCAATAATCAAGATTTATCAATCTTTAGGAATTAGATTCATGGACGATTAACATCAATCTTCAGGGGTGATTGAGTTGACATTAGATTAACGCAAGTTTATGGAGATATACGCATTTAGATAGACTTCACCAAAACCGTGATTCGTAAAATCCAGTGAAAAAATACATAGTAGGAAAAGAGTGAGTCGATATCGATACGACTTTAGGACATGAAAATATATATCTAAAGGTATGATCATCCCGATGTGGGTGCCTCCATAAAATCCTTTTAGGGTGCCAAAAATTAGCAAAAATAGTACAATAAGATCAAGTGAGTATACTTCTGGTTACTTCAGTAATCTTGACATTATTCGAGACTACGAGCTTTGTAATACAGAAAGTCTCTGCAATCGGATGCCATGAACAATCTTCTAGAAAGTGGACTTCGGTAAGAACTTTGTGAATATGTCATCCAAGTTGTCAAAGGATCGGGTCGCTTCATCTCAATATTTTGTTGTTGTGAGGGTGGTACTTATTTTAAAACTTTTACTTCTGACAACGCGGCTAAATTTTGATCCTCCATGATATCTTTTAGTTGTAAATGGGGGTCAAGGAGGCAGCATCCCTCGTGGGGGTTTGCGAGAGAAGCCCTCAAAATCTAATTAGTTTTTTTTGGTCTGGTTTGCTTCGACAAACTGCTACTTGTGGATTTAGGGGCTCCGCAGGCTATGCATCAACGCTGAGTATCCTTCGGACAAACTACTGGCAGTAGTTCCAGGCTCAGTTCTGCGAGGGTTGCTCCATTCTGCGGACCTTCTTTATTTCGCGGAGCTAAATATCACGGGGCTGCTCCATTTTGCATAGCTAAGTTTCGCAGGGCTGCTCCATTTCGCGGAGATAAGTTTCGCGGGGCTGCTTAATTTTGTGGAGCTGCCTATTTCGTGGAGCTAATTTCTATGAGGATGTTCCAATTCGTGAGATTGCTCCAGTTCACGGAGCTAAGTTCGGTAGGGCTGGAGAATCTTCGCGGATTTGAGTAACCTCGTGAAACATAGATCCGTAGAATGGAGCAGTCCCGCGAAATGGAGCAGCCATATGTTTTAGCTGATAGAGCAAAAGATCTTATATAAATGTCATTTATGTCTGGTGGATCAAAATCTAATATCTCTTCATCTGTTGAGAAGAGAAAAACAGAAAAAAAAAATAATCATAAAAAATTTAGATCGTACTTAATCGTATCTTTCAAGCGTGGTCGCATGATCATAAGCTTTTGCATGGCAAATCTATGTGTTGGTAATGTGTTGTAGTCTAAAAATGACTTGAAGTGATGAGAGAAATTGGGAGAGGGATTCTCAAGTTGCGGAACCCTTTATAAAAGAGTTCGGCGTAAAAATTTAATTATAAAAAATAAATATATATTTATGTTTCTTTGGTACAATCATCCAATACTTATTTACAAGTTACAACTAACTGTAATAATAACTATAAAGTTATCCATGGCAAATTGTATCCTCATCTTCAACATTCTGATCGGCAAGATTTTCTTGAATGGAGGAGGCTTTGGTCCCTAACTTCTATTAGTCCGAAGGTGGTGCTTTTTGTTTGGAGAGCCTTAACCAATTCCCTACCCACAAATGCCAATATCCACAGAAAATTGCACCATATTGGAGACATCTGTCCTCTATGCAAGGTACAAATTGAAACTACTAACCATCTGTTATTGCATTGTCCAATCACAGGTACTTCATGGTTACACAATCCAGATGTAGCTCCTCTGCTTAATGAATCATCAACACTATCGACTCTGACTACTGCCATTCTAAAGAAGGGAGATTCAAATCAAATTGCATCTTTTTTCTATCACCTGTGGCTGATATGGAAGTCCAGGAATAAGGCTATCTTCAACAACATTCCAATTTTTGGCAACAAGATCTACGAGGAGGCTATGAGTTTGAAGGAGAAGAATACAAACATTGGTAGATGTTGTTCAGCTACTTCAACTTCACTTACTATGAATCAAAGCAGTGTTAGATGGAGACCACCAGCTCCTAATAGCTGGAAAATAAACTTCGATGGAGCTTATCTAGATGGGAAGATGGCGGCAAGTGCTATTCTCCGAGATTCAAATGGGTGTTTTCATTTGGCTACTTCAACAGCACAAGAAGGAGGTTCCCCTATTGTAGCCGAAGCAATTGGCATCACTTTGGCTCTTGATATCTGCAAAAAAGAAAACCTTTGTGATATTACTATTGAAGGTGACTGCAAGCAACTGATCGACTCTATCAACCAACCTGATACTAGTCCCCTATGGCAAGCTAGACATACGATTGAAGACGCAAGGAGGACTTCTCAATCTATCTCTCATTTGACATTTTCATTTACTTTTCGAAGTGCTAATCAATGTGCTCACTTGTTAGCAGCTTCAGCTCTCATTTCTAATGTTTCTAATTTGACATCTCTTTATACAGAGACGCCATCATGTATTGAATCTCATGTTCTATTGGACATGAGTTCTGTGACTACTTAAGTTCAGTAATGCATTATTTGTTTTCAAAAAAAAAAACTATAATTTTTTTTTTGAGAAAATTTGAGTGGCAGGGCCGGTCCTGGGGTTTAGTAGGCCCACGGCGGTAAAAAAAATTGTGCCCTTTTTCATAAATGACTTTTTTTTTCCATGAATAAATTTTATTAATAAGGATGGAACTCCAAATAGGTACATGAACAAAATGGCCCGATCAAGAGAATTAATCAAGCCAATAAATTTAAAAAAGTTAACACAAAATTTACTATAAATCTTCATAAATAAAAATCTAAATTGCACCATTCTTGAAGCGGGAGTCTGGTGTGAATACCCATCTTCTTTTTTTAATATTTTTTGAAAAGTATAAACAATCCAAAACATGTCTCCTTTTGCTGTCTTTGATGGTATAACACAATCCTACTTAAAAGCGAATGAAAATGGAGGATTTGAGATTGTTGTTTCTGTTTAAGAAGCAGCATCAAAAGTAATTTTTGGCAACAACTTTTTATTTGTTTTCAAAATCAGACTCAAAATTGAATAAACATTCAAAACTAACTTTGACAGCAGCCTTTTTCAAGCTTTTAAAAAAAGGATTAATTTGACCAGAAAAATCAATTGTTACAAAAAAAAAATATTGCACCAAATAAATAACAGAACCAGTGTTGAAGTATCAACAATTTTTTTGAACAAAACTAAAAATTGAAAAGGTGTTATAATTTCTTGGAAACAAATAAAACCCCTTTGACCAAACCAAAACAATTATATTTCATGGGAACAAATGAAACTATTGATACTGATACTAATGATAGCAGAAGAAATTACAAATTAATATTTGACGAGAGGCCATGTCATGATGCAAAGACGATGCAAAAAAATAACATTTTCGAATTCACGTAAATACAAATGGGAACCAACAAATTGTAAGGAAAGGTGTCTGTGTCTCGATGTCTAATTATTACTGCAGTTTTTGATATATTTCAATTTCCATTATAGTTTGAACTTTGAAGTTACAAGTTATCAGTTTGAAGAGTTCTACTTATAAAGATCAAATTAGATTCTTCAGTAACTCAGTTAAATAATGAGATTCTTCATTCTTCAGTAGTTCATGAATTATGACACCGCCACCACCATGACCAAAATGGCGAGATCTGTTGCCAATGGGATTGATCATCTCATCAACCATGGGAATTGACTAGTGTCTCTCTCTAGATACTAGAGCAAAACACGTATTAGATTAGATTCCCGAATGATACTAGGAACCCAATCACTCTCTATGACATTTCATCAAACAGGAATGATACTATATGACATTTCATCAAACGGAAACTAGGAACCCAATCTCTATGACATTTTATCAAACACAAGAAGTTTGAAGTTTCAGGATGAAAGAAAGAAAGAACTTTGAGCCTCTAGACATGTAGACCTCCAGTGCTCCACTGCTCCATCCACAACAATCCTCATGTACTTTCCCAACCCCAATGATCGCCAACACCACAAGCGCGGCAGTGCCTCCTCGCCGTCCTCGGATTTCCTTTGTGTCTTGAATATGAAAATATAAGAAGAGAAGATACAAGATGCTCAATAACTAATGTCTTAAATATATATATGAGAGAAAAAAAAAAGAAGATGAAAAGATTTTTCATTCTATAAATCTTCTTTAATGGTTAATATAAGTCCCCCTCGTCGATTCTTCTTCTCCCGCCGTGTCCCGGTCGATTCTTCTTCCAGTTCTCCTGCGTTGGAAATTTGGGGGCCGGGAAAAAACCCAACGTTTGGTTTTGAAACCTAGACCATATAGTGATGTGGCTGGTACTGATATTAACCATAGACAGAATAACAATGGTGCCCCCCTTTCCTTTGGGGCCCTGGGTTGTGGCCCATGCTATACCCTGCGCCAGGGCCGGGCCTGTTGAGTGGCATCCCACTTTATTTACCCATATTTAAAGTGCATCCCACACAATTATAAGAATGTAAGGTACCCTCCCTCCCAATTTTGATGGAAACCGTCCTGTACTACCGGTCAACCCCTTTGGCCGATATTTTTGGACGAAAATACCCTTCCTATCTCTTCTTCCCAAACTCCTACCCCATCCCTATCGACCCCCTCCGGCCAACAGCTTCCCCCCTCACCGGTTAACAGCCGACCCCCCTTCTCCGGCCGCCACCAACCCCCCCTCCCCCCCTCCACCCCCCCCCCTCCCGCCCCCTCCCTTCTCAGGCCGCCACCGGCGAGGTGCGGGGGGCGCAGCCGTGGCCGCACGACAAGGCGGGAGGTGCGGGAGGCGCAGCTCCGACCGCGTAGCGAGGAGGGAGGGGGGGTTGCGGGGGTGGGAGGGCCGCCGCTGCTGCTGATGTTATCGATGTTGCTGCTGTTGCTATTGCTGATGCTATCGATGTTGTTGCTGTTGCTGCTGCTGCGGCGGTGGAGGGAAGGGTGGCAGCCGGGGGGGAGGGGGGGCACTTGAGGAGTGAGAGGGTGGTGGGGCTCCGGCGGACACGACGGTGGGGGAGCGTAGGCACGCAGCGGGAAGGGGGCAGCAAAAGGGGCATGGAGAAGAAGACGAGAGTATTTTGGTCAAAAAAATTGGTCAAAGAGGTCGACCGTCAGTAGAGGACGGTTTCCGTCAAAAGTGGAAGGTACCTTACATTCTTGTAATTGTGTGGGATGCACCTTAAATATGGATAAATAAAGTGGGGTGTCACTCAATTTTTTTTTGAGGTGTTCTTTCTTTAAGCGGCCCCCGAACTACCACTATGCTAGTGCCATAGGGATTATAAACTTGCTGCAACGTCAACAACCAAGAGTTAAATGACAAAAGCGAAAAACATTAGAGCATCTCCAACCCTATTGTCTTGTTAAGTGTTGTGAGTCATAGGTGGCTCCTATGTGGCATGAGCCACAAGACAATGTCTTGTTTATGTGGCAAAACTATATCTCAAAAGATAATGAGATAGAAAAACTCTCTCCAATGCATTAGTATTGAGGAGACAATAAAAAGTATTTTTTTCCAACTTCCAAGGCAACTCCTCCACTTCTTCAACTTTTTTATAAATATTGGCTAAATTGTAACTTGATACCCTCAACTATCACATTTTTTTAACTTAATACCCTCAACTTTTATAGGTACCAACTTGATACCCTGAAAAAAAATTTGGACCAAATTACCCCTTCTCTTCTCCCCCACCCCCCCCCCCCCCCCCCCCCCTCTCCGCTGCGGGTGGCCGGCGGGCGACGAGCACGCACGATCAGGCGGCGGGAGCAGGGCCGGAGCCGGGTAGGGGGTCGGGGCCGGGTGTGGGTAGGGAGGTGGTCGGTGCCGAGGGGAGGGGATGGGGGGGATGGCCGCTAGGGGGTGGGGGGCAAGTAGCATCCATGGGGGAGGGGGGTGTCGGGGCCGGGTTGAAGGGAGGGAGGGGGATGGTTGCGGGGGGGGGGTTGGTAATGGCCGCCGAGGGTTGGGGGAAGGGGGGGTTGAGGAGTAGCAGCCAAGGGGTATGGGTGGGGATATTTTAGGAATAAATTCTTTTTTGGGTATCAACTTAAAAATATTGGTTGAGATAGGGTATTAAGTTAGTACCTATCAAAGTTGAGGGTATCAAGTTGAAAATTTTGAATAGTTGAGGGTATCAAATTGTAATTTAGCCATAAATATTTTTATTCATAATTGATGATGTGGAGACAGTCATTGTGAAGTGCATTGTCTAGATCTAGACAACCAACTTCACATTCTTCTTGCCATGTCATTGCCATGTCGACTTCATTTTTATTCTACATTTGCATTGGAGAAAATTTTTTGGAATGAAAGTTTGTCATTCCTACGTGGCAACCATTTTTTCTAATCTCACAATAGAGTTGGAGATGCTCTTAGTACGTTTACTTGCATATACAAGTACGTACGTGTATGAACCGTATGGACAACCAACAACCTACCAGAGAGAAGTGAGCCACATGGAGACCAGTAGAGGGAAGTGACACGAGAGTTTGAAAAGAATTCACATGAAAGTGAACACAAAATAAAAGAGCGCCAGCCATGGGTCCCCATCATTCTAATTCACGGGCGCGAATCAGCCTCCTTACGCGCACCGCGTAGGACCGGGCCCTCTGCGCCCGGCTCTTCTTCTTGCGGGAGAAGTGGTAGCTCCGGAGGAACAGCTGCCGCTTCTCCATGTACTCCGTCGTCGTCTGCTCCCAGACCGACCACTCCGACGAGCTCGTCGTCGTCAACCTCGTGGTACTACTCCTCACTATCATCATCATATATAACTTTTCTCTCTCTCTCTCTCTCTCTCTCTCTCTCTCTATATATATATATATATATATATATATATATATATATATATATATATATATATTTTGAATGGAATGGATAGATGGATGAGAATGAAAGAGGGACAGGGAGGGGGAGAGTTTGAATTGAGAGGAAAAGTTTGGAAAAAGGAAATGGAGAAGGAAGAGCCGTCTCTCCACTTTATTTGGTTACTATACAAGAGAAAGAGAAGAGAAGAAGAGGGAGAAGAATTTTTGAGAGACAGTAGTAATTTTGGAAGAGGATGTGTTACTTAGGTGTTACTACTATTATATTTGTGCTTAAAAAATGCTATTTGGCTTCCAAAATATTTGAGTGATAGCATATTCCATTATGTGACATATGACATGATTGCTGACATGACAAGTGACATGACAAAATGTAACATTAAAATTAATATTAAAAATTAAAATTAATATTAAATTAACATTAAAATTAACCTTAACATTAAAATTAACATTAACATTAATATTAATATTATCATTAATATGAACATTAACATTAATATTATTAAGAACATTAACATTAATATTAATGTTAACATTAACATTAAAAAAATTGGATAATTAATTTTTTGGGTTAAAATTTGTCATGTCAGCTGTTATGTCAGCTGCCATGTCAGATGCCACATAATGGAAGATGTCATCATCCAAATATTTTGGGAGCCAAATAGCATAATTGTTTGTGCTAAGGGGTGTTCTATTTTTTCACTTAAAACTGCGGATCACTAATTATAACTGTCGCTTACTCTATTTTACTTATAAGTGTACTTATAAAATATGTTCTTTAATTTTTTTCACTTGTAAGTAATTTTTTCACCTATAAGTGATTTTGTTGGGATTTTTTTTTCTAGCACTTATAAGTATTATTTTACCATTATGGCCTCTCATATAAAACGTTGATAATAAATAACAATCAAAAAATATGCATGCCAAAATATTATACTACAAATATCAAAATATTTAGTTCAACACAAATACACATACAATATGTTTCATAATTCGAAGTTCGTCTTACACAAAATTATACTTTTAAAGCATTAAAATAATATCAATTTGAAAATATTTTATTCACTGCATCAGCAATTTGGTTTTGTAATCCAATCATATAATTTTGGTTTTGAGCAGTACTCTCGTTCGCACTTTCTTCCAGTTCATCATTTGGGTTTTCTACTTCATCATGCACTTCCTGAAATTATGAGAATAATCTATATATTGCATATCGACGCCAAAAGTTATGCATAGCCATGCATGCTATAACTATTCTTTTCTATGTGGAAAAATCATAAGGACGCAATTTGTCAATTAGTACACAGAAACTAGCTTTAAGCACGCCAAATGTCCTCTCAATTTGGGAGTGAGCATGATTGAACTTTTTCCCTCTATCTCTAGATCTATCTCCACTTCGAAAATCTTTCAACTAATATCTTTTGCCCCGACATGGAGCCATGAATTCCTTTGTGTGTGCGTACCCTGCACCACATAAGTTATACTTATCTGTAGTAAAATCAACATGTAAGGATTTTTTAATATAGTTTAAAATCCTATACTTGATCATTTATTACATTGAAACATAAAGGATATGAGTAATACTAACCCGGAGGACACATTGGAAATTTGAATTTTGGGTTTCATATGATCTCGGCCAATACCCTTGAGTCGTGAGCTATACATTCCCATCCGACAACAATATATGTGAATTTCATATCGAAGTCACATATGGCCAATACATTTTAATAACATTTCTTTACCTCCCCCATCATCTAAAAGGAATTTGTTTGTTTGATGAGATCACAGCAGGAATAAGTGTGCCATCCTTTACACATACTGCTCCTTTGAACGATCATTCTCTTAAAGCCCAGTTGTTTCCTATTTGTCCAACCGGTGCATCCCAATTGGATGAAACTATCATCTATTTGGCAAACATCAACATTTTATGCAACACTTCGCGAAAACACAAGGAAGCGGTTGGTCCAGAATGTTGTAATCTCTGTTTTAGGAATCAATTTGAAAGTGACCGCATAAAGCAATAAATACATCTTTGTTCATCCTAATTAACTGGTACAACATAGCCGAAGATCCATCCAAGGGTTCTTTCATATACATCTAATTCCCAGTAAGAGAAGAGTTACATAACTTTTGCCTAACAATTCTATGTCTTCTATGCCTAAAAATGATCAAAATTACAATGACGGCTATGCTATATATATATATATATATATATATATATATATATATATATATATATATATAAGCCACCCGACCGTCCGGGGGATTCAAACCCAAACCTATACTTGGGCGGGCCCCTGCACTACCACTAGGCTAGTGCCTTAGGGGCGTATATATGTGTGTGTGTTTGGGTGGGGGGGGGGGGGGGAAATCAAAAGCCCCTCGGGAGGAGCCCTGCTAAAGCCCCCCCCCCCCCCCCCCCCCCTCCCAAACACACACACATATAAAAAGCCCCTCGGGAATCAAAAGCCCCTCGGGAGGAGCCCTGCTAAAGCCCCCCCCCCCCCCCCCCCCCCCTCTCCTACACCATCTGATAGGAGGGCCCGTGCGTGCGTCCGTTCGATCCAACGGTCGAGGACGACGTGACTCTCGAGAGACTCTACAGGAGGGGCTAGATCCGGATCTGGACATATAAAAGAATACCAGGGAATTAGTCGGGTTCGACAGCAGGTCAGTTTACAATATTATTAGAGAGCCAAATGAGAAGCTTATCAACTCCGATATTGTATGGGCAAAGTGGATATAGAGGAAAATGCAGCTTTGCATGTACAAACTCATACTCAAGAGATTGTTGACCAAAGATAGGCTTCAACGCATAGGAGTTCAGATAGCAAACAATACATGCTTGTTATGCCTTCAAGACGAGGAATCCATAAAGCACTTTATATTTCAGGTGTGACATGTCAAGGACCATTTGGCAAACACATCTGACTAAAATGGGGCTTCAGCTGGGCATGGAGGAAGGAATTGAAGAGATGATTCAAAGAATAAGGAACGACAAAGGAAGAGGAGCCACCGGTTCAGAGAGGCATGTGCTAGACTCTCCTCAGCAGTCTGGCATATATAGAAAGAACGCAACAATAGGGTGTTCAAATCCAAACCCTCAGTGATTATCGGCAGTCCATAATATAGAGTTTGATGTAAAAGGGATGGAGTTAGTAGGGGGAATTCACCGATGATTGTACTATTTAGCAACTTATATCAATAATACTTACCTGGTTCCATATATATATATATATATATATATATATATATATATATATATATATATATATATATATTGGAAACAGGTAAATTATTTCTGGAATTGCTCCCACTGGAATTCGAACTCCTGACCACTCGGGCCGCATGCATCTCTCTTAACCACTAGGCTAAAAAATCATATATATATATATATATATATATATATATATATATATATATATATATATATATATATATATATGATTTTCTAGCCTAGTGGTAGTGGTGAGGCATGCGGCCCTAGTGGTCGGGAGATCGATTCCTGTGGGAGCTTTTGCCATAATTATCTTCTTTCAAATATATCTATATTTTTTATTTATTTATTCTTTCTTTCATATATATATATATATATATATATATATATATATATATATATATATATATATATATATATATATATATATATATATATGAAAAAAAAAAATATATATATATATATATAGGAAAAAGGTAGTTCCATTGCTATGGAAAGATAATTACATCATACGATATCCTTGTTATATCTCCCAAGTAATACATTAACATCAGAATCAATATTGTGTAGTACTCCAATCTCCGAAGCAACCAAATTTTCAAATGCCCGTTTATTTCTTTCCTTCCATATATGCCATACCGTCGATGCTAAACTAACTCGAGCCTCCTTGTACCATTGTGCCCCTTGCCTACGATTTTGCATTATGATCTCGATTACTTCTGAGATACTCCTACCTCCTCCCACTGCTATCCTTAAATTCTGGCTCTGCTGCTGCCATATTCTCCAAGATACTGAGCATTGCAAGAACAGATGGCTTCCTATACTTTCATGTTCCTGTCTACAAAGAACACATTCATAAGTCGGAACACTAATGCCAAATTGATGCAGTCGATCCTTCGTCACCAATCTTCCCATGATGACTTTGTACATACAATAATGAATCTTCATTGCTGCCCCTTTGATCCATATGCATTCTCTATTAGCTATTTTAGCATGCGTTTCTCTAATACTGTTATACACTTTATTGTGTTCAAATGTTCCTGTGGTAGTACATGTCCACGCCTAGCTATCCCTCTCTACACTTGTATCCACCTTAACCCTTCTGATTATAGCGCTGAACTGTCTCGCAATTCCATGTGTTTCGGGACGCCACCTTCCTTCCTGGAGTATACAACTAACCGGCACTCCCACCCGTGGCCTGGCTTTAGCAGCATTTGTTGAGAATCAATAAGGGACTTTTAGTCCCACATCGGAATATGTAGTATGTAGAGGAACTAGACTGCCTATATATAGTGAAGTAGTCCATCAATAAAATCATCCAACTATTATTTTCAACATGGTATCAGAGCCATAACTCTCTCTCTCTCTCTCTCTCCACAAAACAAAATTTTTTTTTCTTCTCCCACCCCCAGCCGCCGACCCTACGCTGCCCCCCCCCCCCCCCTCCCACCGGCTAACCACCCTCCCGACCCCTGCAGCTTCTACCCGCCCCCGAACCCCCCCCCCCCCCCGACCCCCCCCCCCCCCCCCCCCCGACCAGAACCCCCCCGACCCACTCCGACCAGACACCCCCCCCCCGAACACCCCCCCCCCCCCCCCCCGATCAGAACCCCCCCCCCCCCCACCAGAACCCCCCCGACCCCCCCCCCCCCCCCCCCCCCGACCACCCCGACCAGATCCCACCCCTACCAGACCCCCGCCGACCCCCCTCTCCAGCAGCAAAACGCCCCCCCCCCCACCTATCCCGCAGACGCCCCCCCCCCCCCCCCCCCCGCACCCCAACAACAGCACATCAAACCCTAACCCTAACCCTAGATTTTTGTAATGGAAACCCTAACCCTAGACCTAGCAGCCCCATCAAACCCTAACCCTAGCTTTAAAAAAAAAACGGCGTATTTCGAATAGAGACAGCTGTCAAATCTTTATTTGCACCAACTCTGTTCCGTGCTTACGCCGTTTGGAACTAACAAATGCTTTATTTGTTATTCCTTCTTCACATCGGGATCTATGCAGAGACTGATCATGTCTTCTCTGGTGTCCTGACGTGTTCACTTTACATGCGCGCGCCGGTGCTGGCCAAGTTAGTAGAGCATTAGTAAAGTCTCTGGCGTTGAAGAAGACGACGTCGACGACGAAGACGACGAAGACGACGACGTTGGGTCAGTTGCAGACTCCGACGACGAAGAAGACGACGAATTGAGTTCACAGTTGAAGACGCCATGGATTCGATCAGTGGCAAACTGACGGCCGAAGAGATGAAGGCCTTGGTTGATGATATCTTGTCCAAGAGATTAACCGAGGTAAACCCACGTGTGATCCATACTGATGTGGATCCGTCGCCTTACAAAATGGAAAAGTTGGAGAAGCTGGAGACGAAGTTGGAAGGCACTTCCAATTACTTGAAGTGGTCGCGGCAGGCGATGCGAACACTGAAGGGACGTGGCTTGGTTGGCTATGTCACTGGCCAAGCCAAGGCGCCAGCCGATCACTCCACCAAGGAGTTTGCTGTGTGGGAGATTGTCAACAACGTCGTGGCTGGGTGGTTGACTGCCTCTTTAACCGACCAGGTGTCGGGCAATGTCGAGGCTATGGAGGCTGCTGCTGATATATGGCAGACTCTCAAAGATATGTACTCCGGCTCCGGCAACCCTATGCGAGTCTTTCAACTGCAAGATGAACTCGATAGGGTGGCCCAAGACGACCGTACCATCTCTGAGTACGCGGCCCTGTTGAAAAAGTATTGGTCTGATCTGGATCATTATGATCCTCTTGGGATGGAAGATGCACAAGTCGAACCAGCCTTCGCAAAGTACTTTCAGACGTTCCTGGCATATATTTTCCGGCAGCGTATGATGAAATTCCTGAAGGGACTACACCCTGTATTTGAGCAGCGACGGAATATCCTCCTTTCCCAACCCACGCTCCCGACCTTGGAAGAAGCTATAGCTGTCATGACACAGGAAGAAGCTCGACTGAAGTTGATGCCCAACAAGGGCTCCTCCCAGGGGGAGCCAGCCGCGGTTGAAAAGTCTGCCCTTGCTGCCTTCAATCAACCTCCATCTATGGGTGGTGTTTGTCACAATTGTGGTGGCTCCGGACATTACATCCGATTTTGTCCAAAACCCTTGCGCACTCAGTCCACTGATCGAGGACGGTGTCGTGGAGGCCGACGTAGTGGTAGAGGAGGATATGCTGGTCGAAGGGGCGGCCACAAAGCAAATCTGGCGGAAGAAGGGGGAGAGCATCACCTGGCTGAAATAACCCCGCTAGAGCGGAAGTTCCTTGAGAAGTTGCGTGGCACGAAGCTGGGTTCGGCCGACAGTCCTGGGGCGTCTTCAACCTCGGGAGATCACTTCACTTGCTTTGCCCAAACCAACACCGATGATTCTGCCCGTGCTCTTGCATCTATCCATCAGCCAGGATGGATTATGGACTCTGGGGCATCTCGCCATGTCATGGGGTCCCGTGGTGCGTTTCGGGAATATACTCCCCTACCATTGCCGGAGAGTATTCAGACCGCTGATGGTACATCCAACCCTGTAGTGGGTAAAGGCACTGTCGCATGCACCTCTTCCATCACTCTAACCAATGTCCTTCATGCTCCATCTTTTCCTGTCAATCTTCTATCCATTAGTGCCATTATACTTGATCTTAACTGTACTGTTTCCTTTGACATTCCTCAGGTGACTTTTCAGGAGAAAGGGACAGGACGACGACTTGGGACTGGCACATGGCATAAGGGGCTGTGGTATTTAGATAGGACTGGACTGGACAAAGCATTGGCATCCTTGGTAGCAGACGCACCACCAGAAGCTTCCTGTCGCAGTGTTGAAGCCGACTTGCTACTCCACCACCAGCGTGTCGGTCATTCCACTTTTCTGGTTATTGGTCGAACGTATCCGTCCTTATATCAAAGGGCTAATAAAGAGAAGTTATTTTGTAATGCTTGTGCTTTGGGAAAACATACCAGAAGCTCGTATGTGAGCACAGGCAATAGGAGTTCAGCTGCTTTTGACATAATACATTCAGACGTTTGGGGCCCTTGTCCTACAACCGGGATTAACGGCTTTCGATGGTTCGTCACCTTTATTGATTGTTATACCCGTGTGACATGGGTCTACCTTCTGAAGAATAAAAGTGACGTCCTTGAGGCCTTTCAGGACTTTCATCGACGAGTGGAAACACAATATGGCGCTAAAATTAAGTGTTTTCGATCCGACAATGGGACGGAGTATACGAATAAGCGGGTTGCTGAGTATTTTTCAACTCATGGAATACTTCATCAAACTTCGTGTGCTTATACTCCGGCTCAAAATGGTGTGGCAGAACGAAAGAACAGACACTTGCTGGAAGTTGCACGGACGATGATGCTGGCTATGAATGTCCCGAAGCACTTATGGGGGCAGGCTATATTGACGGCCTCTTATCTTATCAACAGAATGCCATCTCAGGTATTGGACTGGAAGACACCATTGGAGATGCTTACTGGAGCTAATACATACACTGTTCCACCAAAAGTTTTTGGATGTGTATGCTTTGTCCAGGATAATCGGCCAGGCGTTGGCAAACTGGATCCTCGGGCAGTTAAATGTGTCTTTGTCGGTTACACGACGACTCAGAAGGGTTATGCCTGTTGGAGTCCAGTCGAGCGGAAGATGTTTGTCAGCATGGACGTTACTTTCAGAGAACTCGAACCATACTATGGTTCGGATGAAGGTTCCGCATTTGGTGACACACCTAACACAGATGGTGTTCGATGTGAGGGGGAGTTAATAAGCCCAAATGTGGTCGTCGGATCGGTTCCGTGTCCGGTTGTAGAAAACTGGACGAAAGGGGGAGAGCACAGTGACTCAGATACAGAAAATGAAGAAGACGATCCATATGTTACGCAGGGGGAGCAGCAGACAAGGGAAAATGAGCTCCAAGTCTACAAAAGAAGACAACAGAAGTCCAGTACTGTGCCTATGCCATGCCATGTGCCTACTGTACCAAGTCCCTTGTCTACTCCTGCTCCAACTCCTGAAGATGTTGCCCCCGCACTGAATCACTCGGATTAGATGCGGATCTCTCCGACTCGGATGGTACGATCTCTCCACCACCTATTGCTCCCTTAAGGAGATCTTCTCGCATCAATGCGGATAAGGCTCCTGCTCGTTTTGATGATTACGAATATGACATTGCCAACTTCTTGTCTTATTCTAACATTTCTTCGAATTATCGAGCCTTCATTGCATCGTTAGACTCTACTTCGTTGCCCAAGTGTTGGCAGGAAGCAAAGAAAGATCCAAGGTGGAAAGCTGCAATGATGGAAGAACTTGGAGCACTGGAGAAAAATAAGACATGGGAGCTGGTTCCATTACCCAAAGGAAAGAAAGCTGTGGGATGCAAATGGGTGTACACAGTGAAAGAGACGCCAGAAGGAAAAGTAGAGCGGTACAAGGCGAGGTTAGTTGCAAAAGGATTCACACGGTCATATGGAATAGACTATGATGAGACTTTTGCCCCAGTAGCAAAAATGAGCACAATAAGAACTCTGGTCTCCATTGCAGCGAACTATGGGTGGAAGCTGTACCAGTTGGATGTGAAGAATGCCTTTCTTCATGGGGACCTGCAAGAAGAAGTATACATGGAGCTCCCGCCTGGGTGCTATGCGACGGAATCAAACGGAGGGACGTCGCAAGGAAAGGTGTGTAAACTGAAGAAGTCACTATACGGGCTCAAGCAATCCCCTCGAGCCTGGTTTGACAGATTCAGAAAGGCTGTTACAGGCATGGGATACCGTCAAACAAATGCAGATCATACGGTCTTCCTTCAGCATGCAAGAGGCCACATCACTATACTTGCTGTATATGTGGATGATATAGTGATCACAGGTGATGATGACGTCGAGATCACTAAACTGAAGTCAAAACTCGCGAAGGAGTTTGAAGTGAAAGATTTAGGAGCGATGAGGTACTTTCTAGGTATCGAGGTGTGTGAAGGCGAACAAGGAATTGTTCTCTCACAGAGAAAATACATACTAGATCTGCTGAAGGAGACAGGGATGCTGGGATGCAAAGCAGCGGTCACTCCAATTGACCAGAAGTGCAAGTTGGGAGCAGAAGCATGAGAGCCCGTTGATCGTGAAAGATATCAACGACTTGTAGGGAGATTGATTTATCTGGGACACACTCGCCCTGATATCTCATTTGCGGTGAGTGTATTGAGTCGCTACATGCATGATCCAAGAAAGGGTCATATGGAGGCAGTATTTCAGATCTTGAGGTATCTGAAAGGAACGCCGGGAAAGGGGCTATGGTTCAAGAAGAATGGACGCATAGAAGTTGAGGGATACTGTGATGCAGACTGGGCGAGCTGCATAGACGACAGAAGGTCTACCACGGGATACTGTGTTTTTGTAGGAGGAAATCTGGTCTCATGGAGAAGCAAGAAACAGTCTGTGGTAGCACGGTCGACAGCTGAAGCAGAATACAGAGCATTGGCTCTGGGAGTGTCAGAGTTGCTATGGGTGAAAGCATTGCTGACAGAATTGAAGCTGGATAAGGGAGCACCATTGCGTCTTCTGAGCGATAGTCAAGCTGCAATAAGTATAGCTAACAATCCAGTTCAGCACAACAGAACGAAGCACATCGAGATTGATCGATTCTTCATCAAGGAGAAGCTGGAACAAGGGATACTGAAGATTGACCATGTCCGCTCAGAAGAACAAGTTACAGACTGTCTGACTAAGGGTCTTAGTTCATTAAGTCTGTCGAAGCTATGTAACAAGATGGGGATGATCAATATCTATCGCCCATCTTGAGGGAGAGTGTTGAGAATCAATAAGGAACTTTTAGTCCCACATCGGAATATGTAGTATGTAGAGGAGCTAGACTCCCTATATATAGTGAAGTAGTCCATCAATAAAATCATCCAACTATTATTTTCTACAGCATTTCCGCCCATCTCCACCAAATTTCAGTGTTCGATCCAAGGATTGTACCAGAAATTGGTATTCGTTCCATCCTTTATGATACGTTCTATGTGAGGCTTTATCCTTTGACGATAGTATGGTTTTGAATGTTACAGACGCATTAATCTTTATCTGCATATCCCAGAAGCTGTCGTTCTTGACATATTTGTGCTTCATCCATCTTGCCCAGAGTGATTCTCCCGTAATATACTTCCATGTTAATATCATAGCCGCCAATTCTCTTAGAGTACGCAGTGAACGTATCCCTACTCCTCCCTCGTGTAATGCCCCGCTCCGTACGGCGCATTACGCTGAAACGTTGACTCAGCGAGTCGCGTTGACCCAAGGGAATGTATCGATGCAAAACGATAAGAGAGTTAAGTTGTCCCGAGCAACGCATCAAAACTAAGTTGATGCGAAGAGTTGCCTTGCCCCGAAAGAATGCATCGAGTGAATTGATGCGAAGCGCCGCGTTGCCCCGAAGGATGAGTGCATTGAATCGGCTCGAAGATTCTAAGAAATCGAATCGACCAAGGCGCAAGTCCGAATCGAAGCAAGTATTGATTTTAGTTGGTTTCGTGTGCAGGTTATACTTTGACGGGAAAATATTAGAGGTCGATCTTTTACAATATTTAGTAAGGGGTCCGCGAAATCAAATCGTCGTCTTGCGACGGGCTAAGACTTGGGCGCGCTAAGACAAATCGGCCGTATAACTCAATGAAGCACGAAGTGCTCGAATGGCTAAGTCAGGAGAGTGGCCGTGCAACAAAGTTAGGGAATCGAGCCGCATCGGCTCGGCGAAACGACGAAGGCGTATCGACTCAAGGTGGGAGGATTGACTTCTTTTTACTCCTTCATTCGATAAGTCAAATGTATCATTGTATGCTAAAGTTAACCTATCGACGCCACGGGCGTGGTCCGATCGGAAGATAAATCATAGTGTGAGTCAAACACTAAGTTAGAACAATTGAAATGAAACGTGCATCAATATGCACGAGTCGCTATGGAACATTGGATATCGCTAAGGCGAGCGCCTCGATGCGCAAGCCGCAAGAACATATGATAACTGTACTCGGCGAGTGCCTTAGTGCACGAACCATACCGTGCCTTTGCTGCACGAGTTAGACGGCTAGAACATTGAAAGACAATAGGCGAGCGCCCTAGCGCGCAAGCCCCGAACATTGATTGCTAAGTTATAGAACATGGGGATACGGTCGAAACGTGCCTACGTGCACGGGATAATAACAGATGGCTTCGTTGCGAGAGAATACAGTTGCATGAATGTGGCGGAACTGTCGGATATGACATGGTGCCTCGAAAGGTGTTCAAGACCTTCGGGTCGTTCGGTTGACGAACTTTGAGTTGAGGCACGATGCCATTGAATCATTGAAACGAAGTATGAAAGGTAAGAACACAGAAAGTTAACGAAAGAGACGCGAGATGATAAGTCTGAGTCTCGGACTCAAGACTATGTTTGGTTGTTTGAAATTGATAGCTTGAATGATAGGGCGTTGCATGGTCGATTGGAATGGGCTCGAGATTAATGTGATAATAACTCGTGTACGAGTGTTCCCCCAAAACGGTTAAATGCCGGAGGAGCGCCCCGGAACAGATTGGCCGCGGAGGGATCGGATAATCTTTGTAGGCGCACATCCTTAAACAAGATAGAAAAAGCCGCAAATGATGGTATGCATCGGGGACGTTTCGGTTGTTTGGGAGGTGACCCAACCCGTGAAACGCCGAGCAGCCCAACCAAATAGAGAGAAAAGAAGGAGAGAAAAGAAAGGAACTCCTTTAGTCCATTCCGGCACGGATACGCCAACGGCCCTCATATAGTTAAGGAACGATGGGTTGAAAGTGTAGGCGCGAATGCGTCCCGCATATAGATCCTACTTAGAGATGCACTTATAACATGACAGGGAATGATTGAGGCGTATTCACCTTGCGTCAGTGCAAGGGACGCAAGGGCGAGTGCGTCGACTTGGTAAGTCGCGCCACGAATCAAACACGAGATTGCTTGTCTGCTTGTCTATTCAATTCGATAACATGCTGCTATGATAACATGCTTTACGCTTTCGAATATGCCATGAAATTGACCCTAAGGAGAACATAGCAAGATCATAAGCTAAGTTGCATGATTCAACATAAATATTACAAATGTCGGTTTGGAAAGATGATCTTTGCTTCAGTACATGCGAGGACGAACGTACTGATCCCCCACCAGCTTCATGCAGGGTGCAAGGAATGGATGGCTCGCGGCGAAGCGTTGCTTGAACGTGTTAAGGCTTGGAATGCCGAAGCGCATTGAAGCGTGCTATCGCATTGACGCTCGGACTACGCAGCTGGATTGATGCGGCCGAGATATAGAAGGCATGATGTATGGAACGGTGAAATCCTTTGTGGGCAAGAGAGAACCTGAGTGTTGTAGCCAATCTGGCATATATTGTTAGGCTATCGAAAGCCATTGTAATCTCAGTTTCGAATATCAATAAAGAGAATTGTTTCGTATACTCTGTGTTTCCTTTCGTTGTTAAATATCGAATCAAAAGATAACCATTTGAGAACTTGTCATCTTGCCTTGCACGAGCGCAACTCCAGGCTCGTGCGGCATCACGCCCCCTACGAGGACGATGATTCGGGTGATTCCGGGTTGGGGCGTGACAAATTGGTATCAAAGCTCTAGGCTCAATTTCCTCTGGACGCTCGCTTCATTACAATTCGAAAAGTTGCCCACCACCACTTGATATCACTCTTGACTCTACTCGATGCCGCACTGGATGTTCCATACAATAAGTCTAATACAAATCGTGTAATTTTGCCGCATGTGTTTTGGAAATTACACGATGTTTGCTAAGAAAGTCGCGAGGGGTATATTGCATTGAATGCAAACGAGCCGTAAAAATGTTAGTCACTGCAAGCGCAACAAATTGTGAAATACGATTTGAGATGTTGTCGCAATGTAACATGTTGAATGAGAAATAAAATGATGCACGAAGTGCAACGAGTAATGGTGAATATGCGTTAAAATGAAAGTGAGAAGTGATAAGCCAATACCGAATGTGTTAAACGGATTGTGCATTGACTTGGAAAGTCGAGAGTAATTCGTTGCACGAGGTGCGGTAAATATCGAAAATGATCGTTGCACGATGTGCAACGCGTATTGGAAAGTAAAATCATTGCACGTGGTACAACGCATATCAAATTAATCGTTGCACGAAGTGCAAAGGAAATTGGAAATAAATCGTTGTACAAAGTGAAATAAAAGTGTCGGAAATAAATCGTAGCACGATGTGCAACGCGTATCGGAAGTGAAATTTGTTGCACGGGGTGCAACGCGTATCTAAATAAATTGTTGCACGAGATACAACGTATGGAAAGAATTGAAATCGTAAATCGATAGAACGAATCGTTTGGTTGCACACCAAATTTATGTTGGCAAACGAAAACATTGACCGAGTTGCGTCGGATTTGATAGAATCAAAGTTACGGTTGTGATCAAGCACGATCATTGCGGAAATAGTGAGTCGGAAGAGATCGTTGGTTTATACTAAGTGTAGCGCGAGGGAAATGGCTTGAATTCCGAGTGGTATATGCCATACCACGTAGGCGATGAATGACTCGATTTTGAGTGGTATATGGTATATCACTTGTGCGATGAATTGCATCGACGCGTTGTGAGAATTGCGGAAGGTTTGTCCGCAACGGACGAGAGAGTACCGAGACTTGATTGAAAATTTGTATAACGGTATGTTGATGCAAGTGTTCTTCGAAAATCGGTTGGGACGATAAGGCGAGACTCGTATCGATGAACGATACGTCGGACGAAAGTTATAAGTCGGTCGGACGACCAAGACTAGCGAAATGATTATGCCTTGATGCAATAATCGGATCGACGGGAAAGGAAAAACTCGAGCTTATGAATGAGTCGCACGACTTGCGATCTCGATAGGAATGTTGGACGAGGCGAATCGAATCGCACGACTTGCGATATCGATAGGAATGTTCGGCTAGGCGAATCGAATCGCACGACTTGCGATTTCGATAGAAAATGTTGGGCGATGCGAATTGCAATCGAATTGCATGATGTGCGACTTCGGTAAGAAAGTTGGTTGACGTGAGAAATCGTGCCTAAGAAATAGTTGGTTATGTTACGGCAAAACTCATTTGAGTACGACTGAAAAACACGCGAAACTTAGAGGGCGTGATCGTATAACTCGAGGGTTCGATGTTGGATAATCGGTAACTCAGTTACGCGATCAAAGTATATCGAGATGCGGCGAATCGGAAAAACAAGTTGATGCGTATGGAAAAGTTCGTTGCGAACTTGGATGTATGCGATGCGAGTTAAGTTGACGTTGAAACGGATTCAAAGTCGACCCTCTTGCTATCGAAATTGATATGAACTATCAAGATCGATACGCAAGGAAACGTAAGCACGATGTGAGATTACAAAATGGAGTGCGCCTTGCGCTATCAAAATTTTATAAGAAACGATACGAGAATGAACGAACTTGGTTGATCGTAAATTTTGTGATTAATCAAGACGAGACTATAAGTCATCGACGATTGCTCGATGCGTATAGCATCTCGTGTGTCGACCCGCGAATAAGATAGACTCGAAATCGATACAAGTAGATGTTTCGTAAATTGCGAAATCATCGACGGCAGTGCATGACTTGACTCAGAGGATAGTTGCGCATCGGTTGCGCCGATAGAAATGGTTTTGTCCGAAATTGGGTAGTCGCATAGAATCGTCGGAACGTGATTTGGCTCCGAAATAAGATATAGCATGCACACTACAAGAAAAAACCCATCTTACAACGTTGAAAAAATATTGTAATAGGCCTTTTACAACGTTTAATATAAGGTTATTATATCCAAGGTTGTAAAAGGGGAATTTATTTTCCACAACGTTTGTTTGAACGTTGTGAAGACGTTGTAGAAATTCTTTCCACGACAGTTTACAAACATAGTTGAAATTTATAAAACCTGACAAAAATATTTCTACAACGTTTTCTAAATATTGTATAAATACTTTTTAAAACGTATTACATGTATTGTAAATATAATTTCAACAACATTCTGCAACTATGGTAGAAATAATATCTACCATGTTCAATAAACATTGTGCATATATTTTGTACAACAGTGTACAAATATTGTTAAAAGAGTTTTACAACTTTTAAAAAATGTTGTATATGTTATTCAATCATATTTGCCAAACATTGTAAATAATATTTGTATATTACAATTGTAAGATCAACAATGATTTAAAAGTATTATAAATGAAGTTTACAACGTCTAAAAAAGTTGTTAAAATGTTATCTTACAACAATTTTTAAACGTTGTTGATTGTATTTCCATTTTTAAAAAAAATACAATTTGTAAATAAAAATGTATTAATTGTAATTATAATACAAATTAAAAAAAAACAAATACATTCTTCTAATTTTTGCTCCCTTCCGCTATTGTCGCTGCTGATGTTGCTGGTCTAGAATGAACCTAAAGTTCATAATTGATTCCTAATAAATCTCATTGATGAGATTATCCTCTTTTCATGGAATCCCATAAGCCCATCATCCTGAAGCTGCTTCTTATTCTTCCTCCAGTGATAAAATCTGACAGTCATAGTCATAGTTAGTATCACTAAGGCCACAAAGTGGAAGAATAACAACAGTAAAATTGCTCCCTTATTGTCTAATACAGACAAATGTACACAACTAAAGACAACGACAAAGCAATTATAAACAAAAGATAGCAAAAAGTGTAGTAACTCACTTGTGTAAATGTCACTAGCCTTAGGTTTCACTTGTGAGCAGGTCCAAGAAACTTTTTGACCTGATAGAAGAAAATATGCTATGAAATAAGTGTTTCTGCTGGTCTAATTATGAAAGTAGTCAACATGATATAATTGTAAATGTGGGTTATTATGAGCAATGTAACATGGTAGAGTGTACGTTCCCAACTACCACACTACCTTACTTTCTCTTTGTTGTATTCAACATCTTACTCTGTGTAGTAGCTTTATCTGGTACTATAAATTTCTCTTTATGAAATGAATGCATCAGTAGATACTCCACTCTCTATGCTCTAGCACACTGAACATCGTAATATTGAATTTGAATATGCAATCTTAGTTAAGCCTCAAATGAATATATGTGAAATTTTACTTGAAGAATATATGTGCAAGTCTATACAACCAAAAAAAGTAACGTTTGCAAGAATATATTAGCAAATAATATGCAAACCAAAAGTTAAGATGAAACATTAGTGTAATTCGGAAAATTAGCTTCCTTGCAATGAGAACCTACATATGATGCGTCAGCCTCATAAAATTAGTTAGAAAGTCTCACAAAATTGAAGGTATATAAATTTGGAAAACAAGACAAGTACCAAGTCCACAATGCACACATATGAACTCAGTCAGCACACCAATAGAATCTTGTATAAAGGACTCAAAGATAAACTAGAATAAATAACTTAATCTTGTTAAGGAAAGCTAAACAAAAAGCCAAGGAAGCCAGCCATGTGTTGATAGCATATGACATGAGAGTATTTGACATAGCATATATTATGTTCCCCTACCTTATTTCGAGACACGAGAACCACATATTATGCTCCCCCACCTTCAGGGTAGGGTTCTTTTTCTTTTTACCATTACGACAATTGTATTTTGCCTAAAACTGAAGTTTCCGTAGCAATGTCCTAGAAAAAAATCTACAAATTTCCGCATGTTTGGAAAGAACAGTATAGACAAACATGCCTCTATAAACCTGAAGAAACATAGCAAATTAGGAAATTTCCACTAGTACTAAGCTATTTTCTGGTGCCAAAGATTGTGAAAGTCCTTTGAACATGAGTACACGATAATGCTAACATTAAGAAAGTAAAATTGTAAAGTTTTGCAAGATGTAACCCGAGAATGAAAACCCGATAATAAATAAAGAGATTGTCACTTTACCTTGTAAGTTAGTACTGAATTATTTGGATTGGGGTAGAACTAATTATCGTAAGGACATGAAAGAAAGTGAACTATTATGCCTTGATAAGTACGAAAATAGACAATCTAGATGTACCTACTTGATGAGAAATCCAGCAGGCTTATGGTTGCATATTTCGCAGTGCCATGCATCCTGAAAAATTGCATATTCATTAACAGTACTATATGCAAAGAATCGTTATCAAGCATTGAAACTTGTGTAAAGAACCAGCCTGACTGCAAAAACACTAGCAAATATTACAAGCATAAATTTGCAGGAACATGAGAGAGACGTAATCAACCTAGCTCAACATAGACTAGCAATGGCAATATCCTAGCATACCTGAGGGAAAATACCAGTATTTTGCCGTCTGTTCCCATACTGAAATATGCATTGTCTTTTTCTGGCAAGGAGAAAAGTACATGGCAACAAACTTTCTACAGAACTCAATATTGTTATCCTACAGTAGGTAGAATTACAATAAGCAGGATAAAAGAAGCATGACAACACAATGCCCCTGCACCATTACAAAGAACAAAAGCTCACATAAAGCCTGTGCTGCTGATGGTACATGTAATGGGTTAGCCTCTGAGCACACATTTCGGGCTCGTACTGGTTTGGCTTTGCTGCTGAGTCGGCCTCACGAGAAGGCTCTGATGCTGCAACTGCAATCAATTGTTGATTTACAAAAAAAATTTGATTTACAAATTACATGGTTCACCATCAGTTCACAACATTTAAGCCTTTATCTCAAAATTATGGAATCGATTATTTGAATTCTTTTCTTCCATTAAGCTTTGTTGTCCTTTGTAACATACACGTTCACCTCATTTTGGATAACTAAATCAACTAGTAGGATAGTCAACACAAAATAACTCATATATATGCATACATATATGGTTTCAAGTTTCTGAAATTTTCAATTCAAATTAGAGTGACATGCAGTTCTTTCGGGTGTAAGTGCGTTGAACAGTTATTAATATCATATCTTTTGTCGGTTGATATATGCAACTTTGTTTCTGTAGAACAAAAGACCACAGTATACAAGTTATGTTCTCTTCTTGGAAAGAAAAACTGAAAGATAAAATTGATCTGAGCCAATGCATAATAGAGAGTTATTTTGGTTGTTAAAAAAAAGGTTAAAAGTCATCAGACAACTTGCCTTGTGGATTGCATCAATTCTTGTCTCTGTGTCGCTTATCTAAGCCTCCATTGTCTCTTCAACTTGCAGGAGAAGCTTCATGTGTGATGCTTCTGTTCATTTAACAGTAATGACAGAATCAAAAAGAAAAGTCAGTTTCTAGTGAAATTCGGATTAAAGACTGGTTCCAAGTCACACAACACTGGGTAAGCTTTGTTCGCAATTCAAAAATTCATAATCAAACATGGTCTGATTCTAGCCACCCTAATAAGCTGGCAACTTCTTAGCTCTTGATAATATATCATGTCATCTTTTGGCGAGATTTCTTACTCAAACATGGTTAGGAGAAGTATGTTTCTTCTGATGGTTATGAAATTAAATGATGTTTTGAAAATGGTGTCAAAAAAAGCCTAGTACGATGTTATCTGATGGCTAGTTGCTAAAGTCCTAAGATGCCTCTCTCTAAAATGAACAATGTATACAAAATTACTATCCCAGTCTCTAGGGACCAAGGACAAAGTATTCAAATATTTTATTCTTGCAAAATCTAAGCAGTTTATAGCAAGAGTTATGAGTAAAATATGACAACTATAAAAATGATCAAAAGTCAAGAGTTTTGAATAAATAGCAAGAGTCAGGAGTTTTGAATATGTGCTTTCTTTAAGACATACATAGAGTAAAAAATGTTTAGATAGGCAAAAAAGAAGAAAATATGATAACTATTAACATGAAACCAACAAAGCTTAAAAAAGAGTATATAGGTTCTATAACACCATTAAATGTTCAATCAGCACTAGATCATTAAAATGTAACACCATAAATCTTATCAATGCTTTGCTTGTATCCTGTCATTAGAATGTAATGGTCTTTAGTAGTCAGAATGTTACATATATATTCAGGGACAAGCCAATAGCATGGCCTTTGTGTGTGTGACTTCTGAATTTTCCTTTATTATACTACAAAGTGTTAACAAGTTCAGGAAAATTGTATTTTTTTTAGTTTTTCCCCTGCACATACGTAGGTATAAATAAGATTGTGATGCATGTAGGCAGCTTAGTATCAGAGTATCAAAATCGGACCTAATCCGATCTAGCCGAACAAAATTTTAGATCGGACTGGATTTTGGGAATTTTGTTCAATCTTACAACATTGGCACAAATAGGTTCTATATTTAAATCTCCATATCCAAGTTAAGGAAAAAACAATTACAAATAATCATAAATATTTTTATCAAGTGGAAGGAGTCTATTTTGTTTTCGTATTGAGTTGAGCAGGATGAAAAAGTGTCAAAGATTAACAACGAAGACATTGATATACACATGGTGAAGTCATGACAACCTGCAATGGTTCCTGTGAAGCAAGCTACAATCTTTGGAGCAAATAATGAACGTTGGATAGAGACTGTAATTTCTTATTCTTTTTTTTTTGTTAATTTCATCTTCTTTTTGCTATTATATTCATTCAAGCCCTCACATAGAGATATATTACTTCTGTTAGGGTTTGTTTTCCTCGGTTACATAAAAGAAGACTCGGTTTATCATAGGCATTACGTCAGTCACTTGACTCGCGAAGAACCTTGACATGTACAACATGAGAATTAGTTGAGACTCTACTTTATCGAGCAGCTTAGGCATGGAGAAGAAGTGAACCTCTCCCCCGACCACGGCTGCGAGGGTCGACTCGTCCTCCGGGACCGCCAGAATCGAAACTATACCGATCCTTACGTCCGCGACGCTCGCCCCATCGATGCAGGCTCCCTTCCTGCACTTCTTGACCTCCTTCGCCGCCCTGATCACGTCCTTCGTCCTGGCCACCAAAAACCTAGGAGAACATAAAGACCCTAATTTAGGACCGGTGCAGTAAAATTGAAGAGAGGGGCTAGGGGTGGGACCTTCGGAGTGGGCGAGGAAGAGTAGGTGGCGCCACTCGGAGACGGCGAGGGGCTGGAACGGGGGGTCGTCGGGGTCGAAGGTGGAGGCGTCGGGCTTCAGCGAGAGGGACTCGCGGATGCGGACAAAGACGAAGTTGGAGGTGCCGTCGTGTTCGCCCTCGATGTCTTCCTGGAGAGGGAAGGGGTTGGTCTCCGCCATTAGATGGGGAGGAAGAAAGGAAGGGTTTTGGGGCTTCGGCGGAAAAGTGAGTGATAAGTCAAATTTTTATTATAGCAAGGGGGGATTTTGGAGGGATGTCAAATTAGGTGGAGGGAAAGCCAAAATTTTAGTAACACCTTTTTTTATGTCATGTTTATTATTGTTACAAAAAGTGAATGAAAATTATGAAAGATTATTTTAATAATGGTTAATTAATTATTGTCATGATTAGTATCATTACTACTTTGTAATGATACTAACCGTTACGAATTGAAAAAAAAAAGTATTACAAATTGAGTATTTTGTTGTAGTGAGGTCTTGATGTTGTTCTGAAGGTCTTGGAACTGTTGAACTAGCTACGGTACTGCCACCTGGTAAACCAAGTTGATAAGTATCCCTTTGCACGATTTTTAGCAAAATTTGATCCCATAATCCTTTAATAAATTGATGTTATCTTTCCAACTTGACATTATATTGTACAAAAAATTGACATTTATGTATTTGATAAATGGGGAATAAAAAGTTGAAAGGAACGGAGGGTTCATGATGATTAATAATCTTGGCTCTCTCATGATCGAATTCTCAATGTCCTCCTATATATATTGTTCATTTTATGAGGGACCTAGCATGCTCTTGGTAAATAATTGTCAATTTCTTGCAACCAAACGCACTTATGTTATTTATCACATTTTAATGGAAATTACGATTAACGAGGAGGCTTTACAATGTCCAAAAAAATTCATGATGGATAACCAAAACTACCCTCAATTTATTACAGTTTTAAAAAATAAAATTTATAGCTTCCTTTATAAATTAAGGATAATTTTGGTAACCCACTTTAAAAATCTTTGAACATTGTAAAAGCTCCTTTAGCAATTATATTTTTCTTTAATTTTAATTATACATATGTCGGTGAGTCAAATTAAACCGGTGTCAATACATGTTTCATAGTTTTCTTTGACTGAGTATATTTTTCATACTTTATACATGAAAAAGTAGAAGAAGATTGATCATAGTACAGAGGAGAGGAGAGTGGAGCCCCAAACTTTTTTTTTAGCTCCCTTAGTCCTTATACTTTTCTGTTGCAAGTTACAATTGTCGCCATGTCCACTGCCACATGACCCTTTTCTGTAGGGCAGGGTCATGAATTTTTTTGGAAAATGGTCAACAAATTCATTCAGAAGTCTAGGATTTGCTTAGAGTACTTTCTACATGTTGCATAATACTAAGTGTAGTTGTGCATATAAAATTACTCTCGTGATCTTGAGTTACGTTGAATATTGGTTATCAATAGATTTTGAATGTTATTGTGTTGGAGCAAAAAAAAGTTTATATATGATCATCAATTCATATTTGCTATTGTATATAATTTTTATATTTTATGTATAGATTAACTTTTGTAAGACACATCATGTAACAAGTATTTGTGTATTGCAACAATATATTCAACAATTAAGCTATCAAAGTCCCTAATGCCGCACTATCAATACGTGGTTGCAACGCCGAACATTGTTCTCTTACGTAGCCACCACCACCAAGTGTCTATTCTTCCGATGCTATTGAACTATAAATAGTAAATATGCGACAATTTTACAAGGGGATATACTTGATTAATTTGTAATAGGTAAAGATGCAAAGAAGTAAATTATGGTGTTGCAATGACTCGTTGGACCGTAATTGGGTTATATGCAATTGATGTTATTATTGTGTTATACCTTACTGTTGTTTGGTTGTCGCAATAAATGAATGCAGCTAATATTTAGTGCTTGCATGCTCCCCCAGTGTGCAACTGTTTGATTGGTGTCACACGACATGTACATGTTGTTGTCAGCAACAAACTGACTTACTTTGTTCCTTTAAGTTTTTTATCAACTCGAGCTAATTTAAAAAATAGAAGAAGACACCATATACAATAATAAAAATTAATAATTTGTCGACTAGTCACAGCTTGTAATAACTAATTTAAAAATAGAAGACGACTTCTATTTTTTTTTTTGGAAATAAAAAATTATGGGAAAAATCCCCCCTCCCCCCCCAACACCACCACCACATACATACACTTAAGAAACTTGTAACTTATGACGGGATGTTTCTTCTTTTTGTCAAACATATGGATATGGATATGCAATTTAAAATAGTGAAGATAAATACATTCACAACGTTTATTTACAGTGGCAAAATAATGATAAATTTGTAAGATTGTATAAATATTGTGAAATACACATCTTTTACAACCCTTTATAAAAGTTGTTGAATACAACCCTTTTATAATATTTTTAAACTTTGTAAAAAGATAATACATACACAACGTTTATATAAAGTGGTAAAATAAAATTAATTTTACAACATCGAACAAATATTCTGAAAGATAGAAAGTTTACAACAATTGATAAACATTGTTGAACATGACATTTTTATAACATTTTAAAAACATTGTCAAAAGTAATAACTTCGACAACATTAAATAAACGTTGTCAAAACTAATAAGTTTTACAATGTTGATAAAACATTGTTGAAAACAGTAATACACAACTTTTTTGAATGACCATTGTAGAAGCCTTAACGTTTGAATATAAAACGTTGTTTGCACATATATGTTACAACGTTTTTACAATAAGGGTTGTAGAAGACCCCATTTTTAACAATGTTTTTAGGATGTGTTGTAGATGAAACGTTGTAAAAGCAGTTTTTTCTTGTAGTGATGGTTCGTAGTAAACTGTCCTTCGGTGATGATCCACAGTTATCGAGCGTAGCTTCGGGGCTGCTGACTCTAGAAGACTTGACCGCCAAATCAAATTGAATGCTGCAGACCATAAGATGACCCATGCGATATCGCATATGAGATTGCACCGATAACAAATATAATACGGTGCATGTTGACGATAATTCTAGGCGATCGAAAAATTGTTGGAACAGCTTTCGATTGAGAATGATATAGTTAGATTTTGAGTATTCGTCGGATGAATACTTGAATGGTTATGTTGGTCGACGGTCGAACTAGAATTCACCAACGAACTTGGTGATTCAGATAGGCGATTGCGAGAAACGTGCTATGCACGAGAGGGAATGATAAGGGAATGACTTACGAGTCATATCGTTAGATTCGGATTCACCTTGCATTTGAGCTTGCGTGAATCGAACTTATATTCGATGTTGCGAGATGGATAAGTTGGGAATTTGGCTAGTGAATTCCTACTCGTTAGGAAATTGAACGTAAGACACGTCGTAAGACCTTCGTGCTAAGGCGATCGTTGCCTTGAGCACCGTCGCCTTGATGTAAACTTTCGTGTCGGATAGATTGTGGCCTTTGTGCAATGTCAATTTAAAGTTACGTCGGGAGAAGTTAAGTACGGTGCCTGGAAAAGTAACCTAGCGGGCATAGCCCTGAATGTTGATGCATTTGCAAGTCAACAAGGGAAAACGTATCGAGATAAGTGCATAGCTAGACTTTGGAAATAGTTGGGTAGCGACTTCGAACGCAAGGCGTTGCGGAGACTCGTTGTGATTGGATGCGCGACGGCTTGACGCAATGCGTAGAATTGATAGTTCCGATGAAACATACGAAATGAAAAATGCGATTTTGAATCGCGTCGCGTGCAGTGACTTTGTTGAATGAATCGCGTGTGTATCAATATGCATATGCGATGAAATTTCGAGAACAGTTGCTAAGGATAAGTCCGATCGAGAGTACGAGATGGCAAGCATAGGATTGAAATTTACCTGTCAGCTTTATTCCAATTTGCTACCACTAGAATTGGTCGAAATACATATATCTTCGGGACGCCTTGAATATAGGTATGGATCCAAATCAAGTTGTATACAAAATTTAAATCGAGCTGCTGGGATGACTTTGAAATGTTAGTGAAAAGCTTGCGAGATAATATGAAACTGAACAACGTTGGTGGGACGAGATCGTGAAACGATCTATAAAACACTTAGTCAGAGTGTTGGTTTTGGTTCGAGGACGAACCTTGTTTTGAGTGGTATATTCTGTAATGCCCCACTCCGCACGGCGCATTACGCTGAAACGTTGACTCAGCGAGTCGCGTTGACCCAAGGGAATGTATCGATGCAAAACGATAAGAGAGTTAAGTTGTCCCGAGCAACGCATCAAAACTAAGTTGATGCGAAGAGTTGCCTTGCCCCGAAAGAATGCATCGAGTGAATCGATGCGAAGCGCCGCGTTGCCCCGAAGGATGAGTGCGTTGAATCGGCTCGAAGATTCTAAGAAATCGAATCGACCAAGGCGCAAGTCCGAATCGAAGCAAGTATTGATTTTAGTTGGTTTCGTGTGCAGGTTATACTTTGACGGGAAAATATTAGAGGTCGGTCTTTTGCAATATTTAGTAAGGGGTCCGCGAAATCAAATCGTCGTCTTGCGACGGGCTAAGACTTGGGCGCGCTAAGGCAAATCGACCGTATAACTCAATGAAGCACGAAGTGCTCGAATGGCTAAGTCAGGAGAGTGGCCGTGCAACAAAGTTAGGGAATCGAGCCGCATCGGCTCGGCGAAACGACGAAGGCGTATCGACTCAAGGTGGGAGGATTGACTTCTTTTTACTCCTTCATTCGATAAGTCAAATGTATCATTGTATGCTAAAGTTAACCTATCGACGCCACGGGCGTGGTTCGATCGGAAGATAAATCATAGTGTGAGTCAAACACTAAGTTAGAACAATTGAAATAAAACGTGCATCAATATGCACGAGTCGCTATGGAACATTGGATATCGCTAAGGCGAGCGCCTCGATGCGCAAGCCGCAAGAACATGGGATAACTGTACTCGGCGAGTGCCTTAGTGCACGAACCATACCGTGTCTTTGCTGCACGAGTTAGACGGCTAGAACATTGAAAGACAATAGGCGAGCGCCCTAGCGCGCAAGCCCCGAACATTGATTGCTAAGTTATAGAACATGGGGATACGGTCGAAACGTGCCTACGTGCACGGGATAATAACAGATGGCTTCGTTGCGAGAGAATACAGTTGTGGCATGAATGTGACGGAACTGTCGGATATGACATGGTGCCTCGAAAGGTGTTCAAGACCTTCGGGTCGTTCGGTTGACGAACATTGAGTTGAGGCATGATGCCATTGAATCATTGAAACGAAGTATGAAAGGTAAGAACACAGAAAGTTAACGAAAGAGACGCGAGATGATAAGTCTGAGTCTCGGACTCAAGACTATGTTTGGTTGTTTGAATTTGATGGCTTGAATGATAGGGCGTTGCATGGTCGATTGGAATGTGCTCGAGATTAATGTGATAATAACTCGTACACGAGTGTTCCCCCAAAACGGTTAAATGCCGGAGGAGCGCCCCGGAACCGATTGGCCGCGGAGGGATCGGATAATTTTTGTAGGCGCACATCCTTAAACAAGATGGGAAAAGCCGCAAATGATGGTATGCATCGGGGACGTTTCGGTTGTTTGGGAGGTGACCCAACCCGTGAAACGCCGAGCAGCCCAACCAAATAGAGAGAAAAGAAGGAGAGAAAAGAAAGGAACTCCTTTAGTCCATTCCGGCGCGGATACGCCAACGGCCCTCATATAGTTAAGGAACGATGGGTTGAAAGTGTAGGCGCGAATGCGTCCCGCATATAGATCCTACTTAGAGATGCACTTATAACATGACAGGGAAGGATTGAGGCGTATTCACCTTGCGTCAGTGCAAGGGACGCAAGGGCGAGTGCTTCGACTTGGTAAGTCGCGCCACGAATCAAACACGAGATTGCTTGTCTGCTTGTCTATTCAATTCGATAACATGCTGCTATGATAACATGCTTTACACTTTCGAATATGCCATGAAATTGACCCTAAGGAGAACATAGCAAGATCATAAGCTAAGTTGCATGATTCAACATAAATATTACAAATGTCGGTTTGGAAAGATGATCTTTGCTTCAGTACATGCGAGGACGAACGTACTGATCCCCCACCAGCTTCATGCAGGGTGCAGGGAATGGA
This sequence comes from Iris pallida, assembly GCA_029216955.1. NCBI lineage: Eukaryota > Viridiplantae > Streptophyta > Magnoliopsida > Asparagales > Iridaceae > Iris > Iris pallida. The sequence goes on along the minus strand of JANAVB010040218.1, from coordinate 24,518,306 downwards.
TGGCTCGCGGCGAAGCATTGCTTGAACATGTTAAGGCTTGGAATGCCGAAGCGCATTGAAGCGTGCTATCGCATTGACGCTCGGACTACGCAGCTGGATTGATGCGGCCGAGATATAGAAGGTATGATGTATGGAACGGTGAAATCCTTTGTGGGCAAGAGAGAACCTGAGTGTTGTAGCCAATCTGGCATATATTGTTAGGCTATCGAAAGCCATTGTAATCTCAGTTTCGAATATCAATAAAGAGAATTGTTTCGTATACTCTGTGTTTCCTTTCGTTGTTAAATATCGAATCAAAAGATAACCATTTGAGAACTTGTCATCTTGCCTTGCACGAGCGCAACTCCAGGCTCGTGCGGCATCACGCCCCCTGCGAGGACGATGATTCGGGTGATTCCGGGTCGGGGCGTGACACCTCGTCCTTGGGTCGACAAAGTAATTGCCATCTGATGCCATGAAGCCCCCCTCTCCATACAAAATTTGCACAAATTCGCTCTATTTTCTTTATTGTAGTTGTTGGAAGCATGATGGCCTGAAGCCAAACGACGTAATTGCCAGTATCACTGACCGCTCAAAATGTCAAATTTTGTGCATGCCATCCTTCTGTACGTCGTTGAACATATTCAACCATACTCTGACAATTAGAATCTCTTGCATAGTTAACACTTAGCGGCAAGCCAAGATACTTCACTGATAATTAATCTCCCATCTCAACACCTATTATAGCAGCTTTTGCTTCTTTATTCTGGCATGATTTGTTAAAATATATACTGCTTTTCTCTTTGTTCAATTTGAGCCCAGTCATCTCTCCGAATTTCTGTATTATACGCTACAAATTTTCCAGACCCTTCTTCGAAGGCTCGATGAATAATAATACGCCAACCGCATATATGAGATGAGTTATGCTTGGGGTTATCCGTTTCTGCACTGGCATTATCTCACCTTTAGCCTCCGCTGCATCCAAGAGACAGGATAAATACTCCATCACTATGGTGAATAAAGATAAAGGATCACCTTGCCTGATACCCCGATTGCTTGGGAAGAAACCATATGGAATACCCTTTATAAGAACCGAAAATGTCGAAGAAGAAATGCATACCCGGACCATGGCTATCCATTCTTCATAAAATCCCATCTCTTTCATTAGGTGGCATACGAACTCTCGGTTAATTGTATCATACGCTTTGCGTATGTCACCCCCATTTCCTGTATTTCGTATTTATACTCGTAGTTGGATTTTGGCTTGTATTTTTAATTTTCTCGACTTGCAGAATTTTGGGTTTTCTCGTATTTCGGGTTTTGGTTCGGCATGGTTTTAATTGGTTTGGTTTAGTTTGGTTGGTTTAATATGTTGTAGAACACCTTAACCTACACTCTTCCCTCAACACACCACAACTACCCTCATTATATCACCACCTACTTTTCTCTCTCCTCTTTATTCTCTCATTTATTTCTTACAAACTTCTTCTTCTTCCTTCTTCCACAACTCCCCAACCCATTAGGCAAGTGCACCTTGCCAACAAATAAGCACCCAATTTTATTTATCCATTTGATAGATTAGGCCATGTAGATCAACATTAGAACTTGGAATTTTGTGATTTGGAGTCTCCATTGTTCTAGATCTAAGTTTTGATTATTTTCGAAAATCTTTGGTTTTGATCTATTAAACTTTGATTTTTACTTGTTTTGATGCTTCCATGTGGAAGAGAATTCAATTTTACTCAAGTTAGAACTTTGAAAATCTAGATTTGGTTTTGATTTGACAAAGTTATGAAGAATTGAAGTTCTTGGTGTTCTTGGACTTGCTCTCGGCCAGGAAGAACAGCCCTCTGCCTTGCGCTTTTTAGCGCATGGCCGATTGCGCACCCCCAGCCTGTGCTCTTTAGCGCATGGCCGATTGAATATATATATATAAGGCGTCCCAAATATTACATATTGGATGATCATGAAGCTAGTCGTACAAAATGATAGGACTAGCAAGAGTTCAGTTATACATGATCAACCCTAGGATTCGTTAATCATGTTTACAGCCCGTAGGCAGACAGTAAGTAAATGTGCATCGAGCTAACAGGTGCTCGTCGGCTAAACGCCTCAAAAGAATAAATTTACATATAAGTGGGTGAATCAAAAAGGGAAAACCCACTCGTAGCCCGGGTTCCGTCTAGTGTTCACCATTGGGCTGGAAGCTTGGTAGATCCTCTGGTGCTGCTCCAAAATCTGGCCACACAAAACCAGCTGGGTCAAACCCCAGAAAGAGCAAGTGCCACAAAGGAGGCCACAAATAAGAACAAAGGCCAGCATATCAGAACATAAAGAATAAAAGAAAGTACAAGTAGTAAAGTACACAGGGCGATAAACGACTAGGGACGTGGAACCATTCCGGGAGCCAGGTTACAATCCTTAAACCAAACAAGGACCGGGATTGTACCCCTTCGCCTGAATAGCTCACTGTCTCTACCCATTTATCGTTAGAGATAAGTAAAACAATCATGACCAAGAGTTCCAGGTACAGGGGCTAGACAAGACTTAGACAGAGCTGGACACCATTCATTCACAATCGGCCAAGCAAGTACTACGGCTTACTACTTTAACTAACTAGGGTTATCACAAGCCTAATTACTAACAAGATGCAGGTGAGAAACTCCCAGTCCCAAGCCCTACAGACCATCCAGTTATCCTTCCGCGGGTTGAGAGTTATAGGTGGGTACATTGCCCGGGAGACAAATGTACCCTTAGGTGACTTAGAGGGTGCAACACATGACAGTGTGCTGGAAATGTGCTCTACTCGTCGGCAAGCTACAAGTCCATTAAAGCGCCCAGATAACGAGATTGCCTGTGACTGGGAATTCTCCATGTTCTAGTTTGATCTAATCATTAGCCTAATCCAATTTAGCGCGAGTCCCTGGCCGTGGTACCCAGGAAGTCACATCCTAGACATGATGCAAGACAAGACAAGTGGATTGTGCAAACAAGCAAGCAGGAACACCCACGGTGTCAAGGCAAGTCAAGTCAAGTTATCAAGTCAAGTCAAGTCAAGAGTGCGCCGCCACGGCCACTATCAAGTTATCAAGATAAATCAAGTCAGGGTACTTGTTAGGAGTGCGCCACGGCGGGCCACTATCAAGTCAGGTTGGTCGTGTCAGGAGTGCACCACTACGGGTCACTGTCATGTTATGCTAGTTCCTTGTCATACCAGGCCATGTACAATAGTCATTCCAAACATATTAAGCAAAATCAAGTTCATGCCAAAAGGCGTAAGGATATAAAATGGGCGTAAAATACCTAATAAAATACTAATATAAAATAGGACTATAGAAGAGCCAAGATCAAGAAATAACAAATTCATCATAGACAAGTAGGTTGCGCAGGGTATGCACTGCGCAGGGTGCCAAGTGCGCAGGGTGAGCTGCGCAGGGTACCAACTGCGCAGGGTGCCAAGTGCGCAGGGTGAGCTGCGCAGGGTACCAACTGCGCAGGGTGCCAAGTGCGCAGGGGCAGATGGCGCACAGATGGATTGCGCAGAAGGTAGACTGCGCAGGAGTGAACTGCGCAGGAGTTGGTTGCGCAGAGATGGATTGCGCAATGGTCGATTGCGCAGGGGTTACTTTGCGCTGCGCTGGATTGCGCTGGCTTGCGCAATCGGCCATGCGCTAAAGAGCACAGGCTGGGGGTGCGCAATCGGCCATGCGCTAAAAAGCGCAAGGCAGAGGGCTGTTCTTCCTGGCCGAGAGCAAGTCCAAGAACACCAAGAACTTCAATTCTTCATAACTTTGTCAAATCAAAACCAAATCTAGATTTTCAAAGTTCTAACTTGAGTAAAATTGAATTCTCTTCCACATGGAAGCATCAAAACAAGTAAAAATCAAAGTTTAATAGATCAAAACCAAAGATTTCCGAAAATAATCAAAACTTAGATCTAGAACAATGGAGACTCCAAATCACAAAATTCCAAGTTCTAATGTTGATCTACATGGCCTAATCTATCAAATGGATAAATAAAATTGGGTGCTTATTTGTTGGCAAGGTGCACTTGCCTAATGGGTTGGGGAGTTGTGGAAGAAGGAAGAAGAAGAAGTTTGTAAGAAATAAATGAGAGAATAAAGAGGAGAGAGAAAAGTAGGTGGTGATATAATGAGGGTAGTTGTGGTGTGTTGAGGGAGGAGTGTAGGTTAAGGTGTTCTACAACATATTAAACCAACCAAACTAAACCAAACCAATTAAAACCATGCCGAACCAAAACCCGAAATACGAGAAAACCTAAAATTCTGCAAGTCGAGAAAATTAAAAATACAAGCCAAAATCCAACTACGAGTATAAATACGAAATACAGGAAATGGGGGGTGACAGCGTATATCCAATTTAATGCAGGCTCGGTTACCACTAGGCTTGTTGAAATCTCGAACGAGTTCGTGTGCCATCAGATTGTGATCTGAAATAAACCGCCCTTTAATAAACGCGGCTTGATTCGGAGATATAAGACCCTGCATTACTATCTCCATCCTTCTACACATAATATGTGTTATAATTTTATAGAGGTAGTTGCAGCATGCTATTGGCCTATAATCCACCATTGTCGTTGCACCTTCCTTGTTTGGGATGAGGGTCAAGAAGGTATGATTTAACTCTTTCAATAGTTTCTGGTTCTCGAAGAAATCCCTCACCATCTCTAGTATCTGATACTTCACATCCTCCCAATGAGTTTTGTAAAAGAGACTGCCGAACCCGTCAGGTCCTGGGGCCGTATCTGGGTCAGCCTTCTTTACAATGTCTTCCAGCTCCTCCATCTCCACTCGAGCTCTCATGAAACTATTTCCTTCCGGCCGAGTGACAATTTTTTTGGTTGTGACTGCAAGGAAGATGGTTAGAAAATCAGTTTGAGAATATAGGTTAGAGTAATACCTAGTAGCCTCCTTTTGGATTTCATCATTCGTGGACAGTTCCCTTCCGTTAGGATCAATGAGGTTCGCAATAGAATTTTTGTGTTGCTTCATTCGTACAACATCATAAAAGAATTACGAGCTTTGATCGCCAGTTTGAAGCCATTGGCACTTCGTTAATCTCTTCTCCTCTTCGTGAAGGCTAGCTTGAGGCAATGCTTTGTTCCACTCTTTAATAGCCTTTTTTTACAGCTTTAAGTTTGTGGACTAATTGGAATTGTCTATTACCGTTAACAACCATCTGGAACATGTGCTGGACTGCCTCTGAATATCCTTCTATATGCTGCCATTTATTATTGTATCGAAAAGACCTTGGACGAGGACGTGTACTATCAGTTAGACGGACACTGATTGGTGAATGATCACTCGTGCCAGATGGCATCCCCTCGGCTTTAACATCGGGGAATAGTTGGAACCAGTATTGATTTCCCAACGCCCTGTCGAGTTGACATACCACGCATTTACGGACATCTTTGTTGTTCCACGTCCAAACGTGTCCTACCCGCTCCAATGGCTGCATCCCGACTGTAGTAAACATGCTTGGAATTCCTTCATACTTCCTTCTGGGACCTCTCTTCCTCCCACTTTTTCATGAGAGGAAGTTGATGATGCGTTGAGGCCAAATTGCTGATCCGAGTAATCTCCATCCAAAAGGCTGCCCTTCTTCTACGATCATTATGACCATAAACTGCTCCATACAATAGCTGAAGTCCACCTTTATTTTTAATAGAATTACTATTATTTGTTCGGAGATATGTATGATATCCCTATCCCACTGTCGACTGTCCCATCTTACCCATACTCGAGCCACTTGGCACAAGATAAGATTGTTCGCTTATTGCCAATGGGGAGGCATCCTTCTCTTGATCATCCTTTTTGACTTGATTTTAGTCTCGAGTAATGCTCAAATACTATACTGTCCCTTTTGAACGACTTCGCTGATCTCCTTCCATCTTCCCATGGAACATGCGCCACGTACGTTCCATGTGATCATCGTCATTTAAACTGTTTGACATTCCCCAGAAGCCTCCTGAACCTTATCCTCTGGGTGCGGATCAGGCTCTGTACTGTTAGTCTCTTCCCCTTGTGATCGACTTGGGACTTCTACTTGTCTCTGCAACATACTGCTCCACCGTGGGGTATCTATGCATAGAGTCATTCCCTTTGCAAACTGATCATGCACAGGCTTGTTCACATCTTCCGTAGATAGTCCGGCATGTCGTTTATGACTTCCTCCTCCTTCAATCTGTAGAGTCTGTCCCTCCTTAATCTTCCACTGACCTGAAGGAGTGCGCACAGCACCGTCCCTCGTTTGCTTGCTTTTGCCCGCCCCCTTACTCTTTGTTTTCCTTATCGGTTGTGCTTGGAAGATCATAGTCATGTCGCCATTATTCCCCTCTGCTGCCTTGCCTTTCTCTTTATGTCGCGCCTCCCTTCTAAGCCCCGTATTCTGTTCTGGGTTTTGTGATACAATTTTATCCAACCCAATATCAATTTCGAGCTCCATCCCATCTACTGTGTTACCCGGCCTCAGAACTTCCTTATTCATTTGGCGGTTTTGCTTACTTCCTTCTGTGTCCTGTGTCTGGTCCAAGTTTATGTATCCATTATCCGCTTCCGCATCACAATCTCCTTTAGCCAGTTTGCATTCCTTCGACGGGTGTCCGAACTATCGACATGTGTGACAGGTGGGAGGAACCCACTCGTATTCTACCCATTGGATAAATACCTCCCATGTAGGTACTTCGTATTCGACATGGGACGGTAGTGTCTTTCCTGCTTCAATCTCCACAAATAATCTAGCGAATCCCATCATTGATCCTGCCGTGGTTCTCTCGTCAGCCTTGATAGGCTTGCCTTTCAAACTGGCTAGTTTCATCATCATTTGATTACTCCAATATAACAGAGGTAATTCAGGGAATCGAATCCAGATTTGCACTGAACGGAGTACTTCACGTTCGCATCTAGTCACTGGTGTCCACTCCTTCATAATAATGAGTCTACCGTCAAAGGTCCATGGACCGCTCTGTAGTATCCGCTCCATGTCCTCCGCGATCCCGAACCTAACAAAGTAAAACCCATTGCTCCGAGAGAAAAAATTTATGCTACCTCTTGGCCGCCATACCCATTCTGCGTACGCCCTGATATGATTATAGAAAGGTCTATTTTCAAGTACATACAATATGATTGTGTTTCTCCAGTATTCCATTGTCTCCATCAGATCTTCCTCTGTAAAAGATGCTCTGATCCCCGAACCTATACTTGTTTAGGTGCAATGTATTCCATCTGATTGATCGGATTCACCCCCATCGGCTTTGAAGAATTCTGCCCAAGTCTTGTTTGCACGATGATCTCCAGCCCGCGCCTCTTCTTTATCCCCAGTCGCCGAGGGTTGTGATATCCATTGCCTCGCTGCAGAATTGCCTGGAACATCCTTCCTGGGAGGTGGAGCACCGTACGAACCCGACGGGCCACGCCTGACTCCCTGCCTTTGGCCTAGTACATCCTATCGACCATTGTTCCTTCCCTCAGTATAGCGATCAAAACTCCTCCCTAGGTCTCCTCTGATACCCTGCCGTGATGGTTCTTCAATTGATCGACTGTCCCTAACCCGGTTTCGCCGACGGACGGTCGTCCACCCACCTCCCACCTCTCTCCCTTCATCCGTCTGCTAAACTCCTTCCTGCGTCGTATTCCCAAGTCCAGGGTCCCAAATTGGGAATCCTGGTTCTTGGTTTGTGTAACTCCCCTTTCCGAAATTTTTATTTTATTTTCTTAGTTAGAAAAGATGTCGTTATCGTACAAAAGATATTTTGAATAAAAGAAGAATTTTGTCGAACTATTTTCATATGATTTTATTTTGTAAACCGTATATGTAGACTTATTTAATTTTCAAAATATGTTTCAAAATAGTATCTAATAATGAGTATTATCTCAAAGAATTATTTTAAAGTATTAAGTTAGATTGGGTTAAATGTAATTTTTCTAGGATTAATCTTTCCATTATTAACTTTTGATTAAACCTAGAGCTTAATTGATTCAATAAATTATTGGGTTAAATTGTAAAAGGATTGTCCAAATATTTTTAAATAAATTTTGATTTATGAAAACATGCTTTTAGAATTAATTGACTTACTACTAACGATTACCTTTATTATTTGAATTTACAAAATCTGTTTATATAGTATTGGGTATTTTAAAATACTATGGTGAGAGAGATTTGATTTATTTAGTTTTATCTACAATTATAAAATGCTACTTTAAATTTGTGAAGTATGATTTTAATTACTATTTTAGATTTAGTCAAATCCAATTATGATTTATTGGTTGTCTAATACGATTATATAAGTAAAGATTTTACTATAGATTAGATATTTTAAAATAAGTATCTTAATCGATATTTAGAGGAATATTTAAATTAATCTTGGTTCTCCAGATAGAACTATTCAAAAACCACCCTTACCCATAATGACCGACCTTCTGGTCTTATCACATCTATGTATTGTAGAAAATTTCCCCAGCCGTATACAACCTATATATATAATATGTAGGTGTCATCGGTCTCATATGAATAACCCTCCCTGGCCGCCCCTGTTTTTCGGCCTCCATGTCTTCGGTCCTGAGACCAATCGATCGCCACCGGTTGTGCCGAGTCGCCATCTTGCTCGACCGGGGCAAGCGCCACCATCGGCCACACCTGTTCCGTCCCCTGACCAATCCACCACCACAATGTCATCACCGCCACCACCAGAAACCCACGCCCACGCCCACGCCCTTGCCGAGCAGCCACCATCATCATCATCGTCACCACCATCACCACGACGCAACCAACAGAGCCAACACAAAATTTCGTGTCCAAGTGTCTGTGTCCACCACAGATACCACCGTGTCCGGACCCATGCGTCCGTGTCCAACCCATCTTATTCCACAGAGTTACAAGATACAAACCGAACCCATCCCCGACCCCTCTCCTCAGCCCGCGCCGGTTGAAATCTGCCGTACGCGCTGATGCAAGCCGAGTCCATCGACCGTCGAGCGTCCCGCTCCTCCACCGAGGCTCGATTTTGCCGTCGATCCTCCCCAGCCCGGAGCTGACCTCCTTTGGCCGAGGCCTCTTCTCCGCGCCCTTCCCTCGCCTCCGCCGGCGACGCTGCCTCGCTCAGCCCGCCCTCCGCCACTGGGTGTGCGAACCACAGGCAAGCCATCTCCCGTGCCACGCCATCTCCGACCCCTCTCCTCCGCGCCGAGCCGTTCGCCACTCGCCCAAACACTAGGGGGTGCCAAGGCTATAGGTTGCGCCCAAACATTAGGTTGCACCAAGGCTCTGGGGTGCCAGGCACTAGAATGCACAAGATCGGGTCAAGTTGCGCCAGGGCAGTGAGTTGCGCCAAGGCAAATCGGGTCAAGACAGGCTGGGTTGCGCCAGAACAAGTCGGGCCAAGTCAGTTTGCGCCAGGCACTAGACTGCGCCTAGCCGAATTGTGCCAAGGCCCAAGGGGCTGAGCGAGGCTAGGTTGCGCCAGGCTGAGCAAGGCTGGATTACGCCAGGCTAAGAGCATTGGGCTCCCCGGGTTATGCCAGAGCTAAAGAGCTCGTGCAACACTGTGGCGCTAGCTAAAAAGCTTGCGCACACTGCTCACTGTCATCTCCAAACAGCCAAAAAATTTATGCTTTGAACCCATGGCTTCAAAAGTCCATAACTTAGTCAAAACAAGTCCAAATCCAACTTTTCCAAGGTCAAAATTGGGTAAAATGAAATTTCCTACAACATGGAACAATTAGTTTTCGAAAATACCAAGTTTTCATAGATCAAAACCAAGAAAATCATGAAAAAGATCAAAACTTAGATCTACAAAAAATCTATCCACCAAAACCAAAAATGACAAGTTCTAAAGAGGCTTAGAACTAGGAGAGGAAGACAATGGAACAATAAAATTCAAGATCCATCATGAAGCAAGTTGTACTTGCCTAGAGCTTTTGGGTGTAGGTGGAGAGAGTAAATGAAGAAGATGGAGAAGTTATGAGAAATAAATAGAGGAGAGAGAGTGGAATTGACTTATATATCAACCCCCCCCTCATGATGAACCAAATCAAGCCTAGCCAAAATGAACCAAGGTAAACCAAGTCAAGCCAAAATAGGTCACACTACCAGAATAAGTCATATTCGACGCCAGAAAACGTCGCTAAAATGACAAAAAATGTCGCTAAAATAGTTTACCGACATATTTAGCGACATTTTCCTGTGGTCGCGGAAAGCCATGTCGCTAACAGGTATTACGTCGGTAATCGTCGCTCTTACCGACGCTTACCGACATCATTAAACGTCGGTAATTGACCGACATTCGCCGACGGCCCGGAAATATGGCGACGTCGCAAACGTCGGTCAACGTCGGTGAATCCTGCGACGTACGTCTACAATTACCGACGTTCACCGACTCTGTAGGCGAGGAAATACTGAGACATTTAGCGACGTATGTCTAGTGTTTACCGACGTTTACCGACGTGTACCGACGCAACATTACGGCGGTAAGCGTCGGTATACCTGGTGATTTACCGACGTTTAGCTGCATAGCTAAACGTCGGTAATCGTCGCTAAACTTCGCTAAATTACAAAAAAAAATTACAGAATGTCCACAGAATCACATTTTCTACCTGCAATTCAATAAATAACAAAAAACTACAAGCACATTTTCTTTCTGGGTTCGCCGACCCCTTCGGTGGAACACTCAACACCGGTACATCACAATATACATATGTATCAACGCAACCAAGACTAAAAGTCTACAACCAACATATGATGAGATACCAACACAACGAACACTAAAATCTAAAGTCGGTAAACGAATATCCAAAGTATACAACCAATATCCACATGAATCCACAACCAATAATAAAAGTCTACACAAACAAATAATCCACAACCAATACTGAAACAACATAAACAAACACTAAAAAAATACTACAATCTCATAAAACAGTCCTAACTCGGACTACTACGGATCTGGAGGAGGAGGGGCACCGCCGCGCCTCAAGGATAGGAACATCTCGTACTCCTTCCGTGAAATCGTCACCAATGAAGAAGGTAGTGACGTTGGTGGAGTCGGAGGTAGTGACGTCGACGGAGTCGACGACGATGAAGGCGCACCCGGAGGACAATAACGCTCCAACGCTGCTAGTCGCTCGTGGTAGGAATGCATGGTAGATAATAGCCTCGTACTGCATCAACCATCGAATCCTGCATCAACGTGAGCCTCTCACCCATGGACAGCTGTGATGCCTGTAGATCCATCATGCTGCGCTCTGTCGACGCTCTAAGATCATGGACGCCCCGCTCTGTCCTCTCAGTCATATCCCTGAGCTCCATAATGCTGCGGTCGAGCGTATCCAATCGTGCTATGAGCGCAGCATCGTCCGTCTGGTGCTGCTCCTGGATCCGTCGTACCAGCTTGTCACGGACAGACTCCACCATCTGCTGGACTCGGGCAGACTCTTGGGAGGGCTGTGGGCCATGCACACTAGCAAGGAAGGTCCAAGAGGACTGTGTCAAAACTAGGGCGCCATAGGATCTTGTACCGTAGTACGTACCCCTGTGGAGACTACCAACGGCGGTCACCCACAGCTCGTCCTCCGACGGAGCTGGAACGGGCTGCGAGGAAGTACCAGCCTCTCCCGCAACAGATGCACTAGCAGCCGCCCGTTCCTTAAGCTGTTGAAACTCGGCCTAGAAAGCATGGATACTTTATAACTTCTAATGTCTATTGTACTTATTATTACTAACTACATGAATATCTATTTGTATGCATATTTACTAAGTTATATCAAAACTAACACGAAGTATTAAAATTAATAAATAGAATTGTAATACTTACATAGGCCTGCTCCGCCCTCTCGTCAATAAGCTTCCCGCTCTTCCGATGTGTGGCCAGGAAGACAGTCACCATATTCGCGTCATCACCCCTTTTACATGTAATTAAATATATCACCTTCTACTAATTTATCGGACTTGTATTAAAATAATATTTTAAAATAAAAAGACATACCAAACGACGGAAATATTTCGTCATCGGAATCGACCCACCACACCACTTTGATCCCTGCTTCCTAGCCGCCTTGGCCTTCTCAGACTTTTCCTTGTACCTTAGCTCGTCGAATCGAGCCTTCATTGCAGTCCACTGATCAGGGGTGATCCAACCTTGGATCGGCTTCCTGGCACGATCACGAGTCTTCTGATCATTAATAGCGTCGCGGATCAGCTTACAGCGACGGCAGGAAACATCCCCTCGATCATCTCGGCCCGGTACGGTGGATAGAAAATATATCCTAGAAGAGTGCAAACCAAATATTTATCAGTTATATATAATATGCAAAATTATATGATTCATGTTAAAAGAAAATATATTTTAACCTTGAAGCGCGCAAACCAGTAGGCCTTTCTCTCGTCCAGAGCATCAGATTAGTTTATCCAAGGACCACCATAATTTGTGACGACCCACACCCTAGAGTTAGGGCACGAGAACGTAACAACGCCCAGCCTACGCCGCAGTGTCGGCGGTAGAACGCTGTCCTAGGTCTCAATGCATCTAACAGTATAAGACTAAACAGTTTATACTCCCCGAATGGGGGTGACATAGCAGAATGTAAACTCAATCACATCTAAGGTAGAGCATAAGGAAGATAGATAAAACATGAAATCGAAAAGAGATACAACAGATAGAAGTCTAAGTGTCTAAGATACAAACTCAGAATACATCTCAAAACCCAAATACAGTAATCCATAAATACAACTCAAGATGACTGAAAATAAACTATAGGCAAAAACCCTAGCTATCTATGCAACCTCTACTGTCTCCTCTAGGCTAGCAGGCAACCTCCAGGCTATCTATAAAATTTATCAACAGGTCCAGTCAGGATAGGAGCGAGCACATTACATCTCAACAGTTCATAGCAGGTTAGAAAATATAATCATGCAGTAAAGTAAGATACATGATCTGAAGAAATACAGCATGTAAACAGAGAGAACTGTAATAGAAATATCTACTATAAATAGAGAACTAACAGTGGCTAGTGATGTAGAGTACAAGATAGCACATGTAAACGGGACAGATTTGTACATGATCTACACTAAAGAGTTGTACATGATCTACACTACTATGGAATTGTTCACATGACTACTAGCACTCCCCCTTTCCTCAATCAATACACAAGGATCTAAACAGGTTATGTTATTGTACATGATATCACATGGGGCCCATATAGGGTGCACATGATAGTATACATGGAGGCTCCGTGAACATGAGAGTACAAGATTCACAGGAGTGCACATGTAAAATGGAAGCACAGGAGTACATGATGAAAGTGAAACGCACATGACACAATGTACCCGATGCTCCCGAGGGGGATAACATCGCATGAGAAGATCCATATAGTACTAATCCGTGATAATGTCGTGACAGCATCAAGTATAGTAATCTAAAGCAGGAATATAATTCTAAGCAGGATATAAAATGATCAGAGAATGTACTCGCCTGATATCTGAATGTCCAAGGTAAAGATACTGTCCGAGAAGAGGTGTCTGGCTCCTAATTAGAACAGCACAAGTCACAACATGTCCAGAAGGGTAATATAAAGTACTACAATGTATTCTACATGAATCTAGGTCAAATTATGCCAAAGTCAACCCTTGGTCAACTCTGGTCAACTGCACTAGTCAAACTAGGTCATGTCCTAACCAAGCAAGTCTTACTAGGCCTAACCAAGACTTATCCTAGCAAGCACACATCAATACAAGGCTATACAAGCCAACATACACCCAATTCTATATAGCATGTAATTATTCAATACTCAAATAGGCAAGAATTTACATTGGATATACACTAGGTAATCTATTACTTTAAACTATATTGTCTACACATATACACATGCATATATTGGTATTCAACATTATGTCTATAATCATGGCATTTCAAATGGTTATATAACTTATATATTACAACACAATATGCTAACATATATATAATATACATACATAGCTAAGTTAACTATATTCATAAATACTTATTTAAGAGGCTATGTGTGTGTATGTGAACATGGCAAAGGGGCAAGTGAGGGTTAAATGGGCATACATAGTGTATACATATCAAAGAGTGTCAAAGTGTAAGTGAACAATGTGTCAAGTGTGATAGTGTCAACATAGTGTAAGGGGGTACATAAGGTAATATAGGATTGTGTTAACATAGAACATTACATCTCATTAACTTGTATATTTCATACATTACATCTATTATTACATTACATTCATGCTTTCATTCATTCATCATTCATTTATTCTCTTGCACTACTATATGTACCATACATTACACACTATGGAACCTACATATTCATTACAAGCCATACTTATACATGCTTACATTATCACCTCATACATCATTTATTTAACCATTTACTCATGCTTGCATTCTCTATTTAATTACATAATGTATATACATTAACATGGGTTAAAATTAAATAGAACATTATATTACACACAAGGGTGCACAAAATGCATATGCCGAATAGTAACTCCTACTAATAATCAATACTGTACCATCTCAGCATGAACTAAAATTTAGGATTAAAGTATGTTATAGATCTATGTGTTAGCTTTCCGAAACTTCAAACGGATCGCATTTTCGTTTCCGGAAACTCCCGGAATCGCGAAAACACCGAGAACGCATTTGTCTTTCGTACAGCTGACACTCAAATAATTCTCCAGAAATTTACAGAAAGAATTAGGCATATTAATACATGTTTTTGGAAATCTAACTTCAATACGCTTCTTTTTAAAAAATAGGAGATTAAACCGAGCTTTGAGCTAGAAGTTATGACATTTCTAAGTTTGGGCTGAAATTAAAAACGTGGATAAAAATTATGACGGATTTAGATAGTTTGAGCCAAAAGAATACACAATATATATCCTAATTATCCACAACAATAATAGCAATAATAATATGAGGAACCACACTCACAAACTTGATTATATAATCATCAATAAACCATTTATTACATATATAAATATAGATACACTCTCATTACAATATATATATATATATATATAAATCTATATATGTAACATGAACACATCCACAACAAAGGACACTCCTATGACCTCCAAATGGACACAAAATGGACACAAATGGAGATACAACCATGGGGGTCATTCCTATGAGTTCAAAATAGACCTATATGCATGAGAAAATGAAAAGGAGAAGGGATTTATACCTCCCGGTAGATCGAATCGAAGAAAAACCTTCCCGGAGCGACACCGACACGTAGAGATTCCAAAAGGACACGAACGAGCTCCGAATCCTCCCAAACTTGGGTAGCTTCCTCCTTGGCTAGAATGGAGAAGGAAAGAAGAAGATTTGGTGGTGAAATGGAAGGATTTGGTAGAGAAATTGCTAGGGATTACTCTCTAGGAATTTGGGAAGAACAAGAGAGAAAATAGATGGATAATGACAAATGGGAGGCTCAACCCTATCCTTATTGTGGCTGGCCATAAAGGTGGTTTTGTCCTATTAGGAAAAGTCCAAAAGCCCCTACTAACCTATTCTATGAGTATTAGGAAAGGGCTAATTGGTTGGGGCTAAATTAGTCATTCTAAAGTCTCTAATCACACTAACCTTATCCATAATAATTAGTCTAACCTCTAACTAAAATATTTCTATCATGTGGACTAAAATTAATATCATGTGGGCCATGTCTAACTAGTGTGTGGGTCCCACTAGAGTCAAACTACCCCCGGATCCCCGTTTCAAGTCGGATTGAGTTGAAATTCGAACCCGACTCAAATAACCCCAAAAAAATCATAAAATAAAATAATATCAAATAATTCAAAGAGGTCAAATGCAAAAATATCCTTAGGCCAAAAATGACATTAAAATATCATAATCACATGGTTAGGCTCTAGGTCAAACAGTCTCTAGGGTTTCACTAGCAAAACGTCAAAACCACAAGTCATTGATTTAAATAATTTTAAAATGATTTAAAATCACCAAAAATCATATCATGAATTAAATATCATTATTAAAATAATATAACACAAAATTTAAATTACCCTCATTTGGGAAACTGGGTGCTACAACTCTACCCAGCTTAGAAAAATTTCGTTCTCGAAATTTAAGATCGATAGTACTCCTTCTAGAGCCTCTAACCTACCCAATATCTAAGGTAACACTTCCTAACACTGGAATAATAACGGACATCTAAAAAAATGTCAATCTAGGAATACCTCCAATACTGCTCTGCTGTACAGCGGTAATGGAACTTCAATAGAATATGGACTGGAACCTATATCCAAGGGACTGGACCTATTTAAAGTAGTCTTAACTAAGGATAAAAAAGAACTGATCATAGGCTATAGGTATCCTCAAACTATTATCTTCATATTAACCATCTATTAATACATTCTATTACCAAAGGAACGATGTATTACTAAGACATATAGGCCCCTATCTCTCATAAACATTTATGCTCACCAAAAGACTAGTACATCCCATCAAGGCTGATACTATAATCTCTCATAAATCTCATAAGCTACATGTTTATAGACACACATCCCCACATCAAGGACTAACCTATATAATCTACAACTGATACTAATGGGGTGACGTCCATATCTCCCAACAATCAAGGTCTAATTTTTTTTTTTCTAAATCATGCAATTTGAAGGAATAGTATACAAGGTCAGGACATACCGTAGCAGTTGGAAGTCTCACCTAGTACACTAAATCATTCTAGGTCAAAACAGTACTATGGTATCACACAAACAATCTAGGGTGTCCTAATTAGGAAGGTAAGGGAACAACAATCATCAAGGTTGTAGGGTTGTCTACCATCCTATATAAAAATTGGTCATTAACAAGCAACTAAGAAATTATTAAAAGGTTACTATTCCATAAAATGGCAAAAATTAAAATTTAGGCACAACAAATCACAAATAGATTTTTGTCTTGACACGATCTAAGTTGATCAATTTCGGGATAAAACGAGATTTGGACAAGAAGAAAATCAATAAAATCAAAGTATGAGCACGAGCATCCAATGGAGATTCAGGTCATGATTAAATTTAGTTCGACTGAGTACGAATACGAGGTTCATAGGCGATGAAAAGATTTCAAGAAGAATTGTCAAGGCTGTCGCGAATGAGACTCTAGGGTCAAGTACCGATTCTGATTAGACCAAAGTACAATAGGGTCAGAGAATTAACTATGTCTCCACCATCATGTCGATATGGTTGATCGACGTACCGATTCTGATTAGACAATATGTTAGTGGGTGGCCACCCAATAAATATGTCATGACCAAGCTCGAAGATAGATAAGCTTGCAAAACTAAGGCTAATTTGGCAGCACAAGATATAAGGGTGGTAATGATGAAAGGAATTACATAGTCCAAGTTTCTTAACCAACGGTCAAGTAATCAGATAAGGTACAAGGTTAAGCATCTAAGGAAACAAGCAGAACACCATCACATGTTGGGTCGAAAGAATTGAGTCAAGGCTGGATTTCTAATTGAAATAAGAAAAAATTTAGTATAATGGTAGAGGTTATAGTTTAGCCAGTTGACCAGAAAATTATATCAAGAAAATAGAGTACAAGAAGACGGGTTTTAGTGGGACATGATATACCTACACGAAGGTGAGCTCGTCTAGGTCTTGCATATAAGATTTGTTGGAGGGTAACAGCTAGTATTACATTCCGAATATCAAAGTCACGATAAGGAACGTCAAGGATCTCAATTAGAAAGTGGGAGTTCAAGAGGTGGTAATTAATGCACAAAAATAATGAAGATCGAGTTAGTCATCTGCTTCTGATACTCTTAAGTTCATCTGGTCATAACTTGCCAATCATATCTTTACCTCACCAGTCTCCATATGAAAATTTAACCTTTACTTAAACCCTTACCATGACTACCGTAGGCAATTCCCAATTTCCAAACATCACTCTTGAAGCACAACCCTCACATTTAGGAATCAACATTAACCATTTATTTAAATTCCAAGTTCTTTCACCTTGTCTTAAATTTGACCCAAAACCTCTAAATTCCGTTTACGAATTCCTTGAACTTGTTCAAATTGTTCTCCTCGTATTATTTAATTTAAATCTCTAGGCCTTACAAAACTTATCTTTCATCATAGAATCAACTTCCGTATTTTCTTCGACATACACCCTTGAATATTATTCTGCTAAAAATATTTCACAACAATCTCTAAACTTCCATAACTTTGTGCTCTCTCTATCCCTAGTCATTTTCTCGTAACATCTTGTTTAATATCCTTATTAAACACAATTAACTTCTCTTTTCCATTACTAACCTTCTACATAGCCTCAGAGTAAAAGTTTTTCCCAGAATCAATAATCAAGATTTTCTAAGTTCTCAAAACTAGGTTGACCTCTGATATCCTCATTAGTTTTGAATACACCTATAAACTATCTCATAACCCCAAAATTTCTCTAAATGTAATTGTTTCCAGATTGGCAGTATACATCTCTTTATTCTATTCGAGACCTTTACCACATTTCTATCTCAAGTTTCCATATGGAACACTCCACATTTGATTTCCTTTAGATCATCATAAAATAACCAGTTACGTCTTCTCTGAGCTACATAATTACGTCACTTCCTTAACATTCTCAGGCAAAATGATATGAAGATTCAGAGTTGTCAAGGTATAGCTGACAGAATTATATACGAGACAGGGAATTGATATAATCAGGACAGGTATATAAGACAGGGATGATGGTAGTAAAAATATTGGCGGGAAAAGAATGATAATAGAATCTGTTTTGCTTATCTATTTAAAAGAGGGACCCATTTTTTTGAAACAAGAATTATAATACCAAATCCAAAATAAGGCCTAGCAAAATTATTGGTTTATCGTATTAAGAAGAAATAATTTTTTGTAAGAAGTTACACAAGGTTTATAAAAATAGCTAAAGCTACATCCTAAGTAAACAATAAGAAACAAAACAAAACAACAACAATAATTCCTTCTCTTTTTTTTGAATGACTGAAACAAAAGTAGCAAAAACATGTTCGAAAACATTTAAGGTACAATCTGATAATCATATGCGTCTATCCAAAATCATGGTACTCTAAATCCTCGTCATACTAGTGAGCAAGGCTACGATAATCACAGAGCCCTTGACTTATGCACATACCTCTAGAATCATGTTATTTAACATTTTTGCGATGCCGCTAGCTTGGCTGCGAAAACCTTAAATTTTCACACCCGAGAAATATATCCAAAATCAGACTATGTCCTCACCATGCTGGCTAATGTGACTATAGAAGACAAGATTTTCATAACTTAGATGACCTAGCCCTTATAATTTCATCTTGCCAAAAATTAAATTAAATCAACAATGAATACCAAAAAAAATCAAATTTATCAACGAACATCAAAATTCAGAAATGAACAAAATCCTTCAAATCATTTAACTACAAACTCGGATGCTATAGCTAATCAAGATTCAAATTTCAACAATCTTCATCAAAATCATAAATACAAACTCAAATTCAATAATAATCCATCAAAATCAAATTCAATAGCAGAAAGTAAAGATAAATCAAATCAAGGAAAAGAAAAGGGTTTTCAAATCGGAGTTAAACAAGATTCTCAAGGGTCGTTCCAGGAATCTCTCAAGGGATCCTAATTGTGATTGAGTATCTTCAAAAATATATCATAATCCTACTGCAGGCTGTAGTGGTACTCTAGTTCGAATACCACTACACAAACTCGACCTGCATGGGCCACCACTAAAAATGTGTGACGACCCACCCTAGAGTTAGGGCACGAAAACGTAACTACGCCCAGCCTACGCCGCAGTATCGGCGGTAGAACGCTGTCCTAGGTCTCAATGCATCTAACAGTATAAGACTAAACAGTTTATACTCCCCGAATGGGGGTGACATAGCAGAATGTAAACTCAATCACATCTAAGGTAGAGCATAAAGGAAGATAGATAAAACATGAAATCGAAAGAGATACAACAGATAGAAGTCTAAGTGTCTAAGATACAAACTCAGAATACATCTCAAAACCCAAATACAATAATCCATAAATACAACTCAATGATTGAAAATAAACTATAGGCAAAAACCCTAGCTATCTATGCAACCTCTACTGTCTCCTCTAGGCTAGCAGGCAACCTCCCGGCTATCTGTAAAATTTATCAACAGGTCCAGTCAGGACAGGAGCGAGCACATTACATCTCAACAGTTCATAGCAGGTTAGAAAATATAATCATGCAGTAAAGTAAGATACATGATCTGAAGAAATACAGTATGTAAACAGAGAGAAACTGTAATAGAAATATCTACTATAAATAGAGAACTAACAGTGGCTAGTGATGTAGAGTACAAGATAGCACATGTGAACGGGACAGATTTGTACGTGATCTACACTAAAGAGTTGTACATGATCTACACTACTATGGAATTGTTCACATGACTACTAGCACTCCCCCTTTCCCCAATCAATACACAAGGATCTAAACATGTTATGTTATTGTACATGATATCACATGGGGCCCATATAGGGTGCACATGATAGTATACATGGGGGCTCCGTGAACATGAGAGTACAAGATTCACAGGAGTGCACATGTAAATGGAAGCACATGAGTACATGATGAAAGTGAAACGCACATGACACAATGTACCCGATGCTCCCGAGGGGGATAACATCGCATGAAAGATCCATATAGTACTAATCCGTGATAATGTCGTGACAGCATCAAGTATAGTAATCTAAAGCAGGAATATAATTCTAAGCAGGATATGAAATAATCAGAGAATGTACTCGCCTGATATCTGAATGTCCAAGGTAAAGATACTGTCCGAGGAGAGGTGTCTGGCTCCTAATTAGAACAGCAAAGTCACAACATGTCCAGAAGGGTAATATAAAGCATTACAATGCATTCTACATGAATCTAGGTCAAATTAGGCCAAAGTCAACCCTTGGTCAACTCTGGTCAACTGCACTAGTCAAACTAGGTCAAACTAGGTCATGTCCTAACCCAGCAAGTCTTACTAGGCCTAACCAAGACTTATCCTAGCAAGCACACATCATACAAGGCTATACAAGCCAACATACACCCAACTCTATATAGCATGCAATTATTCAATACTCAAATAGGCAAGAATTTACATTGGATATACACTAGGTAATCTATTACTTTAAACTATATATGTCTACACATATACACACATGCATATATTGGTATTCAACATTAGGTCTATAATCATGGCATTTCAAATGGTTATATAAACTTATATATACAACACAATATGCTAACATATATAATATACATACATAGCTAAGTTAACTATATTCATAAATACTTATTTAAGAGGCTATGTGTGTATGTGAACATGGCAAAGGGGCAAGTGAGGGTTAATTGGACATACATAGTATATACATATCAAAGAGTGTCAAAGTGTAAGTGAACAATGTGTCAAGTGTGATAGTGTCAACATAGTGTAAGGGGGTACATGAGGTAATATAGGATTTGTGTTAACATAGAACATTACATCTCATTAACTTGTATATTTCATACATTACATCTATTATTACATTACATTCATGCTTTCATTCATTCATCATTCATTTATTCTCTTGCACTACTATATGTACCATACATTACACACTATGGAACCTACATATTCATTACAAGCCATACTTATACATGCTTACATTATCACCTCATACATCATTTATTTAACCATTTACTCATGCTTGCATTCTCTATTTAATTACATAATGTATATACATTAACATGAGTTAAAATTAAATAGAACATTATATTACACAAGGGTGCACAAAATGCATATGCCGAATAGTAACTCCTACTAATAATCAATACTGTACCATCTCAGCATGAATTAAAATTTAGGATTAAAGTATGTTATAGATCTATGTGTTAGCTTTCCGAAACTTCAAACGGATCGCATTTTCGTTTCCGGAAACTCCCGGAATCGCGAAAACACCGAGAACGCGTTTGTCTTTCGTACAGCTGACACTCAAATAATTCTCCAGAAATTTACAGAAAGAATTAGGATATTAATACATTTTTGGAAATCTAACTTCAATACGCTTCTTTTAAAAAAACAGGAGATTAAATCGAGCTTTGAGCTAGAAGTTATGACATTTCTAAGTTAGGGCTGAAATTAAAAACGTGGATAAAAATCATGACGGATTTAGATAGTTTGAGCCAAAAGAATACACATATATATCCTAATTATCCACAACAATAATAGCAATAATAATATGAGGAACCACACTCACAAACTTGATTATATAATCATCATGAACCATTTATTACATATATAAATATAGATACACTCTCATTACAATATATATATATATAAATCTATATATGTAACATGAACACATCCACAACACAAAGGACACTCCTATGACCTCCAAATGGACACAAAATGGACACAAATGGAGATACAACCATGGGGGTCATTCCTATGGGTTCAAAATAGACCTATATGCATGAGAAAATGAAAAGGAGAAGGGATTTATACCTCCCGGTAGATCGAATCGAAGAAAAACCTTCTCGGAGCGACACCGACACGTAGAGATTCCAAAAGGACACGAACGAGCTCCGAATCCTCCCAAACTTGGGTAGCTTCCTCCTTGGCTAGAATGGAGAAGGAAAGAAGAAGATTTGTGGTGAAATGGAAGGATTTTGTGGAGAAATTGCTAGGGATTGCTCTCTAGAAATTTGGGGAAGAACAAGAGAGAGAAAAATAGATGGATAATGACAAATGGGAGGCTCAACCCTATCCTTATTGTGGCTGGCCATAAAGGTGATTTTGTCCTATTAGGAAAAGTCCAAAAGCCCCTACTAACCTATTCTATGAGTATTAGGAAAGGGCTAATTGGTTGGGGCTAAATTAGTCATTCTAAAGTCTCTAATCACACTAACCTTATCCATAATAATTAGTCTAACCTCTAACTAAAATATTTCTATCATGTGGACTAAAATTAATATCATGTGGGCCATGCCTAACTAGTGTGTGGGTCCCACTAGAGTCAAACTACCCCCGGGTCCCCGTTTCAAGTCGGATTGAGTTGAAATTCGAACCCGACTCAAATAACCCCAAAAAAATATCATAAATAATAAAATAATATCAAAATAATTCAAAGAGGTCAAATGCAAAAATATCCTTAGGCCAAAAATGACATTAAAATATCATAATCACATGGTTAGGCTCTAGGTCAAACAGTCTCTAGGGTTTCACTAGCAAAACGTCAAAACCACAAGTCATTGATTTAAATAATTTTAAAATAATTTAAAATCACCAAAAATCATATCATGAATTAAATATCTATTAAAATAATTATAAACATGAAATTTTAAAATTACCCTCATTTGGGAAACTGGGTGCTACATAATTAGTCCTCAATAAGTGGCCTCGGCGTCTCTGGACCAACGGGGGACGATATCTATACAGACATATTATATTCATGAGAAAAGTTAATTTATGATAAACATAGGAAAAAATGATGAACCAAAACACTTACTTTGTACCGTCGGCCCAGATCACCGTCCTCGTCTCCTCCGGAGGTACGCATGCGTCATCTGCCTAATACTAGTCGGCCGTCGGCTCAGCCTCCTCCATCTGCTCATCTGTCTCCATCGTCGTATCAGCAGGAGGAACGCTAGACGACGGAGCAGTCTCAGGCCTGGAACTACTCGTCCCAGGAGATATGCCACGTAGCGTCGGGACAGACGGAGGTACTGTCCGATACACAGGAGTACTAGGAAACGATGATCCAGAGCCGGTACCAGTAGAAGGTACCGAAGTAGTACCCTATCCTCTGCCAGTACCAGTACCCCGTGCCCCATGTCGGGACATGCGAAATAATCTGCGACGATCTTTCATACCTGATAATAATATATGATGAGATATAACAAATAATAGAGACTAAAAATATGATGATACATTTTACAAAAAATATCTAAGTCCAGATAGTATATTCTACAAGAAACATCTAAGTTCAGATAGTACATTCTACAAGAAACATCTAAGTCCAGATAGTACATTCTAAAAGAAATATCTAAGTTCAGATATAGTAACCAAAATTAGATAATAACCAACTCTACATAATAAGAAAATGATTGTACATATCTCTCAATCATCTTCAGAATATTCATCTTGTTCGTCTTCCTCGGCCTCATCTTCTCTTCCTCCTCCTCCTCATCTTCACTTGTAGTTTATATCACAAGACCATGCTTGTCAATTTTTCAACCTTGATTTTTAATCGGATCGAACCATTCACACTTGAACAACACGATCTTTGCTGGTTCTCTGCCATAATTATATTAACTCCACAATCTCTCGTAAGATGCCAAAGAAATTATTTCCTGGATCGACGTCTTTGTAGTTCGAAGATTTGATACACAAACAACTATTTTTCGTGGAATCAAGATCCAGGAAGTTGTCTCTGATCGGAGCATTTGTCGAATTGAACCTAAAACTATTGACACAGTAACTTGGCTATATTTTAACAAAAGTAATTGGTCCCTTGGCAAGAGTTCTAATTAATTCAATCTCTGGTGAAATTAGACGATCGACCTGAATACCAAAGAAGAGATAGTAAGTTATTTATTGTGCAGTTGCATTAGAAGAGGCCAGTAATTACCGAGTTGCTTACATATTCGCTCAACCAAGAAGAAAAATGACGTCTCATTTCTTGTTCTAATGCTTCGTCTGTTAGATAGGGTCTAACGGACCTCAACTCATCATTATATGTGATAAAAACAACAAGAAAACCGCCGATTAGTACAATAATATTAGCTTATACTATTATATTGAGATGACGTAAACTCATCATTAATTACTTACCCCTCTAGCTTCTCCACTTCATCCTCGTCGCAATTAAGTAATATATACAACTGATCAGCCCTTAGCTCTTCGTCATTCAAATATCTCTTCTTTATTTTCCCCGAAGGCTTTCCGGACGCATTGAATACTTTCATTATTCCATCATTAGATTCTTGATATCCGTCGTCATTTCTCGGAGCCCTCATTCTATTCATAGCAACATGAGGTTTGAAATACGTCGAGCAAAAGTTTGTAATCTTCTCGAGAATGTAGGCTTCACAAATAGAACCCTCGACCCGAGCCATATTTTTTACCTTCCTCTTTAGGTGGTTCAAATGCCGCTCAAACGGGTACATCCACCGATAATCGATGGGCCCACTAATACGTGTCTCGTAGGAAAGATGAATTGACAAATGCTCCATGGAGTCGAAGAATCCAGGAGGAAATACCTTTTCGAGCTTGTACAGTGTTACCGGAGTATCATTCTCCTGCTTTTCTAGACGATCGACGAACAACTTAGTAGAACAAAGATCTCTGAAGAATATGCTAAGCTCGGTCAATGGATCCCAAACAACCTGGGGTAAGTATTCCCGAAATGCAATCGGAATTAACCTCTCCATGAATACGTGACAATCATGGCGCTTCATACCTGTCAGTTTGTTCTCCTTGAGGTCGACGCATCTTCTCAAGTTCGAAACATATCCGTCTGGAAATTTCAGACCTTGAATCCACCTACAAAGTTTCACTTTATCCTCCTTCTCCAGTGAGAAAATTGTCTTAGGCTGCTTCAACTTCCCATTCCCCTCCTCTATCAAATGCAATACAAGACGTCTACATATTTCTTCCAAGTCCAATCTAGCCTTTGGATTGTCTTTCGTCTTCCTTTTACGTCCATTACAGTATTAATTATGTTGTCAAACACATTCTTCTCGATATGCATGACATCAAGTTATGTCTAATCAGATTGGTGCTCCAATATGGCAGATCCCAGAATATACTCCTTTTCGTTCAGTTATGAGTGCGACCAAATCAGTCACACTTGTAGCCCGTAGCAGGCTCTTCAATAGCTCTTGGTAAATCTTTTACCTCTTCCCATATCGTGTATCTGGGCCACCTTGGCGGGGGATTAGCTTTCTCCATAACACCAGCACGAAAAGCATTCATGTTCCTCCGGTACGGATGATCCTTCGGCAGGAATTGTCGATGACAATCGAAGAAGCACGATTTGCCTCTGTGTTTCAAACGAAAAGCCTTAGTACGGTCCATGCAATACGGACATGAAAGACGACCATGCGTGCTCCATCCAGATAACATACCATAGGTCGAAAAGTCGTTGATGGTCCACATAAGTGCTGCCCGTATCTAAAATTTTGTTTTCTAGATACATCGTACGTGTTGGAACGTACTTCCCACAGCTGATTCAACTCATCAATCAATGGCTGTAAATACACAACGATGTTTCTTTCGGATTGTTCGGACCTGGGATAATAATAGTGAGGAACATATACGGAGTCTTCATGCACATCCAAGGCGGTAGATTATACAGAGTGACGATCACAGACCAACACAAATACTAGGATCCCGAAAGTCCAAATGGGGTAAAATCGTCGGAGCAGAGACCCAATCTGACATTACGCGGATCAGAAGCAAAATCTGGATACTCTCGATCAAAGTGCTTCCATGCTTCTCCATCAGATGGGTGATCCAACACTCCTTCGATCTGTTCTCGCTTATGTCAACTTATGTTTTCTGCAGTTTCCTTCACCATAAACAACCGCTGCAACCGCGGCGTCAACGGCAAGTAGTGCATCGAATAGGTAGGCTTCCTTTCACCAACAGACTTTCCTCTACCACTGCCCTTGTAGCGATCAGTACCACAAAATCTGCAGGCGTCTTCATCCTTGTCATCTTTGTAGTACAACATGCATCCGTTACGACATGCATCAATTTTTTCGTATCCCATCCAGAGCGATCTCACCATCCTCTTAAACCGATAAAAGTTTTTAGGCAACTTAGCACCCTCAGGTAATATTTCTATAATCAACTCCATAACTCGGTTGTAGCAATCATGCGACATATTAAAATCGAACTTGATGCTAAACAATCTTGTAACCACCTCCAACGGTGAATGATCCTCACAACTAGGATATAATGGAGTCCTTGCATTCTCCAGCAACTCCATGAACTTTGCAATATCGGCGTTCGATGCCTCCTCAAGTGCATCATGATTGTCTGGATCGAAACTTGGTCCCGCCGTGTCAAAAACCATGTTCACCAACCCATCATCGCAAGCAGCGTGGTTGTGGACATCCACATAACGCTCATACTCCGATGCTAAAGACACAAGTTCTCCGTGCGCGCTCCACTGATAGTAATTCAGCGTAAAACTCTTCGAGTATAAATGATACGTGACTTCCACTTCTGGATGATATTTCAAGTTGCAATATCTCACACACGGACACTTAATTTTGGTACCGTCCATGTACTGAGGGAACGCCTTGGCAAACTGCAGGAACTGCTGTACACCCTCTATGAATATTCATCACGCACACCGCACATGTCATCAGGATGACGGTTGTACATCCAAGAACGAATCTGCAGATAGTAATTCAGATCCATATACATTTGAGGATAATTCTGTAAGATAGATACATGCACTCGTTGAAACACTTGTAAAAGTAATAGGCACATTAATCATGACATATCCTAAACATTGAAATAGAATCTCAAGTAATCATGATACAACAAGTGGTAATAGTGTATCACATGACATAACTATATAACCATAGTGTATCAGAATTGACCACACAGAAGACTTAGCCTAATTAATCTCCATAAAACAAGTGGTAATAAGTCCATAATTAATCTCCATAAAACAAGTACAGCTGGTAATAAGTCCATAATTAAGTCCATAAACTCATCTCCATAAAACAAGTACAGCTGGTAATAAGTACTAATAGTCCAACACAAAATATATCCATAAAACTACAATAATGACAACCACGCAGCTCACGCATACGCTCAATGATACCATCACGCAATATCTTCAAAAAAGTGGGATTGACGGCGGGAAAGCGCCATTCCACTGCAGGTGCTGGATGAATGGAACTTCCGGTCTCACTAGCTACCGGTGCCACTTCCTCCTTAACAGTAGGAGGAGCCACCTCAGCAATCTGTATTTCCCTCAAACGACGTGCCGCTGCTCGGGTCAAGGGTGCCATCTGGTAAGATCGATATTCACAGAGAATATAATTGTAACATAAGCAAGCTAACTAAAGGAACCATCATCTCGTTTCATGTATCAAAACCCAAATTCTATTGTGAAATCTCAGTTTTCTTCAATGAGTATACCTATGTGTGTTTAGTTCAGTTTTTCCTGAGATTGTATACATATGTATATATGTAGATTGATAGATATAGCTATAGTTATAGTTATATAAGAGTTTTCCTGAGATTGTATACATATGTATATATGTATATAAAGAAACCATCAAATGAGTATACACATGTATATATTGTATACATATGTATAAGAGTTTCATGTATACATGTATAGATATGTATAAGAGTTTTCTTCAATGAGTATACATAGTGTCTGTGTGTCAGTGTCGTGTCAGTGAGTGTGTCGATGTCGTGTCAGTGAGTGTGTCTGTGTCATGTCAGTGGGAGATAGGGTTAGGTATACCTGGACGGGGTTGGATCGGGGTTGCCGGAGCGGAGCAGGGGACGAGGGGGGTCGGCGGTGGAGGAGTGACGACGAGGTCACCAGGGGGCGAGGGGGGTCGCCGGGGCAGGGGACGAGGGGGAAGGGGCCGGAGGGAGGGGTCTTCAAGTATATTCTATTTCTTTTGCAAAACAACGATCAATATCTTTTTGAATGTCCACAACAACTATTTAATGATTTACTTGGAGCATTTCTAAGAACAACATTATAAACAGAAACATTTGATCAGTAGACTTAATCATTTCAAGAAAAATTTCTCTATTTGTAGAATATCCGGTCTCATCATGGCCATGAAATAGTAACCATTGGTTCAACAAAAATTTACAAGCATCAATTGAAGTATATCACTACCAAAATATGTTTCTTTAGCGACGGCCAGATCCGTCGACCATCCGTCGCTAATCCGTATTAGCGACGGATCACTGACGGATATTGGTCAAAAAAATCCATTGGCAATCAGCTCGTCGCTAATAAAATTCGTCGCTACGTAGTCGTCAATCGACGGAATAGCAACGGCTTTCCGTTGTCATTATTCGTTGCATTAGCGATGACTTACCGACGGTCTTTCCTCGAATTCAAGTATTAGGTATTGAATTGTAAAGATACTTAGCGACGGATAGTTCGTCGGTAAACCGTCGTTACAATGTATCAGAGGGTATCGTTCCGTCGCTATTCCGTCGATTACCGTCGCTAATTAGGGACGAATTAGCGACGGATTAGTGGCGGATAATCCGTCGACCGAGTTCTGGAAATGCTTGACATTTCCAGAACCATGGCGACGGATAGTCCGTCGCTAATCCGTCGACCATGGCGACGACTTCCTGACGGAATATCCGTCGCTACCGTTCTGTACACCTTCATACCACCAGAACTGTCATGCCCCAGAACCAGAATACTGGAGAGCGGGAGAATGACTCAGCCAGCTACGTATTACGGGTAGATGAATACCGTATAATACGATCAATGCTGTCTAACCAGACGAGGGGGTGCATACTACATGAAAGTCTTACTATGGTCACTTCACATCTATTGTCTCAATCATTCAAACAAGAAGCAAAAATAGAGAACATGTAAGATAAAGCAGTAAGGCGTCCCAAATGCTTAGTCAAAATGTTCTTGAGATCTGGTTTTACAAAACATAGCCAGATGGTATAGTAACATATACACAATTGTTATCAGCTGCAGTCTGACTTAGTTACAATTATGTAAAAGTGAGTACAAGACGATCCGACTAACATGTCGATGCCAAACGGCTAAGTATGAAGTAAATAACAAAACGAGCGGTGGAGTAAGGAACCCACTCGAGTCCTCCTGCGATCATTCCCCTAGTATTGACCATCTTGGAGGTGGAAGTAAGCTGAGTCCTCGGGAACCGGCTCTAAATCTGGCCATGCAAAACCAGAGAGGTTAGACCTCTAATAGCATGTACCACAAGGAAGCACGATATGAAGGATTAAACCAGTAAGTAAGAGAATATAATAATAGATCTCTGCTTTCCACTAGGATTCACATAACATCACGACACTTCGAACCAACCTCCCAACCAAACAAGGACAGAAGTTGGCCCGTCATGTCCTGACATTCTGATCATCTCAGTTAGGCAACAGAGTAGGTACAGTACACAAACAAATCATCTTGAACGGCCAATCAACTCCTACGGCTTGCTATTGTGAGTCCCAAGTTATCCTGGACTTATGCGAATAGGGATTCCTCAGTTCTTACTATGTGCGAGCAAGGCTAGTCTATCCAGTCAATCAATTACGCCAATCATGAATTAGACGAGTCCCAGCGGGACGCCCGTCATCAATATACAATATATAATAATAATATAAGCAGATACCGCTCCCTGCCCGTGTGGCAGGTTTACAGTATCTGTGGGAACCAGCCGACCTGTCGGGCACTACTAGTCCCAAGAGGGCTGCCATGTAAGAACTCGGGGATCCATTCTCTCAATGCAATCATTATTTTATTTAACTTAATAGTCTCTACGTTGAGTGAAATCCCATGCCGTGGATCATGGTCATTCAAATGAGTACTTTCGTACGGGGTACGATATGCGCAACTCTACAACGATACCCGTGCGGCTAGGTTGTAGGTCTTACATAGCGTAATGCAACAATCAAATCTAACCACGGAGTAATCATGCCTTGACCATAAAGTATACATGCTGCTTTTATAAAATAAATAAATAAATAAATAAATAAATTGAAGCCTGCATGTGCCTGTACGTCAATATTCGGGATCAGCCAGTCGATTACAATAGTTCATTACATGAACGTGTCTCATTCATTTAATTCAATAAGACGACTAGCCAGTCTCTTAGTTCCAACTAGGAACGCATGATCAATTTAGTCAAGATAACCATTATTATCAATGGTGACAAGGCATGAAAGTCAATTAGTATTAAATGGGGTCGAGTCTATAACTCTCAAGGTTAAGTTCCAGTCTTACTGGGTATCCATAAACCAATCAAGACGCAGGGCACGTTCTACATAACCATATCTATTAAAAATATTAACATGCCAAGATTATCGAGTTCATGCAAAAAGCATAAGGATATAATAGGAGAACTATCATGCCACCATTAAATGAATAAATTATAGAACAAATAGAAACACCCAGGTCAGGAAGTCACGCCAACAAGTCTATGCTAAGGCCAACAAGTCACGCCAACAAGTCTATGCTAAGGCCAACAAGTCACGCTAACAAGTCTATGCTAAGGCCAACAAGTCACGCCAAGTCTAGTAGGTAGGAGTGAGCGTATAAACAGCGTGAGCGTGAAAAGTGGTTCACGTTGGCACGCACAGCGTGAGCGTGAAGGGTAATTCACGCACTCATAACGTGAGCGTGAAAAGTGAGCGTGGAAAGTGAGCGTGGAAAATGATAAGAAATTCACGCACGCACGTAAAGACGTGTACGTAACTAAAATGTCATGCTGACACGCAAGAACGTGTACGTGACTAAAAATTCACGCACGCACGTAAGAACGTGTGCGTGACTAAAAATTCACGCACTCATGTAAGAACGTGAGCGTGAATCAAAATTCACGCAGACACGTAAAGACGTGTGCATGACTGAAAATTCACGCAGACACGTAAGAACGTGAGTGTGACTCAAAATTCACGCAGGCACGTAAAGATGTGTGCATGACTGAAAATTCACGCAGGCACGTAAAGACGTGTGCGTGACTAAAAATTTACGCAGGCACGTAAAGACGTGTGCGTAACTAAAAATTCACGCTGGCACGTAAGAACGTGTGCGTGACTGAACCTTTGTTCCAAGCCAGAAATAAAGTTCCCATGGTTCAGAACCCATGGACAACCGAGAATACACGCCAGGTTGGGAGATCAAAACCCATGAACAACCGAGAATACAACAACTTAGATCTAGAAGAAACAAGCCAAAGAAATCAAAAATGCTAAGTACTAAACTCTCTCAGGATCATGAGAGGAAGACAAATGAACCATAAAATGGTTCTCCAAGTGGGAAGCAAGAAGCAAGATGTACTTGCCTGCTGGTAGGTTGGTGGAGAGAGTGATGAGGAAGAAGAAGAAGTAATGGTGAAGGAGAGTTATGAGGAGAGAGAAGGGGATGGGGGCTTTAAATAGGAAGGGTGGTGGTAGGTGGGGGTTTGTGGGGGTTCGGTTCATTGAACCACCATGAACCCGAGAAAAACCAACCTAGGCCGAACCACATAAGACTAAAGCAGAGAATAAAATACAGAAATAAAATACAGGAATAAAATTACAGGAAATAAAATGTAGATAATTAATTAACATAAAATTAAAAGAATTTAAATACAGGATAATACATGATAAATATTAAATAAATGTATATGAGTTGCACATGTATAAAAATACGCATTCTGGGAACGGGGAGTGACATCTCTACCCACCTTAGAAAAATTCCGTCTTCGGAATTTCAAATCCAAGCAGGTAGAAATATCGGAGCTAAACTAATACAAGCAATTCTAGTGAGCAAGCAATCTTTTTTTTACCATATCAAAAGCAAGTACTATATATGTAAATTCATCATTCCACGATATCAAGTAGCTCTACCCATAAGTTGATAAGCATGAAGATTCAGGACAATCAAGGTATACAGAAAGAGATATACCTTGTGAGTCAAACAGGTGTGGATATCGTGATCGGATATCATCCTCACGTTCCCACGTTGACTCTTCCAAGGAGTGATGACCCCAAGCAACACGGACAAGACTAATTGTTCGGTTCTTAAGTATCTTCTCTCTTCGGTCCAAAATGGACACGGGCTGTTCCTCGTAAGACAGGTTGGTACCAACAACCAGCTCAGAATGATCGAGGATATGGCTTGGGTCCGATACATACCTACGTAATTGAGATACATGAAACACGTCATGCACCTCTCGTAACGAAGGTGGGAGGGATAAACGATAAGCAACATCGCCTATCCGATCAAGGATAACAAATGGGCCCACGTACCGCGGACTCAATTTCCCGCGAACGCCAAATCTAATGACCCCACGAGTAGGTGAGATCCGCAAGAATACGTGGTCCCCAACAGAGAACTCTAACGGCCTACGATGCTGGTCCGCCCAATGACGATGCCGGTCCTGCGCAACTCGAAGTCGCTCTCTAATTCCCTTAACTACTTCAACCGTCTGAACAATCATTTCTGGGCCTAACATCTTCCTCTCCCCGATATCATCCCATACAAGCGGTGACCTGCACTTCTTACCATATAGTGCTTCGAATGGCGCCATCTGGATACTGGCTTGATAACTATTGTTGTATGAGAACTCGACTAAGTGCAGGTGACTCTCCCAAGACCCTCCAAAATCTAGAGTGCAAGCTCGTAACATGTCTTCTAAAGTCTGAATCGTTCTTTCTGATTGCCCATCCGTCTGCGGATGGTAAGCCGTGCTAAATCTTAACTTGGTACCCAGACTATGATGTAAGCTCTTCCAGAAATGTGATGTAAAATGGGTATCTCGATCCGACACAATACTGACAGGGACTCCATGCTGCCTGACTATCTGTTGCATATACAACTCTGCCAACTTTTCTGTAGATTGTCCTACTCTGAAAGGAAGAAAGTGTGCTACCTTTGTGAGTCGGTCCACTATTACCCAAATAGCGTCCTTACCACTTGGTGATCTCGGTAAATCGGTCACAAAGTCCATTGTAATATGCTCCTATTTCCATTCCGGGATAGGAAGCGGTTGCAATAACCCAGCTGGCCTCTGCTGTTCTGCCTTCACTTGCTGACATACCCAGCAACGGGAAATAAATCTAGCTATCTCCCTCTTCATCCCGTTCCACCAGAAATGCTGCTTGATATCTTGGTACATCTTGGTCCCTCCAGGATGAATAGAATACTGAGAACTGTGAGCTTCTGCCATAACCTCCTGTCTGATATCTCCACTAGGCACACATAGACGTGATCCAAACCTAAGTGTACCATCTTCAAGAATTCTCATCTCCTTCCTGAGTCATGACTCACATTCTGCCCTAAGCTTCTGAATCCTTGGGTCTTGTGCCTGAGCTGCCTTGATCCTGCCTACCAAGTCGGATTGAACTTGCAGACTTGTTAGAACTCCTACATCACTAGAAAGTATAACTTCGAAGCCCATCTCCTGAAGGTCTTCTAAGATATGCCTCTGTGTTGTCAACATAAATACGCCGCCTCTCCTGCTAAGAGCGTCTACTACTACATTAGCCTTGCCTGGATGATACTGAAGCTCCACGTCATAATCCTTAATCAACTCCAACCATCTTCTCTGCCTCATGTTTAGTTCCTTCTGAGTAAAGATGTACTTCAGACTTTTATGGTCTGTGTACATGTCTACTCGGTCACCATATAAGTAATGCCTCCATAGCTTCAGAGCAAACACTACTGCCGCTAACTCCAAATCATGAGTTGGGTAATTCTTCTCGTGGTCCCGAAGCTGCCTAGATGCATATGCTATCACCTTCCCATGTTGCATAAGGACACATCCAAGTCCTTTACCTGATGCATCACAATATACTGTAAAACCTCCGGGTCCAACTGGCAATGTAAGAATAGGTGCTGATATCAACTTCTGCTTCAAAGTCTCGAATGATGCCTGACATTCTGCCGACCAAACGAATGGTACATCCTTCCGGGTCAAACGGGTCATGGGTGCTGAAAGCCTTGCAAAGTCTGACACAAACCTTCTGTAATATCCTGCCAATCCCAAGAAACTCCGTATATCTGCTACGGTCTTGGGTACTGGCCAACTTTCTACTGCTTCTATCTTCTTGGGATCTACTGCTACTCCAGCTCCTGATATGATGTGACCCAAAAATGAAATATGATCCGACCAAAACTCATACTTGCTGAGCTTGGCATACAACTGGTTCTCTCTCAGAACCTGTAACACTTTCCTGAGGTGGTCTTCATGCTCCTCTTCACTAGCAGAGTATACGAGAATGTCGACAAGAAACACAACGACAAACTGGTCTAAGTATAGCATAAAGATGCGATTCATCAAATCCATGAATATCGCTGGAGCATTGGTCAAACCAAACGGCATTACTAAGAATTTATAATGCCCATACTTCGACCTGAATGCTGTCTTGGGAATATCCTCCTTCCGAACCCTCACCTGATGGTACCCTGAACGAAGATCTATCTTGGAGAAAACTCTAGCTTTGCTCAACTGATCAAATAAGTCGTCGATCCTGGGTAATGGGTACTTGTTCTTCACTGTTGCCGCGTTAAGCTTCCTGTAGTCAATGCACAATCTGGATGACCCATCCTTCTTCCCCACAAGTACCACTGGTGCTGCCCATGGTGACACGCTAGCTTGGACGAACTTCTTCTCCTTCAGTTCCTCTATATGCTGATATACCTTGGCCTGCTCTGAATCTGCCATTCTGTAAACTCGATCTGATATCGGTTTAGTTCCTGGTGCCAATTCTATACTGAACTCAATATCCCTCACCGGTGGTAGACCTGGAAGTTCTTCAGGAAATACGTCTAGAAACTCTTCAACTACCTTCGGAATCTGAACTTCTTCCATTGCCGTTACTACTCCCTGCTCTTGCTCAGTTGCCCCTGATCTGACTAAGGTGAACTGCTTCATGCCTGGAATATCAAAAGATAC
The DNA here is from genome assembly GCA_029216955.1 of Iris pallida. NCBI lineage: Eukaryota > Viridiplantae > Streptophyta > Magnoliopsida > Asparagales > Iridaceae > Iris > Iris pallida. The sequence continues at coordinate 24,482,656 of JANAVB010040218.1, read as the reverse complement.
ACTCCCTCTACGACAATCTATTGTCACATGACTGTCTTTCAGCCAGTCCATGCCTAAGATAACGTCGAAATTTCTAACAGGAAATTCTATCAACCGGGCGGGTAAGGAATGCCCGCAAACTACAACCCTACATGCTAAAATAATTCTACTAACTCCTACGAGCCCATTACCAGTGAGTATATTCAACCTCCCTGGCAATGTCTCGAACTCCATTCCTAGCCGTGTCGTAAATTGTACAGATATAAATGAGTGGGATGCTCCCGAATCAAACAATGCTACTGCGGGATATGAGGTGACGAGAATGTTACCTGCCACAACATCTCCCGATGCCAATGCCTCATCCAAGGACAGAGTGAATGCTTGCCCTCGACCTCCTTGCTGGTTTCCATGCTGCGGCCTAGCCTGATGCTGTTGCTGGCCCCTTCCTTGATGATGCTGGGGTGGTCTATGCTGGTGCTGCTGCATCGGCGGCCCCTGCTGCCGAAACATCTGAGCCTGCGGCATTAACGGACGTTGTGCCAACGGCCTTACTGCCACCGCTGGTCCTCGATACTGGCCCGTCCCTAGTACTGGCAGAGCAGGAAACTGTTGTCCTGGTCCTCCTGACCTCGAATTCATGGGACATGTGGTAACCCGATGGTCTGGATTTCCACATATCAGACACATTCCATTCAATGTCCGACACACATCTCTAGTGTGCCCCATCTTTCCACAATAAGTACAGCCCACCGGGGGTTGCTGGTTCTTCCTCTGTTGCTGTTGCTGCTTCCTGGGTGGTGGTACTGGTCCTCGTATCGCCACATCGTGGATACGAATGCCAGTGGATGGTGCTGTTGTACGGGGCGCTGCTCTCCCTCCTCCTTTAATCTGACTGTGGGATCTCTTCTGACCCCCAGTCCTTGTCGCAAGCCTCTGAATGGTGATCTCATGCCTTCGAGTTGCCATCAATACTTCGTCAAAAGTTTGGTAATTGTGCCCCTCTATCAATTGCAAGAGTTCAAGATGAAACCCTTGCTGAAACCTCATGGCCCTCTGGCTCTCTGTTGCTACCATCTCTGGGGCGAATCTACTCAATCTGCAGAACTCCGCTGCATAAGCATCTACAGTCTTGCCGGCCTGCTTGAGGTTGATAAACTTCTGTTGTAGCTCAAACCGTGCCACAACTCCATAGTACTTGGTCTTGAATCTTGCAGTGAAATCGTCCCAAGTCACAGGACGTCTGATGCCCACTTTCTCTGATTCCCACCAATCACGTGCAAGATCCTGAAGTAACAACTTCACTAGATCCACACGTTCTTGTGCCGGTACCTTAGCTGCTGTCAGAATAACCTCAATATCCTTAAGCCATGTATCTGCTGAGATGGCATCCTCCGTGCCCTCGAAACGGCGGGGGTTGTACTTGCAAAACCTGGCTGATGCTCCTGAATCAGTCCTCACTCCTCTTTCCAAATCCGCCTGCAATCCTTGGTTGAGCAACACATTCTGCTCTTGTAGCTGAGTGTGCATGCGTTGCTGGGCCAACATCTGATGTTGCTGAGTAGCCATCATTCCTCTCATGATCTCCAGAAGGGCTGGAGTGTCCACTTGGGTAGGTGGAACTGTTGGTGGTGGTGGAACATCCGGATACTGCGATCTAGCTGCTGCTTCCACTATCACTTCTTCTTGAAAAGCCTCTTGAGTTAGTACCGGCCCTTGTTGCTGACCAACCTGGTCATGTTGCCCATGTTGCCCTTGTTGTTGTCCAGCTCTGACCGATGCGGACAAAGTGCCCCTAAGAAAAGGGACAAGAGAACAATCAAACAACCGGACATGAAGGATCAATGAAGTCAAAGAATACCGGAATGTCAAGCAAGGGTTGAGAATAACGAATCATGAGATCAAGGGGGGAACACATGTGATTGAGACATCCTATAAATCAAAACACCCCACAAGTCTGAAATCAGACCTGCATGGGCCACCACTAAAACCTTGTCACGCCCCAGAACCAGAATACTGGAGAGCGGAAGAATGACTCAGCCAGCTACGTATTACGGGTAGATGAATACCGTATAATACGATCAATGCTGTCTAACCAGACGAGGGGGTGCATACTACATGAAAGTCTTACTATGGTCACTTCACATCTATTGTCTCAATCATTCAAACAAGAAGCAAAAATAGAGAACATGTAAGATAAAGCAGTAACGCGTCCCAAACGCTTAGTCAAAATGTTCTTGAGATCTGGCTTTACAAAACATAGCCAGATGGTATAGTAACATATACACAATTGTTATCAGCTGCAGTCTGACTTAGTTACAATTATGTAAAAGTGAGTACAAGACGATCCGACTAACATGTCGGTGCCAAACGGCTAAGTATAAAATAAATAACAAAACGAGCGGTGGAGTAAGGAACCCACTCGAGTCCTCCTGCGATCATTCCCCTAGTATTGACCATCTTGGAGGTGGAAGTAAGCTGAGTCCTCGGGAACCGGCTCTAAATCTGGCCATGCAAAACCAGATAGGTTAGACCTCTAATAGCAAGTACCACAAGGAAGCACGATATGAAGGATTAAACCAGTAAGTAAGAGAATATAATAATAGATCTCTGCTTTCCACTAGGATTCATATAACATCACGACACTTCGAACCAACCTCCCAACCAAACAAGGACAGAAGTTGGCCCGTCATGTCCTGACATTCTGATCATCTCAGTTAGGCAACAGAGTAGGTACAGTACACAAACAAATCATCTTGAACGGCCAATCAACTCCTACGGCTTGCTATTGTGACTCCCAAGTTATCCTGGACTTATGCGAATAGGGATTCCTCAGTTCTTACTATGTGCGAGCAAGGCTAGTCTATCCAGTCAATCAATTGCGCCAATCATGAATTAGACGAGTCCCAGCGAGACGCCCGTCATCAATATACAATAATAAAATAAGCAGATACCGCTCCCTACCTGTATGGCAGGTTTACAGTATCTGTGGGAACAAGCCGGCCTGTCGGGCACTACTAGTCCCAAGAGGGCTGCCATGTAAGAACTCGGGGATCCATTCTCTCCATGCAATCATTATTTTATTTAACTTAATAGTCTCTACGTTGAGTGAAATCCCATGCCGTGGATCATGGTCATTCAAATGAGTACTTTCGTACGGGGTACGATATGCGCAACTCTACAACGATACCCGTGCGGCTAGGTTGTAGGTCTTACATAGCGTAATGCAACAATCAAATCTAACCACGGAGTAATCATGCCTTGACCATAAAGTACACATGCTGCTTTTGTAAAATAAATAAATAAATAAATAAATAAATAAATTGAAGCCTGCATGTGCCTGTACGTCAATATTCGGGATCAGCCAGTCGATTACAATAGTTCATTACATGAACGTGTCTCATTCATTTAATTCAATAAGACGACTAGCCAGTCTCTTAGTTCCAACTAGGAACGCATGATCAATTTAGTCAAGATAACCATTATTATCAATGGTGACAAGGCATGAAAGTCAATTAGTATTAAATAGGGTCGAGTCTATAACTCTCAAGGTTAAGTTCCAGTCTTACTGGGTATCCATAAACCAATCAAGACGCAGGGCACGTTCTACATAACCATATCTATTAAAAATATTAACATGCCAAGATTATCGAGTTCATGCAAAAAGCATAAGGATATAATAGGAGAACTATCATGCCACCATTAAATGAATAAATTATAGAACAAATAGAAACACCCAGGTCGGAAGTCACGCCAACAAGTCTATGCTAAGGCCAACAAGTCACGCCAACAAGTCTATGCTAAGGCCAACAAGTCACGCCAAGTCTAGTAGGTAGGAGTGAACGTATAAACAGCGTGAGCGTGAAAAGTGGTTCACGTTGGCACGCACAGCGTGAGCGTGAAGGGTAATTCACGTACTCATAACGTGAGCGTGAAAAGTGAGCGTGGAAAGTGAGCGTGGAAAATGATAAGAAATTCACGCACGTACGTAAAGACGTGTGCGTAACTAAAATATCACGCTGACACGCAAGAACGTGTGCGTGACTAAAAATTCACGCACGCACGTAAGAACGTGTGCGTGACTAAAAATTCACGCACTCATGTAAGAACGTGAGCGTGACTCAAAATTCACGCAGACACGTAAAGACGTGTGCGTGACTGAAAATTCACGCAGACACGTAAGAACGTGAGCGTGACTCAAAATTCACGCAGGCACGTAAAGACGTGTGCGTGACTGAAAATTCACGCAGGCACGTAAAGACGTGTGCGTGACTAAAAATTCACGCAGGCACGTAAAGACGTATGCGTAACTAAAAATTTACGCTGGCACGTAAGAACGTGTGTGTGACTAAACCTTCGTTCCAAGCCAGAAATAAAGTTCCCATGGTTCAGAACCCATGGACAACCGAGAATACATGCCAGGTTGGGAGATCAAAATCCATGAACAACCGAGAATACAACAACTTAGATCTAGAAGAAACAAGCCAAAGAAATCAAAAATGCTAAGTACTAAACTCTCTCAGGATCATGAGAGGAAGACAAATGAACCATAAAAATGGTTCTCCAAGTGGGAAGCAAGAAGCAAGATGTACTTGCCTGCTGGTAGGTTGGTGGAGAGAGTGATGAGGAAGAAGAAGAAGAAGTAATGGTGAAGGAGAGTTATGAGGAGAGAGAAGGGGATGGGGGCTTTAAATAGGAAGGGTGGTGGTAGGTGGGGGTTTGTGGGGGTTCGGTTCATTGAACCACCATGAACCCGAGAAAAACCAACCTAGGTCGAACCACATAAGACTAAAGCAGAGAATAAAATGCAGAAATAAAATACAGGAATAAAATTGCAGGAAATAAAATGTAGATAATTAATTAACATGAAATTAAAAGAATTTAAATACAGGATAATACATGATAAATATTAAATAAATGTATATGAGTTGCACATGTATAAAAATACGCATTCTGGGAACGGGGAGTGACAAAAACCTTGCCGACAGATTTTCTGTCGGAAAGTCACCGCTATATAAGGTATTCCGTCGGCTGGCCGTCGACCATCCGTCGCTAACTGGAAATATTTGGAATTCTCCAGTTAGCGACGGATATTCCGTCAAAATTTAGTCGGTAACTGATGATATCCGTCGCTAACTGAGCTATTTAAAAAAAATTGCAGAGCTTTCCCTGTTCACACAACATCCGAACATCGGACCAATATATAATCACAATATACAATCACATAGACCAATATATAATCCAATATAAATCACATACGAATATAATGCACATCAATTATCCAAAAATCACATAGACCAATATATAATCACAAATATGCATCATCCAAACCAATATAAAATAGACACTAATTATCCAGAAATCAGAAACTAATATCCGTCGTTATAATCAGAAATTCCCACAAATATTCCAAATTTAAAAACTATTCTTATACAATACTTCAAAGAGCAGGAGGAGTTCGATTGTCCAGTGGTGGTAATCCCTCCTGCGACCGACGATAATACTGCTTCACTATGTACGGCGACAATCCGTCGAAGACACTGTCCGAAAGTCGGCGTAGCTGCTCTGGCGACATGAGGTCAATGAGTGTCATCACAGTCGAAGGAGGTACCAGAGGGGCAGCAGGGTTGAAAGAAAGATGACAGACGAAAGAAGGACCGGCACCAGCACCCGACGGACCGGCACCAGCACCCGATGGACCGGCACCAGTAGCAGACAGACCGGCACCAGCAGCAGACGGATCGGCAGCAGCAGACGGAGGCGGAAAGTACGTGGCAATTTGCTTCCGCAAGGACGATACCGCCTCGTACAGCTGCGCAAGCTGCGACCTCACATCATCGTCTGTCGGGGCCGCGGGAGGAGGCGGTGTCGGTGGAAATCTCTGAGTCGCCATGTACAACGGCCCTAGGGAGCCGACTCCGTACAGGCGCCCTTTCTTAAAGCTGCCGACGGTATCTACGAACAACTCGTTGCGAGCGGCCATAGAAGAGGGCGTCCGGGCGGGCGTCGTTTTACCGACATCCTCTGCAGCAGTTGACTGAGCCCGACTAAGGGCCTCACAATACGCAGCCTATCAAATGAATATGTTTATACTATAATATTTACCTAAGTTGTAATCTAAATCCTATGTTTCACTAAGTTATAGTGTGAATCCTAAGTTTACCTAAGTTATAGTCCGAATACTTTTAATTCTAACGTAAATCCTATAAACATAAGTACTTACATCGGTCTCCTTGGCCCTATCGTCGACGAAGATCCCGTCCTTCCGTCTCTTGTGCGTATGCTGGAACACATCGTGCATGGTGACCGATTCTCGTGCCCTTCCCTCCTTTACCGCCCGTTGGGTCTGTATACGAAATTTTCGTAGAATTTAATTAACTCCGTATATTAATAATACCGAATTCGATAGTGAAATAAAAGTGCGGTATCTCACCAGATCTGCAAGCGCCACTGCGTGGGGCCTTGATCTCCCCGTATGAAGCCCCGTGGCCCGTCGGTTCGCCTTCGCCTTCTCCGATTTCTCCTTGTATGCAGGAGTATCCATCATATCCAAGAGCTCCTCATAATAGTCCTGCCGGATCCAATTCGGCCTCGTCTGCCCCATTTTAAGGTCATAAATCATATCCCGTATCTTCTTCGAGGCAGTACTTCTGTAAGTCCTGCGGATCGCATCCTCACAATGGGGGGCCACCAGAACGTCGTCTAACATACAAATTTAATTATCACATAATTTAAAAAATGGTTGATTAAAGAGTAACTAATAATTAACCACAAGATATAGATATATATCCTCAACTCGTTGAGCCAGACGTACTTCAAGTTTGGGAGCACCGACGAAAAGTTGAGGTAGGGACCATGGAAGTTAGCCCTGATAATTTTTCCAAGAGACCTGGCAACATTAAACGGAAAAAAACCTACAAAGAAACAACGATTGGATTATTAACTTGAATAAATGAAAGAAATTTAATAAATTATCATAAATTTACTTACGAGGACCCCGCGGGCCATAGCTCTCGTCGGAACTCGCCTATCGGCCTCTCTGGTGCCGTCGGAGGATCCGCGGGTTCGCGCATGTACTCCCAGTAACCGGATGGAACCGATTATGGGGGTACTCCGGGGTCCACTATGCAGTAACTGGTGGATCCCTTGGTGGGTCCGCTAGCAGAACGGATCCGCTAGCGGATGGGGACTCATGCCTCGATAAAGTTGTCAATCGATGGCGGGATGAGTCTGTGTCCGGGGTACTCTCCGGGTCGGGTTCGCTGGATGGGGTCACATCCCGGGAAGATTAAATACGACCACGACCACCAGCACCACCACGACCACGACCACCACCACCACCACCAGCACGACCACCACCAGCAACACGACCACGGCCAGCCATCATGACCTGTAAATAGAACACATAAACATAATTAACAATATAGAAGTATAAATGAATATAAAATTCTAAACTAAAATATACATACCACCAGCAGGGAGACGAGTGCCGCCGTGACGAAAAGGACTAGGAGTGCCATCTGCAAAAAGATAATCATACAATAAGTAAATGATCGAACGAAAAAAACATGAATTCACGTAATTGCTTTTATGAGGTCAAACTTAATTCACGTAATTAGAAGTGTTTTTAATATACAACAATATTTAACCTAATCATCGTCATCGTCTTCGTTCTCGTCCTCGACCTCGTCTTCATCATCATCCTCATTCTCATCCTCATCCTCATCCTTATTCTCATCCTTGATTTCATCTGTATCCTCATCCCCATCAAATTCTTCTTCTTTTTCTTCTTCTACCTCAATATTTGGAACAAGATGCCTCTTTCTCCTCTGGTTGACAGCTAAGTCTTGTGTATCAACCTCTTCCTTCCCTCTATTTTTCTCAACAATATCTTCAACATCCATTGTATCCGACTATTGTCCCAAGTATTGGGACTTTTCGATCTGGTCCTCTTGGTATGCTGGGTCTCCAACGTTGAATGTATTTCTAGATTTAATCTTGCATACTGCCGACCAGTCAAATCGATCTCTACGATGCCTTGGGTAGCTTGTATAGTAGACTTGAACAGCCTGATTTGCTATCGCAAATGTATCGGACCCTCTATACCTCCTGCGATGATTTATATCGACAAATCTAAATTGTTTATCGATTCTCCAACCAATATTTGGTGTCGTATCGAACCACTCACATTTGAACATCATAATATGCATATCATATGGGACAGTATATTGTAAATCTACAATATCCCGAAGCACTCCATAATAGTCAAAGTCCGACTCGTCGTCATAGATGGTGCTTCTTATACAAACACCGAAATCCTTGGTACTGATGTCGTCATTGATAAATTCGACATTTATAGCATTCTGAGTTGCCTTAAACCTGAAGCCATTAACGACATAGCCTGGCCAAGTCTTTGCTTGCTTCTTCGGTCCCAATGCCAGATAACGAACACTCTCATTAGTGAGTGTTGTTTCAGGCAATAAAACCTATAAACAAATATTTATAATTTAAATATTTTAGAGGCCTATATTTTAATGGTATCCGCATAACATATTATCTCAGTTACTTATGTATTTGCGAAACCATGACGGAAATGTACAATCAACATCTCTTTGAAGTCCCTCATCGGTAATATCGGGTGTCCTCATTTTGACTTCATCTCTAAATACACTGTTAGAGAGAATAAGAATATATAAGTGTAGTCACTTACTTCATCAAATTAGAGATTATAACGAGTGCAAGTGTACTGACTTACTTCTCCAAATCTCTCACTTCTTGTATGTCACAGTTTAACAAGACATATCGGTGAGCGGCATCATACTCATCGTCAGTCAACCACTGTTTTTATTAGCCCCAACAGGCTTGCCCCTTACAATGAATATACCTCCATCCTCAACGTCCTCGTCATTCCTTTGAGGTCTATTTCGATTTGTCTTAACATGAGTATCGAAATAAATAGAGCAGAAGTTTGACACCTCTTCGATAAGATATGCTTCGCATATCGAAGCCTCTATATGAGCCTTGTTGCCAACTTTCCTCTTTAGATGGTGTAGGTATCTAGAGAGACAAATTATCTTGAGAATTAAGAATGAATTTTAAAACCCACTAAAATTTAACTTAAATTATATCGATTTTTAAGTACCATTCAAATGGGTACATCTATCGATAATGAACAGATGCACCGACACGGACTTCGTATGCTAGATGAATCGGTAGATGCTCCATGCTGTCGAAAAAGCCCGGAGAAAATATTTTCTCCAACTTGCAAATTGTTAAGATAATCTTCTCCTCAAGTTCAACCATGTGTTGCACAGTCAACTTAGTTGAACAAATATTCCTGAAGAATGTAGATAGTTCGGCCAACGGAACCCATACAGCAAAAGGCAACAACTCTTTCAAAGCAATGGGCAGTAATCTTTCCATAAACACGTGGCAGTCGTGACTCTTCATTCCCATTAGCTTGCGTTCATTGAGATCAACGCATCTAGAAAAATTCGACACATAGCCGTCGGAAAATCTTAAAGTAGATACCCACTTGTAGATTATTAATCTATCTTCCTTGCTCAATGTGTATTGTGCTATCGGCTTAGTTAATTGTCCACCAGCTCCCCTTTGTATCAAGTTCAGATAAGGACGCTTGCATATCTCGGCAATGTCTTGTCTTGCTTTTGGATTGTCCTTCGTCTTTCCTTTAATATCCATGATGGTATTGAAGACATTATCGAACACATTCTTTTCGATATACATAACATCAATATTATGCCTTATAAGATTATCTTTCTAATAAGGCAAGTCCTAGAAGATACTCCGTTTGGTTCAGTTATGGCTTTGTCCGAACCCATCGACACGATTGTTCGATGGATCTTCCATTACAGTGGGCATGTCCTTAACATCTTCCCAAATATCGTATCCCGACAATCTGGCAGACGGATGAGAAAATTCTTGTTTTCCAGCTCTGAACGCATCCTTGTTCTTTCTCCAAGGATGACTCGTGGGCAAAAATTGACGATGACAATCAAAGAAAGAAGTTTTTCCTCCATGCTTAAGGCGGACGCCTTACTATTTTCCATGCATATCGGACAAGACATGGTGCCGTGAGTACTCCATCCCGACAGCATACCGTATGCGAGAAAATCATTGATTGTCCACATCAGTGAAGCTCTCATCTGAAAGTTCTATTTCATGGAAATATCATAGGTCGCGATGCCGATCTCCCACAGCTACTTCAGCTCATCCACCAACGACTGTAAATATATATCGATGTTCTTCGTCGAATTTTTGGGACCCGATATGATAGCTGTCAAGAACATATAAGAAGTCTTCATACACATCCATGGTGGTAGATTGTAAGGGGTAAGAATGACTGGCCAGCAGGAGTATTGAGATCCCGACTGCCCGAAAGGGGCGAAGCCATAAGAACTTAGCGCCAGACGTACATTTCTAGGCTCTGCAGCAAAATCTGGATGACGCAAATCGAAATATTTTCACGCCTCTCCATCCGAAGGATGTGACAATTCTTCATCGTCCTTTATGCGTTCTTCGTTGTGACACGTCATGTGTTCTGCTGTATTCTGAGACATATACATCCTCTGCAAGCGCTTCGTGATCGACAAGTAATGCATATACTTGTAAGGACGTCGTTTTCTAGTTGACTTTCTTTTTCCCCTGACTGGCTTGTAACGATCCGTATTACAGAAGCTGCAACTTTCTATGTCCTCGTTCTCCTTGTAGTACAACATGCATCCATTGCGACAACAATCTATCTTCTCGTACCCCAGTCCCAGTTGTCGGACCATCATCTTCGACTTGTAAAAGTTTTTTGGAAGCTCTTTTGATTCCTTCGGTAATACTCCTTGATTAGTTGTATAATCCGATCATAGCAAGTTTGTGGCAAGTTAAAATCAGACTTTATGTTCAACAACCGCATCGTCACTGACAGTACGGAATGAGGCTCACAACCAGGATATAGAGAAGTTTCTGCATCCTGAAACATATCATAGAACTCATTCGCCTCGGGATTAGGATCCTTCGGATCAAAATTAGGCCATGTCGCATCGTACACCATATCTCGTGCAAGGTTCTGCAGGTCTCCATAATTAACAGAGTATTCGTCGTCTTCGATAACAAAATCCGTTGCAGCATTATCATCAAAAGCATAAGTAGCAGCATTCGCAACCTGTCTTTTCGAAAATAGTTCACCTTACGATGACCACAGGCCGTAATCACGTACGAAACCCTTACGGGTCAAATGATCTCTCACAGTCACCACTTCTTCGTAACGTCTATTGTGACAATTATGACATTGACACTTGATTTTGTTACCGTCCATGTACTGAGCTTTGCTCATGGCAGACTTAAGAAACACTTCCACGCCTGCCTGAAAATCGTTACTCACACCTATTATGCTCTCATGTTGTCGTTTGTACATCCATGTACGATCAACGAAATAACGATCCATCACAGATTGGATGTGAAAATTTGTATCGTAAGACAAACTAAACAGAATTAGTATATAATCATGTAACTGGTGGATCCGCTGGTATATAGGCCGATAGTTCGATACTGATACCGATACCGATAGTGTGATACCGATACCGATAGTTCGATATCGATAGTGCGATATCGATACCGATAGTACGATACCGATAGTTCGATACCGATACCGATAGTTCGATACCGATACCGATAGTTCGATACCGATACCGATAGTTCGATACCGATAGTCCGATATCGATAATTCGATACCGGAACCGATAGTGCGATACCGATAGTGTGATACCGATACTGATAGTGCGATACCGATACCGATAGTTCGATACCGATACCGATAGTGCGATACCGATAGTTCGATACCGATACCGATAGTCCGATAGTCCGCTAGCGATACCGATAGTTCGATACCGATACCGCTAGTTCGATACCGATACCGATACCGATACCGATAGTCTGATACCGATAGTTCGATACCGATACCGATAGTGCGATACCGATAGTTCGATACCGATACCGATAGTCCGATAGTTCGATACCGATACCGATAGTTCGATACCGATACGAATAGTTCAATACCGATACCGATATTCCGATACCGATAGTTCGATACCGGAAAAAATTCGACGCTAAATAGTGGTAGCTAAATATTCGACGGTAATCCGTCGGTAATCCTATACCAATACAACACTAAACCTATATGAAATCAAGCCTCATTCAATTACTAACTATTATACAACATAACATACACATACAACTCATATGGAACATCTACACCAGCTAGTATAGGACACATAGCCTATAACCAAAACACATAGTTATGTGACAAGCCACACATCTATGTTACATAGCTAACACCCAAAACCAATGTACATCCTACACTAGCACATAAACACAATCTGCATATATATATATATATATATATATATATATATATATATATATATATATATATATATATATATATATAGGGAAAGAGGGAACCAATGTACATCCTACACTAGCCCCCCGCAGCCCTCGCCGCCCCCCGTAGCCCCCGCCACCCACAACCCCCCCCCCCCCCCCCCGCCGCCGCCCCCCGCAGCCCCGCCACCCACAACCCCTCGCCGCCCCGTCCCCCCCCCCCCCACCCCGCTGCCCCCCCCCCACACACACACAGCCCCGCCACCCACAACCCCTCGCCGCCCCCCGCCACCCACAACCCCTCCCCCCCCGCCGCCCCCCCCGCCACCCACAACCCCCCCCCCCCCCGCCGCCCCCCGCCACCCACAACCCACCCATCCCCCGCTGCCCCCCATCCCCGCCACCCCCGCAGCCAACGACGCCCCAGCTGCCCCCCCGACCACCGAGAGAGAGAGAGCGGGGGGGATTACCTTCAGGAGAGAGAGAGAGGAGAGGACGCCGATCGCCGAGAGCCGCGGAAGAGAGAGAAGAGAAAGAGAGTAAAATTTGGGGGGAATAAAAAGTTCTCCCCGTCGTTTCAATTTAAGTCTGGGTCGTATATTTAGCGACGGACTAGCGACGGATATTATCCGTCGCTACGCCGACGCTATATTGAAAAACTGCCGACGGACTATCCGTCGCTACGTAGTCGGCAATTTATCCCGCCACTTCTCCTAACATTTTTCGCCAAATAGTCGACTGCATAGCGACGGATAAAAATTCGTCGCTATATCTCCGACGTCATAGCGAGGAACTCGCGACCTTTTCTCACCCTTAAAATAAAAATAAAAAAATATCGGCTAATCGTCGGTACTCCCTCGGTAATTTGTCGCAAATTCGTCGCTAATTACGACGGAAAGAATCCGTCGCTAAACAGCCGTCGCTAATTGACTGTATTTTGGTAGTGTATAAACGAATCTGATATTCATTTATCACAATATCTTATTGTATATGAAGAGCAACTGCAATGTATTGCTCTTGTCTCATTAGATCATTACATTTCTTCAATGACAAATTATGAGCACTATTAGCCACACCAACATGGAAATCTAACCTCTATATTTTATCCCAAGCAGAAAAACCATTAATTACAAAAGTCCTATTACCATCTTGATTGCCAAATTGATCCCTAAACAAATAACACACAAACAATATGCTTTGTCTTCTTTACACTATACTCCAACCAATTAGCTAGCACATTGATCAAACCAAACCGGAATAAATCGGCAACATTTATTTTCAATTATTTTCTTGAAAAAATTATGGCCAGGGGTTGACAAGACCCTTTTAGCAAATAAGCTCTTATAATTTCATCAACTTGGTTTGAGTGATATTCATAAATCTTTTTTCTTCCTGCTGGATTTGAAGGGAGGCTATTCATATCAACAATTTCTTTCCTAACTGAAGTTAAAGAAAAAGGATGTTGAGTACTATTAGATGCAACCCCTCTCCTGAACTTCCATTTGCACTTTGATGAGACAACTTATGTTTAAAAATCCTTCCATATTCAGACCTCCAATTCCACAAATCAATTCTACAAATACAAACATAGACATAATTTCTCAATTAGAGACTTCACAAATTAACAAATTTAGTTCACATCACAGAAAAAGTAATCTAACTTCCCTACAAAAATATAAAATAATTTTGACCTAAAATAATTTTGATCTAACTTGATTTTGACCTAATTTGATTTTAATATTTTTCTTTGCAGGTTGCTACTCCAACGTTGACATTTCTTCCAACAGCTCCGTGACCTCCGTCCTTCACTCCTCTGGCAGCTCCGACAGGCGACAAGCTGGCAGCTGCTTTCTAATTATTATTATTTTTGGGTCGGCGGATGTAAGAGAAAGAAGAGGGGGCTCGGGCGTTTGTGTAAAGAGAAAGAAGAGCCCCCCCCCTCACACATCTACTACTGTCACGCCCCGCTCCCGTAGGAGCGATCGTCCTCGCTAAGGCGTGATGCCGCGCGGGCCTAGGTTGCGCCCGTGCAAGGCTAAGTCCAGAAACGGCCGATTTGAGCTAGGCCACAGAGTCGCACAGAGTGTCCCCATTTGCAGCAGAAAGTAAATGAACACAAATTGAAGCGAATTCAACTCTTTATTGATATTTAAGAAGTTTACAAGCGGCGCTAGGCCGATATTACAAATCGCTCAAGCTCTCTCTCTGAAATATAAAAGGCGTGCCAAGTGGCTTACAAGATGGAATGATTCATGGCGATGTTCCGATACATTATGTCATGTATAGGGTGCTTCAGCTTCTTGCAACGTCCCAAGGCCCCGAATGTTGGCTCCGCGCCTTAACACGTTCGATGGAAGCTCCGCACCCGCCGGCGTCTCCTGCATCCTGCAAGCAGACTGTGGGGTTATCAGTACATTGTTATGCACTGGTGGGGAGGCTAGCTCGCCCATAATGCTATCATTACCAAACACGTTCCATTCACTTTTGTGCATCTCTATCATTCATTGTCTTTCTAATCTTGCCTTAGGATCAATTTTATGGCATATGTCATAACCTATCCCGTGTTGCCAAATTCAAGTGTCGCATGGAAATATATGCACGACTTACCCATACTTACCGTCCGGTCTTCCCTGTCCAACGTAAACCAAGTTAGTCAACAATTCATATGAAATAACTTAACGTAGTTCATGAAAGCATTCAATGTAAAGTGTGTGTCCTTGCCTCGGGTTCTAGCATATCGTAGGCACGTTTTCTAACTCATTTGCTCGAAGTACTCTTGATCATTTTGTGTGTTATATTCAAGCCTATTCCGAAGGTGCTTTGTACAGTTAACTTAGACTACTTTGATTTCAATGCAAGGACTTGCATGTGGATTGCCACCAGCAAAGCCCACTTAAATCTATATGCACCGGTCGCTGGCATCACAAGCCATTTTGGACACTTCCAACCGTGGTATTTCTCAACTTAGCGTAGGGTGAGGACTGGCACACACCCCGTTAGTCTCTTGAAATACCTCAGCACTTACGTCCCCCGGGTGGCCAAGTCCGCACCCAGGCATGCCCGTAAGCCTCGACTTGGTCCGCCTAGGCCGGCCATGATCCTCCCTTTGATCATGCCGCGGAATCCGTATCACCCGTGCACGGGTCCGTCCACGACCATTTCGTATTTTATCGTCATAGGCTAACCCTTAGCCACAATGCGTTATCGACCAGGTTGGCGTCCGTGCAGCGCGGGTAGCAAGCCCCGTTGTACGTGCCCGTCACACCTGTCGCTAACCATTTCTTTCCTTCTTATCTTTTATTCAATCTTTCTTTTCTTTCTTTCACTTGTCCATTCGTTTCGTTGGTTCATTTTCGTATTCATCCATTCGTTGATTCATTCATTCACTCGATTATTCGTTCATTCTTTCATTTATACATTATGCAACTTCCCATACGGGAGTCGTCTTGGCGACCCATCGGTCCCATAGTCTTTCAATGTTGCTAAACTCTTCTCGGAA
Organism: Iris pallida; assembly: GCA_029216955.1. Classification (NCBI taxonomy): domain Eukaryota; kingdom Viridiplantae; phylum Streptophyta; class Magnoliopsida; order Asparagales; family Iridaceae; genus Iris; species Iris pallida. The sequence continues at coordinate 24,466,788 of JANAVB010040218.1, read as the reverse complement.
CGACTATGTTGATAGTCTTCCCGTTTCATTGTTGTAAACCAATCATTGTTTTCATTGTTTGAACGCATAAGGGACTTGAACGTAAGCTTGTGCCTTAGCACGAGCGTGGAGCGCGGTGCGAGAGTTCTCCTATATTTTCCATGTTCCTTTCCATATTCTATACAAGCATACAAGATGGGATTAATCCCTTAGCTAGGTGCGTTGGGTCATTTATTAGCATGCGCGGTGTTATCGCCTAGCGATTTCAGTGATAGTGTCCGTATTATTATGTGTCTAGGCTAAGCAAAGACGGGTTCATCGGAGCCACCCACCTTAGCGATGTTCGCATCGGCCGAGCGATACTCCGAGCGCGCCTTTGAAAGTCTAAGTCTGGATTCATCTTGACGGACCAATGTAAGCCTTGTATCAATTCTTCGTCAGGTCGATGCCAACTCTTCTGGTCGACGGCTCGTTTGAGTCATTGCACTTGCCGTTTGAATCGGCGTTCCGCTAGGGCGGAGCGGGTCATTACAACTACTCCAGTCTTAAAAAAATTATTTTTTTCACTAGGGGCCAGCCCCCTAGTGCACTACATGTGTGTCCGCCTCTGCTGACCATCATCATCATCATCATCGACCGCACTCTTCCATGGAGTAATTTTGGTAAAAATAGTAAGGATATATTTTATTTTTAACTATATATTATGTAAAAAAATAATTTTAGTATTTTAAAATAATGAAAGTATATGCTAATTTCCATATCTTGTCGTACGGACCTTGGTTCGCGACTATACATGTGTCGTCCGATCTGCAACGTCGAACTACCCTTGCGAGGGTATTTTTAGCAATTTTGTAACATTTTTTCGAAACGTCATCTGTGGGCTCTGCAAGTCGTCTAGTTTAGATGGGTTTGCATTCGGTAGCTTGTATTGCAAATTCGAGGGTACAGATTGGTATCGTTCTGGTACTTTTGTCATATAACTTTTCTCCTTTGGACATATACTAAATTAAAAAGTAAATTTTGAATCCGATCTAACCTAAATAGTAGTTCAGTTTAAATTAATTACATAAGTTTAATTCAATAAAATGGTCTTGAGGTCAGCCATGTTAGCCATATGATATATTATATTTTCATTATGATATTTTCTTCTTCTTCTTTTTCAGAAAACATGATTCTTCTTTATTATATAGACATTATGTAGATGATAATGTAGGATGTCGTTAATGACATTCCTAAAATGTTATCTTGCACTCCTCTTTAACTTTTCTTTAATTTTTAATCTTTCAATTCCAAATATGTCCCTATGTTAACATTATTAGCACTCCTAAAATGTCATCTTGCACTCCTCCCTCAATATAATGTACAAACTAATGTCAGATTTAATGCAGGGGTAGATTTTAAATTTGAATGATAAAAAAATTAAAAAGGAATGCATGATAACATTCTAGGAGTGTCAATAACAGCACCCATAATATCTTACACTATATAATGAGTCTTCAAAACGGCTAAAAAGTGAGCCGTCTAAGTCGTCATTATATCACTGTCCATTTTATTTTAAAAAAAATTTTTTTTATAAAAGTTGTTAAAAAAAAAGTTTAAATTTGTCAACATGGAGAATCGAACTCAACCAAACAAGAAAAATACATCACACCTTAACCACATAAGTTCGAAGAGATATTTGACTATAGTTGGATACTATTCTTATTATCAGTTATTATACGTGCATTCATATATTGCATTGGATATCCTTAACAGATCCGACCCATTAAGACCCCTCTCACCCTTAAATTCACAACTCAGTAGCCACAATCGCCTCCGAGCCGCCAAACCGAGTAGCATTAGATCACTGCACATCCAAACCCATTAATTTTTCTTTGGAAGCCTCGCGAATATCAGGTTCATTTCAGGTTTCTTTCTTCTTCTTTTTTTGTTTTGAATTTATTTTCTTATATATATATATATATATATATATATATATATATATATATATATATATATATATATATATTTTTTTTTTTTTTTTTTGAATTTATTTTCTTATATATATATATATATTTTTGAATTTATTTTCTTTTATATATATATATATATATATATGTATATATATATATATATATATATATGTGTGTGTGTGTGTATCATACTTTGAGAATAATGGTTAAGACACGGCGATACGGACACGGCGTGTCGTACTGGTGCGTTATGGAGTTTCAGCGCTTAAGATTTATTTATGTTATAGTAAGATCAACAACACCCAGGCCTCCTTCAATCGTATGAACAACTTTGTTCTAAATGCGGAAAAGTACAGTTATTAGCTCTCTCTTGGCCATCGATATGCACCGGTCGTTCATTTCTGTTTGAATTTTTGTTCAAGATTATGTGACCCCATTTATTTATTTATTTTTGAGATGTCCGGCATTACGTAGGAGACTTTGTGCATGTTGTATTGCATACCTTTTAGGCCCATTGTTTAGGCCCATTGTCCCCAACTCCCACCATTTTTTTAATAAGTGGAAGGAATAATACACCACATGGCTCCATCCACTGATCTTCTGCCACCTAGGCGGAGTAGTCTTATGTCTCTATTCGGTAACCACACGGGTCACTCTCTAGAAGCTGACCCTATTTATTTATTTATTTATTTATTTATTTATTTATTTATGGGTAATTAGTACTGTTTGGCTACCGAATTGCGGGTGGCCCATGATACATGTTGGTTCTATTTAAGATACGTATATATTGGTGCCCCTTTAGTCTTTGGGTCATCCCCCAGCCTCTGCCCTGGCCAGGCTGCCCCTGCTTCCAAGACACATAAGACAAATTTCTTTCATCCTATCCTCAATTGGCACTATCCCACCTCTCATGAATACACTCGTTTCTTCTCTTAGCTTCAATATATTGCCACTCATTTATCTTATTATTCTCGTATCAACTACATATTTATTCTTTGGATATGTTGTTTCTTAATTGGCCGACAATCCGGTCCATATGCTGGTCATATAACTGTCTTTAAGGAATCTTATTTCTTTTAACTTCAAGTGTATCTTACAATCACACACACTTTCTAGAACTCACCTAGTTCAAATCTTTAACCACCTTTGTTCAGTCTTATGAACAACATTTCCCTCAATTTCAAGATCGTGATGAATGCTTGATCCTAAATACCAAAAACATCATTCTTAGCTATCAATTGCCCCTCAATATGGGCTACACATTCATTTCTTTTATAATTTTTGTTGAAGCTACACTCAATATACCCCGTCCCCCGTCCTACTAATTATAAAAACTTCGATCATGAAAGTTCTCTCTACAATTATATTTTAAAGGCTAGCCCTTCTTTGCCATTAGCAACTAACTCAATATTATCAGCTAATAGTTGTATTCTTTAGATACAAGTCCCTTGACACTACTCTATTTTCAGTAATTTGACATGAGTTCCTTGAATCTTATTATTTGGTTAAGCCATCCCTTACCACCAAATTATAACCAATACTAGTTATAAGGTTAAAGTTGTCTCCGTCAAGGTACCTCTAATTCAAAGAGGTAATAATCAAATTAGCTTCCCTCTCTTTTGGATAATGCTTCTGTTTATGTCTATCTTATCCGCTTGCTACTTTTCCTGTTGTAGCTTTTTTGATAGGATTGTTTTCGATAGGATTGTTTGGAAAGATGGGTTGGTTCATTGAAGATAGGTGTGTAGTAAAACCTAAGTAGACCAATTTGCTTTTGATCTTAACAAAGTTTAGATATCACCTAGACCATTTTAAATATGGTACAAATATTATTTTTTTAATCCAAATTCTCCTAATACTATCAAAATTTAGATTTTAGAATAACATCTGAAATAGTATATGAACCCTTTAAGATCATATATACATTTGTAGTATTAGTAATATACAACCAAATCGGCGTCCGTGTCTAGTACGTACTTAGATAGTATTTGGACTGAATCCAGCCTTTTCTTTTTTGGGTTCATTGTTGAATCGGGTTTAATCTGTGTCCAGACTGTATCCAGTTGTATGCAAACATATCCGACCGTATCCATGTCATATCCAGACATATTCGAGCATATCCTGCCGAATGGATGCTGCATCCATACGTAACCTGCTCCAATACGTACTAGACACAGGCACGAGGGGTATGTTGAAGATACATACCAGCTGATTAGGAGTATGTTGAAGATACGGAGTAGTTAGATATTTTTGGTCAACAACTCAACATGGAGACTAGATTATGTGCTTTACAACTTTCTTGGAATTTTTGAGTTAGTGTTGACAAGATAATATAATAAGAAACAAGCTTCATATGGTGGGATATCAACTTATCAAATATGGTACCAAAAGGATGTTTTAGGTTATAAGTTGACCAATTATTTTCCATGGTTGAGGTTGGACCCCTATCGATTATTTCATCTCTTTTTTAGTACCGTAGGTATCTCTTGTTGTCCATGAACTATTTTCTCATTGCTTTCGTCTTTTTGGTTGCAGTTTCATTTTATACACTATGTTTTCATTCTACTAATTTTTAAACCTTGGATTCAAAAATCAATTCTATTTTAAATCTTCACGGCTCTCATCAAATAACACAATATCATTGACGAACATATACACCATGGGACCTCATCACTGAATAATCTTAGTAGTAGTATTTTCATACGTTCCTAACACAAAGAGGCAACGTCTTAAAATTGATCCGTAATGTAACCTAGTGGTGATGTAAAATGGTGCAGTACCTCCTCCAGTTGTACCTCCTCCGGTTGTAACTACATAAAAAAATATCTTTTATAACAAAATTTTTTTGTACTCTTTGTATAATGTAAAATCATTCTTTTGTTGTATTTTGTGAAACTCCTATGAAAGCAAGGTTTAGTGTATAATCTATAATAGTTTTCGAATTTAACATCCTAAAAAAAGGGTAAAAGAATGCCATTCTTTATTTGTAAGTTTTGTAAGTTCAATTCTACCTAAATTTCTCCTTGGTTGCTAGATTTTCATGTTCGACTTAACCCCCATTGAGAATGATCCTTGTTGATGGTGTTCTTGCTCTTTTTTTCTTGTGTAAACCCTAGATCTTGAGAATCCAACATGGGCATTATAATGTTGGTCCACTGCCACCATTGTGTGAAACTCTCTATATTTACTTTCAGACTTCGTCAAAATATAATATGGAGTCTGTATGAAAAAACTCAAGTTGTTTAAAAACTCTCTATATCCAACTCAAGTATGTAGTGTCATAATAAAGGGCTTCCATCTGCTACAACTTGAGTTGGTAACATATAGACTTAGGGGCTGTTTGGTATGCAGAAAAAAAAAAATTATGTCCGGTAAAATTTGGGATGGGAAAATAATTGCCATGTTTGATTTGTCCCATTCAAATTTATTCCTAGGAATTAAGGATGACTGGGTAAATTATTTACCCATGGAATATGGGAAACCTATTCCCTAGCAAATAGGTGGTTATATTTTTTTCACCTGGAAATAAACTCAACTAAAAAAATAAATTATTTACCATTTTGCCACTGATTTTTTTTGTTTAGAACCCGATAGTCTCTCTCTCTCTCTCTCTTCTTCTTCGTTCTCTCTCTCTCTCTCTCTCTCTCTCTCTCTCTCAAGACTCTCTAGAGCTCGGATCTCTCTCTCTCTCTCGCTCGGATCTCTCTCTCGCGCTCGGATCTCATCTCATAGGTATGGATTTCTATTTATTCGATTTTTTTTTGTTTTTTTGGTCAATTTTCTGTCAACTTTTTTACGATGTTGTTTTGGTTGCTAGATAAATTATATATTGTGTTTAAAATTTAGTTTTTTTAGGGATTTGGTGATTAGGGTTTGATTTGAGATTTGGATAATTTTTTTAGGGATTCGGTAGAGGAATTTTGGATAAGTAATTATAGAAATCATATATATTGATGGAATATGTCTGCTGATTTAAATCAGCTTCTTCCTTGATCTCGATTGGTTGTTTAAATTTGATGTCTATGACATGTTTGATGAAATGTCCGTTTGCCCATTGGTAAAGCTCATGTAATGTGTGGTTATAAAAATGTTCTGATACATGTTGAAAATGAAAAATGAGCTTTGTTGTACTCTTTTTCTTGTACTCTTTTGAAATGAACAATGTTCTGATACTTTATTAAATAGCTTAGATATCACATTCCATTATACATCTGCTACTATATTAAACATTGTGTAGCAGCACTTTGCTGTACTCTTTTTTTTCAACTTTCCATTTTATCTTGTGATACTCTAATGAACTGTACGACCATTCTTCTAAAACATTATGTAGCAGATTTTTTTTTTTTTTTGGAATGGTAGGAACATATGGGGTTGTGGCAGTTGCATGATACTATAGTGAACTGTATGGCCATTCCATGTTTTTTTTTGGAATGGTAGGAATGGCATTTTGCTTGTGTGCAGGAACATACTTGTGTCATTGACATTGATGCATGCTTCTGGGTTATTTTGTGGGTTATGTTGTGTGCAGGAATGGTAGGAATGCAAAAGCTTTGGTTAGCTAGCTTCTGATGCATACCAATTCTCTGTCATTGACTTCCTCCTAATATTGGGATAAATTGTTGCTACTATATTAAACCTCTTTGTTGATTGATCAGGATATACATATTTTTGTGTGATCATTTCCTACATGAAATTGTTTTTTATTTGGTAGATACGAAAATGATTGTCACCGCTATCAAATATAACAATTTTTTTTTTCATTCAAACATCTCTCCATGTGAGTTTGAAGAATAATGTATTCCTGGAAATTTATTTATGGTACCAAATGCATGTATTATATATACTCGGGAATAAATTATATATACCCGAAAATATTATGTTATGTGCCAAACGTGGTAATAAAGAATATCCGGAAATATGATGCCTTGAAATAAAATTCCTTGGAATATAGAATTCCTGGCTATTTAGTATTCCGCGTACCAAACGGCCCCTTATATGTTGGGCCTTCTTATGAGTATTTGATACTTAGTTTATTTGTATTTTGAGAACTGCAATTCATATTCTTATGCACACTATGTAAATGCAGTTATACTGAAGCAGCAGATACTAGAATATGGTGATCGGTTACACCAAACTGACGAGGTATATTGGGTTCAGTAAGGCCAATGGAGTGTCAGGTATAAGAGGGTTCGCGGTTGGCAGCAAGTCGAAGAAAGGTTCGAAAGGTGGAGCCGCGGATGCTCCTAAAGCTTCAGCCCTCACGAAAGAGATGAAGAGCTCAACAGTCTTCGGAGCCAATATCCTCAAGGACGGCACTGACCCCAAGATACTGCCGGATTCTGAGTACCCCGACTGGCTCTGGCACTTGCTCGACAAGCGACCTCCGTTGAGTGAGCTGCGACGGCAGAAGATTGAGACTCTTCCCTATGAAGGCCTTAAGCGCTTTGTTAAGCTGGATAACCGGGCACGGATCAAGGAAAATAATGCTCTCAAGGCCAAGAATTGATGTCAAAGCTGCTCAAGCCTCTCTATGCAAATCCTGTTTTGTTATTGATGCAAAAGGATGAAATGGGTCTGGTTGTGTCTATTGTAGTGGTGTTGTCTACTACATTTAGGAGAGAACAACTATGTTATGCTTGCTTCTTCCTTTCATAACAAGTGTAGTAACTCATATAATTCTCCTGGGTATGTAACTGCTCGTCTCAAACTTTATTTTCATGCCTACTTTCTTAACATCTATACTTCCACTAGATTGATTTTGTAACTGGATGCTGCCTTAGCAGATCATTGCCCCGGCAACCTACTCCGCGGCGAAGCTGACCCCTCCTCCTGCCTCCTCTCTGATATACTCTCAGTCGTTTGCTCCTGCCACTCCCTCTCCGACAAAATCATCGACCTCCTCGTCCACAAGACCCTCCTCTTCGTTGTCACCTCCATCTCCCTCCGCATCCACGGTGACTGCCTCCTCCTTCGCATTCCCCTTCTTCCTCGCAGAGTCGCAGCGGTGGGAGATGCCGGTGGAGGCGAGGGTGGCGGGAGCCCGAAGAGAAAATTATAGAGAGAGAGTGAGAAAAGAGAGAGAGAGAGAGAGAAATATAACTCTGAAAAAAAAAAGCTTTTAGATGCTCTCTGAAAGCTGTGTTTAAACTACTTTCCCCCCAAAAAAAGGCTAAATTATAACTTTGTACCATCAACTATTCCAGTTTTTTCAACTTGATACCCTCAACCTTTGATAGCTACTAACTTAATACCATCTCTCAAATAATATTGTCATCTCTCAAATAATATTGTTCAACTTACTTTCCTCGCACTCCCCTATTAAATTTTCTATTAAAAATATAAAATTATTAAACTATCCCCGCCCACGACCACCCACCCCACCTCCCTCACAACCCCCCTCCAGTTGTGCGTCCTGCCGCTCCGCAACCCATGTGGCCTCCGGCTGCTGCTACTGCCCACTGCTGCGACTCCCCCACCCAACCCCGACTCCCCCACCCAACCCCCTCCCCCCCAATTCGGGCTGCCAACGCCGGAGAAAGAGAGGGGGGCTGTGGAAAAGAGGGGGGAGGAGAAAGGAAGAGGGATAATTTTGTCATTTCACATCTCCGTTTAACATCGTTATGACAAGAGCAGAGGGAGGGTATTAAGTTGGTACCTATCAAAGTTGAGGATATTAACTTGAAAAATGGAAAAGTTGAGGGTATCAAGTTGTAATTTAGCAAAAAAAAAAAAAAAAAAAAAAAAAATCAAATGTTACTTTATGAGATGTTAGAACCAAACACTATATTTATCCCATTTTGGTTTTTAAACTCATAAAGCTGAGTTATGAATTACAACCAAACATCGGTCCCTTCTTCGTTCCCACCTCTTCCTGAGCAACGCCCTGAACAGCATTGTCAACAACAGAAGTATCCATCCACCTGTGAGGATCCTTCTTGTTCCTCCTCTTGAAAGCTAACCAGATTTTGCATCATCTTCTTGTTCATGCCATGCTCTATATGTGGCTAGTACGCAATGGGTGCTGTGCCGAAGGCATGGACTCCTGTATGATATGAATGAAGGCTGCTGGAATAGAGCCCAAGGAGTCCATGGTGCACACACCCACACCTCTCCCGCAGTTCGATCCGAGACCGTCCACATAGCCAAGAAAGGTTATACACCTCATCGTTGACCAAAAGGGCCAGCTGAGTTCAGTGAACCAAAAGGTATTTGTAACTTGAAATTTGGAATTTGAGGTAGACATAATTTAAATTCAGCTTTTCAATAGTAGGATGCATTTACAAGAAAAAATGTTATGGTTAACTAATAATATATATAAAAAAATTATTTTTAACAAAATATTATCGTTAAATAATTATATATTTTAATTCATAAATAAATAATGATCTAATATTATGGTTTGCTCGTGGTAGTAAATATATATGGTTAATTAATAATCATAAAATATTAATTATTTAATTTATAAAATAGTATGGTAAACTAGAAATTATAATTACTAAAAAATTATGATTAGTGTGAATAACATTATTTATTAGTTAATTATAAATTTAAATTAATTAATTATTTTAGTTTTTATTTAAATATTATAATTAGATAATAATATAATAGTACATTTTAATTCACTATCTATTTAAATTTAGGGTTATTTACTAATAGGGTCTCATATAATATGTGATATTAGGATTTGAGTCTCCAAATTGTCCAGCATTAGAATTTGGGTCTCCAAATCACTGTTCGCTAGCCTACGTGAACAGTTATTTGGAGACCCAAATACTAACGTCGAACAATTTAGAGACCAAAATCCTGATACCAACTATTATGTGAGACCCTATTACTAAATAGCCCTTAAATTTACAAATTCCTATATATATATATATATATATATATATATATATATATATATATATATATATATATATATATATATATATATATCCTAACAACTTATTCATATTATTATTTATATTAATTAAAATAAAATGTTCATATATAAAATATTAACCAACTATTAGTTAATCATTAATTAAATTATTAGTTAAATAATTGTTAATTAGTGTTAAATAATTATTTAATAGAACAATAAAAATTATTTAAAAAATAAATCCAACATTCTCCCAAATCCTGATTGGATAGGAGAACATAGAATAACCTCCACATCCTAGTTTTAGATGTGGAAAACAATCATTACCCACTTTCCAAATCCGACTTAACCATAGGATCCCGTAAATTTGGCATAAAATTCTCGAAATCTTCAAATCCCTGACTAGTTCCTGTTTACCAAACATTTTGCTAGAATGTTGTGCAAACATTAATTATATCTGGGCTTATGCATCAAATGACCCGGCTCTCTACTATCTATTCAATCACTATTTTGTTAGTCAGGGACACGAACCAATCTGGCCACTCCACTCACTAGTCAGTAACAAACATTTCCCATTATAAATATGTGGACATACACGCTCAGTAGTTTGAGGAAAGGATATAGAACATATTACATGTACAAACATATCCAGCTACTTTCATGAATCCTGCCTTACATTTTCGTTAAACTGAGCTGGGGAAAAAAATGGCTCGGTAAGTGCGCTGTGAGCTCTCAGAAGCTTGTAAGAATCAGGTGTAACAAACACAAGCATTGTATACAGAGCTTTCGGCCAAAAGCACAGCAAGACGAACCCAACTGTCGCGATTCAAAGCTTTGGTTCTACTCGAATGATGTTTAGACTCGCAGGGAATCACGGTTTGCTCGGCTCAGCTGCAGGAACCTTCACAGGGTAGCTTGATAGATCTGTGTCGATTAATAGTGAGAGATCGTACGGCTGTGCTGCTGAAGCAGATGCTTCCTTGAGCAATGAAGACTTTATAGCTTCCAGGTCCTGTGATGTGCTTGATACCGTTGGGCTATTGGTACCTGACGTTGAGACACTTGACAGCTGTATATCATCAAGCCTGCCCCCATATTTGGTCCTCCTCACTGCATCCATTTCATGACCTGTTGGCACAAATGTACGAGATCGATATTTTCTCGCTCCCTCATCGCCCTCGGTGTTATTGTAAAGCACGTACTCATGATAAGTTGGGGCAAACTGTCACACAACGTATGGACAAATGTCGTCAGTTGTAACACAATTAAAAAAAAAAAGACATTAGCATTTCAACAAGTTTTGGATGATCACCTGGTGAACTGTGTCATGATAGAAGTCATTGAACTTCACAGCATGAGCAAGACTTCCTGTCAAACCTCGAGATGGACCAATATTAGCACCTGCGTACTCCTTATAAGGGAAAGCATAAAAGTGGCCAACTGCTGCAGCAAGCATTTCAATGCACAGAATAAAATTTTGAAAATCAGCAGCTTCTTCTGCATTTTTTATAAAACCAGATTTGGCGGCAAGAAAAACCAATACACCCTGCATAGTGAAAAGAAAAAAACTGTTTACATAGAGAATTAAATGTCGGATGAAAAGGAGATCGTTTCAAAATAGTGGTGGAAGATATATATATATATATATATATATATATATATATATATATATAGGGAGCGGATCAAAATATATATATATATAATATATATATAGGGAGCGGATCAAAAGCCCCCCAAAAACCCCCCTCTCTAATTCGTAATATTAATGTTAATATTAATGTTAATATTAATGTTAATATTAATTTTTTTTAATTTTTTTACATATTAATGTTAATGTTAATGTTAATATTAATTTTAATGTTAAGTTTAATGTTAATTTTAGTATTTTATGTTAATATTAACATTAATATTAACATTAATATTAACATTAACATTAATATTAACATTAAATTACGGATTAGAGTGAGGGGGGTTTTTGGGGGGCTTTCGATCCGCTTCCATATATATATATATATATATATATATATATATATATATATATATATATATATATATATATATATTTTTTTATATATATATATATATATATGAAACCATCTGGGATAATGTTAGACAGGAGATAAGTACTACTTCGAGGTATGTGAGTCATCAATTTTATTAACATCAATTGTTCTTCCACATGGTTGGAGCTCTTTCTACCAGGATGATCTTGACAGGATAAGGCATCGAGGTTGTAATGAAATGCATGCATTAAGCAGGAGTGTAATAAGTTTTTGAAATTTCAAGCTGAATACATGCATCAAGTAAAAATGCATATATACTTACACGCATTCTCAGAATTCTTGACTAGAACCATATTTCTAAAAATGTATATTCTAAGATGTCAAAGAAACCTAAATCAAATCTTCATATAAGCATCCTTTCACATGAGAAGCAATTAGGTTTACGTGGTCCATACCTTTTAAGACGGATGGATAAAAATAGTACCAAAAAAAATCATGTGCAATTGTTATCTATTTCACGACCCACAATTTAAGTGAAGAGGCAGGAATGAGAATTATAAACAAGGGGAGTTTTGAACAACCTACGACATAAAGATTGTAGGCACTTGACATCCCATCCGCTAGATATCAGATGTATATAAGTCATAATTAAGAAGCCTCTGAATAAAAGAATTACTGAATGTGATTTAGATAGATTATCCAAAATGGAACTATTGAGAGAAGCAGACATTTATGCACATCAACGCCATTAAATGGATTACTAGTATATTTAGAATCTCAGATAGAGTGAGATGCTCAATGATTTTTCTGTAGCTGCAGCACAAAACCTTCATAAGATACTGTCTTATTCTTGATCACATGTAATCCACACGACATATTTACACCCGCACGAAACCAAGAATAACATAGAAGAATGGAAGAAATATTCTCCCAATCTTGAAGCAGATATTCCGCTAAGATAATCAATCCAAAGACTTAAAACTTTTCAACATCTTGTAAACTTAAAACCTAGCATTGTGATTCCTCAAATTTGGAGGAAAAAAAAATGCAATTGTGGAAATGTAGCCTCCCTACAACCTCCTGCAAGTTATTTTTGTGTGTGTGCATATATCAGGGAAGTTGAAAGGGCACTCATGCATTTAACAAAGAAAGACTGAGAGGTACAGAAAAAGAGATACCTGCCAATATGTAAGAAAGACAACAGATTTGATCATGAGAAACTTGGGGACTGGATTATATGGCCGTAGAAGATCTCTGCATGCTACATAGAACAAGGCAAGTGCATAGAGCGCCATTGTATAAGAGATGGTGTAGGTAATTGTAATGTATAGGTAGCCTTGGTTCACACTGAAATTTCCATCTTTGTATCTCCCTTTTGCATACAATACGAATGTAATAGCAACTAAAATGGGTTTGAGAATAACAAATTGCAAACACCCTTGCTTGCACCTCCGTATGAAGCGTCTGTTTAGAAAGACAAGCCGGTTCTCAGATGCAAAATCTCAGTTAGAACAACTATATCTACTTTAATAATAACCAATAGTTTCTGCCGAAGTTTTCCAAAGAAACTGGCCAAACTATCTGCAACAAACGGCTTCAAGGCACAAACTTACCCATCAAGTGGAATAGCAGGAAAACAGCATGTCATCAGGTACCATGAAGGTTTCAGAACTCGTCCGCTTAAGCTTACCACTACAGCACCTGCGCCTCCCACCCATGCCAGGCAGAGTGATAGGAAGTTGTAGATGACCCATGCATCATAGCTGACACAATTAAACTTAAGTTAAACATGTAGGTTTTATAGTGTGCTGCATAGACTAGTAATACTCATTCCATTGTATAGTACTTCCTTAGAAATAACTTCTAAACACAAGAAGACGAGGAGAGAAATAAGTAGGAGTGGCAATCATTTTAGGAAAGGAAAATTAAAATAAAACAAGTGCAGTACAGATAAAAAGTGTCGGCATTGTTATGTAGAACAAAAGCATCTGCATGCAACATGATTGACTTTATTTGTGACTAATATCTGAGCTGTAAACATTGACCTGGTGAAATTAGATTAAAGGAAAGACTTAGAACAGTCTGCTTCAGCACAGTCATAGGAAAGCAATGGTCATAGTTCCATGAATAGAGGATTACACATGCAGCATGGCTCTAAAAGTCTAAATTGATATAGCTCCATTGAAAGATGCCTTGCCCAGAATTTATGCTGGCTGGAAACTTGCTTTTACATGCAACATTAGTCCTTGCCAAGGAAACTAAGATGCTTTCTCAATAACTCCGGAAAATCAGTGGTAGTAAAACCAACTTACTCATGCAGTTCACCGAAGTACAGAGACAAGATCTATGATTCTATACAAGGGGGAAGATGACAAGATTTGCCAGGGAATGACATTTATCTCTGTTACAACATGACGTACAACAGCAAAATGGTAATCAGGCTTCACAAATACTTTATGCTTGCTCTCAAAGAATCAGTTGTTATTACAGTCAAATAGAGATTACTAGTCCAATGAAGAAAACACTCTCCATGTATATGGTAAAGAAATATAAAATTTGTATGACATGTTGTAACATTTACTGCATGCTCAATTGTTTAAATTGTTTGGTTCTTATTCTCAATCCACACTCCAGGTACTATTTATCAAGAATCCAGGTTATGTACTGATTATTTTTAACCTCTTTTCTATTTCCTCTTTTATAGGCATCTTAGGTGTAAAACTGATGCCAGTAATTGCACCACGGTGTCACGGACTTGGTGTTATTTACTACACTTCGACCCGTGCGTCGTACAAACTTCCTACTCGAAGACCCGTGCAAGTCTTTCTCGAACGAACTTAGCAAGATTGCTGAGTAAAGAGAGAATAGTGGAACAACAATAGAACTTGAAAGACTTCCTATTAACTTGGAGAATGCTTACAAATTTTGGTGGTGAGGAACAAATGAGCCTCCAACTTACTTATAAGGCATCAAAGGGCTTACATTAACTTTATGGAAACAGCATATTCTATGGATTATTCTAAGTCCTAGATATTTACAAGAAAGATTCTAGAACATCTAGAAAGATCATGAGTCTTCAAGAACACTCCATCTTCTGGAGGGTTCCAGAAGCTTCCAGCAAATGTCAGATAAGAGTTGGGCAGATCCGTCTCGGTGGGACGAGTCTTGTGCGTTACACTCTCCCCAACCTATGGTTTTGACGTCCTCATCAACCACGTCCGCTGAAAAACTTCTGGATCTTGTCCTCGAACTGATGTAGCGTATCAGCACGTTCCCAGCTAGACTCGCTGTGTGGCATTCCCTTCCATTTGATATTCCATTTGATAAGATACTCCACATACGGAGAAATACCTCGTCAACGAATGGTCCTTGAGTCAAGTACGGCTTCTAATTCTTTGCAGTGTTCTAAATGGCGGCCGTCTAGCCCGTCTACTCTCTCTGCACCGCTTTTCGGTAGACGGTGGAGTAGGCGGCCAACGGAGGTTGGCGGCATAGGCGGAGGTGAGGCAGCGTAGGCAAGCGCCTTGGCGAATCAATACCTAACAAGATATTTTGGCGAAAAAAAATTTGTAAGCATTATGGGCCTATAGTTCACTTTTAAAAAACTAAAACTTCATAAATCTTCGTTCTACAACTTAGTTATGCATGGAACACCCTTAAAATATGCATATTATGCACAAAAAAAATTGTGGTAAAATAGTAAAAAATGTTAAAAATGTATCGACCGCCTAGGCGGTGCCTAGACGGTAGACTCTCTTCGCCGCACACCCGCCTACCGCCATTTAGAACCTTGCTTCTTTGTCAAACGACGTAATCATGGTCGTCGTGGGTCACTTTAAAACTCCGCACTGAGGGTCCTCCAAGTCTGCATGATAAGGCTTGAGACAACTCACATGGAAGACGGGATGAATCTTCAGCTTGGCGGGGAGCTCGAACTTGTAGGCAACTTTGCACACCTTCTTAAGGGCCGGCAAGGGGCCTTCATACTTGGCGAATCAGTCCCTCGTGCACCTTGCGGAACACCTTGAACTGTTGCCGCTGAAGCTTGATCATCACCAAGTCTCCTTCCTTGTACTCGACAAGCCTTCGCTTGGCATCGGCCCATTTCTTCATCTTGTGCACGGCCTTCTCTAGAAATGCCTTGACAATGTCCGCCTAAACTTGAAGTCCGAGGCAAACTAGTGAGCAGCGAGGCTTTTGCCAGATGACCCCGTACTCACAGTGTGCGGAGCAAGCGGCTGTCGACCAATTATCAACTCGAAAGGGCTACTATGGGACGACTCGCTCCTTTAGAGATTGTAACAGAACTGAGTGATGTCCAAGTGATGAACTCGCTCCTTTGGAGATTGAGATATGTTGCATGTGTTGTAGACACTGGTATGATGATGTGTCATAGGATTTTAATAGAGCTTGCATACGGGTAAGGGTTCGCAGTCACCTCGTGTATTAAATTTGGTCATTTATTTTTAGCCCCTGAAAATTTAGAGAGCGTTTGAATAGCACTTGTGACAAAGCTAGCATGCTACTGCTGCACTGCATGGCTTTTGAGTATGCAGCAGATCGGATCCTAGGGCCTACCTAAGATCATTGCATATATGTTTACAAATGTCTAAAGATAGAACTTCGATACTTGGCAGATCAGGACATGATATCTATAATGCTTCTGCACTTCCAGTTCATTTGTTTTATTCTTAATATATATGCTTTCATAAAGTAGAATATTAGATAGGATTTCCTACTTACGAGTCGTGGACCGTTCACCCATTTATTCATACATTGCTTCAAAAGTAGAGATTTGAGGTCCTATTGATCATTTAGCATAATAAGCGACTAGAGTGTTGGTACTCGTCAATACCACTTTTCTATTATGCAAGTAATTGTTTTTTTATATAGTTAAGTTTCAAAGTTGGAACTCTTCTTATGTATAATGTTGTAGAGTAATTGTTTGCTTTATATAGTTAAGTTTATTAATTGGAACTCTTCTTATGTATAATGTTGTGGATAAGTACGGTTGGAAGATTGTAATAGATTATATATAATCAGCGAACATACTAAGAAAGCTTCACATATCAATGCAAGCTTTACTTAGTACTCTACCATCATAATGAGTTCCATATTTCCATCAAATGCATAATGACTATTCGATAAAACTCAGTAATCTTCCCAGGGCATCAGAGCTCTACTAAGGATGATCCTTGCACAACACTCTACAGGCTCGGATAGTACAAGAGTGATATCACAAACACTTCATGCTCAGAACTACCAAGGTGATCTCATACACACAAAGTTCAACTTCAGCAATTTCAATAAACTTGCAAACATCTCGAATAAACCCCACTTCACCCTTACATGGCACTGCTGTGAAACAGAAGGACCATAAGGTTAATGACAATTTAAAATGTAAATGCACCTCACTTGACCCTTACACGGCAGTGACAAACCATGCTTTCCTATGCATTAATCACATGTAGTACAAGGTAAACTATAATGGCTAAAGGAAGATATTAACAAAATGAGTAAAAATATAAATCATACACCATGAACATAAAATAGAAAAAAGTTTGCAATTCAGCACAAATATAAGTGTTAGATATACTTACACTTCCCGGACTGACATGAAATAAATTGAGCTTCTATTCAAGACGAGTGATAAGAAAGACATCAAGGCGTAGACCTAGGAAAAAAAAAGTTTTAACAAAGATAAGACACGGAACAAAATGGGTAGGGAAACGAAACCAAAATGTAAATACTTACATTGTTATACAACTGATATTGTGTAAGCATATGAACACAGAGAGTGCAAACTTCGTAAACCATACACATACATGACACATGCAAGAGGCGTATAGAACAACATGGGAAATTGGAATATACAAAATACACATAAAGATGAAAGGAATTGTCTGTCATATTATTCCTTGCTTCTATACTTACTGTTCACTACAAGTACTAATTCATTTAAGATGTACAAGGTTTCTAGTTCTAAAGACCCCATCACATGTTTCTTGACTGTAAACTATCAAGTGTACAAGTTTAATCCATTATAAACTAGTACTAGTAAGTATCTTCTCATTCACCCATCACCTGCTTATTGCATTCTAGTCCAGCGAGTAAGAGAGAGAAAGAAAGGAAAGGTGGCAACTGAACAAAAACCTATGTTGTTCATGGCGCCACCGAGGCGCCAAAAGGCGCTTTTTTATATAGGGGGGCCCTTCTTGTGTTTTGGCGCCCCAAAACGTCTTTGGGTGCATGAAAGATCCGCCCAAGCCCAGGCGGTGACTGGGTTGGACTTTCTTTTTTTTAAATCGGGAGCTCAAGTATAATTTTGTGTTTGAATTTCAAACTGGCCATGGCAACTGTTGGACTTCCCTTTGTTGGTCTTAATTATAAGTTATGCAAATTAATGTAAAAGTTGTTGGACTTCCTTCTGTTGCTCTTAATTACAAGTTATGAAAATTAATTTAAAAACTATTGGGCTTCCTTTTGTTTGTCTGAATTACAAGTATGCAAATTAATTCAAAACTGTTACCTTTTGCTGGTCTGGTCTTAATTACAAGTATGCAAATTAATGTAAAAACTGTTGTGCTTCCTTCTTTTTAATTACAAGAATGTTGTAATAGTTATACCATACTTGCTAATACTTAACAACAAGTACCACAGGCAAGTAGAAAATTAAGAATAAAATAGATACAAATGATGTCATTAAACTGAATGTAGTAAAAATGAGAGACTCAGTCGAGACTTCTCACCATCATTATAAATTGGATTTGCAAGTCCAGATTTGTTGTACTTTGATCTCATGACTCCAATGTATACTAGGGAGGGTACTCTTAGAGCGCCTTGACCCCACCCCTCCCCTCTCCTCTAATTTTAGACCGCACCGCCCAGCCTAGCGCTCCGCCAAAGAGCGCCTTGACCCCACCCCTCCCCTCTCCTCTAATTTTAGACCCCACCGCTCAGCCTAGCGCCCCGTCCCATACAACATAGTCAAGATATGAGAAAGTATCATTTTTGCAGTGGGTCCTTTCAAGAAGTTTTAGAAGTTATTTACTATTTAAACACATTAAAATATATATTACTTTCCAAGACTCTAGAACCATGATCTGATTTTTTTTTTAGATAATAGTTGTGCAATACTAAAAATCATACGATGAATCATATGATAGCCTACGTGGGAAGATGGAGAAGGGAACAGGAAGGTGGAAACAAAAGGAAGCACGAAGGAAGAGAGAGAGAAAAACAAGGAGAAATATGAAGTACTTGAAAGGATTGTTGCCTAAGCGAACAAGATAAGCAAGCCAATCAAATGAAAGAATCAAAGAAGGTCACAATCCATTGCATAAGAATTGAGAATTTTGATCAAGATGCATATATATAAAACAAATAACAGCAAAGCCTTTATCAATTGATTACAAGTGAAGAGTTGAGACAAATCTTCATAGTAGCAACAAGACTAAAAGCATCTGCATCATCCTCAAGAACCACAAGTTAATATTTTCCAGGTGAAAATATTTACAGAAAGAAAAATATCATTTCATCCCCGTAGCAGAAATAATTCTACACGATTATATGAATTCATCAGTTGCTACTAATGATAGACATTAAATATATAGATTAAATCTAACTTGAAGAATTGTTCATTATTTCTCAAGTTCTAATTTCCAAGAATGTCATTGCCAGAAAGTGAATCTATATTAATGATCATACCCAATCCACAATTTTGTTGCCTTTTCCTTCTAAAGGCATTGAACCTAAGTTTGATCTTTATTCTCCAACATTTGTAAGTGTAAGAAAGTAAAATTGTTCCAAATCAAAGGGGGCATCTTCATTAGGTTAATACAGGGATGTCTTTTTCATTTGGTTCACAAGACATTCTTCTAAGCTTGTAAAGAAAGAAATACATTTGAAACTTTTCGTAGAGTGCTAAGTTGTTGGACAAACAACTTATATAGCACCAAGTGAGTTCTTGTAGATAAAGATGCTTTGTATGGAGTCACATACATAGAACTTCATTTCAGCCAACTTTACTTGCACTTCTTTCTTCTTTTATAAGTTGATATAAGGCCTGAAACAACTATATGAAGGTCTAGAAGAGCTCGTATTGCAATTTAACTTATCTCAGATATTCTTGTTAGATTATAGATGGTTTTTAGGACTTAGGAGAGCATAGTAGGAATATATCCTTGGTTAGTAAAGCTTTCATTGAGATTTCTCCCATGGTGCTTCTGTTGCTTGCTTTCTTCGAGTTACTGCTACACTATGAGACGACTCCTCGTACCTACATCATATTATCAACTAAATAGTGATCGATTTTTCTATATTATATACGTACCAAATCCTTTCTGTGCAATTGCTTATAGGAACCTACATCATTTGATTTTGAAGAGTTAAGTAGTAACAAAATCAGCCTCCAGTTCAAAGAACTGCCAATAAATAAAAGTGAACACACCAATAAAGGCTAAAGTCATCAAACTTATCAAGTGGAGCTCTACTTCAGGATATTTATCCGACAAGAGTAGTTAAAGGTTACAGGTTATGGCATTTATCATATGTTATCAACAATTTGATCCAAACACACTAATTTTAGATCCCTGCGAAAAGCCCTGGGAGAAAAACTGAAAAAGATCTGACTTTACTTATGTACATTTAGGATGTGTTTGGTTGGTTAGAAAGTGAGAGAAAGAAAAGAATATATATATATATATATATATATATATATATATATATATATATATATATATATATTTCACTTGTTTGGTTACAAGCGAGAAAGAAAAGGAGGGGGGGAGTGATATTATCTCGTAACCATTTTTTTTCCTTTCGCATATCCACTTAGGTTAGATTTAGTACAACTTATTTGCAATGATGTTACTTATTCTTTGAAAAACAACACCAAAAGTTGTTTGGTAACACTATCTTCTGTTTTTCTTTTCGAAAGTCGGTATTTTTTTGACAACTTTTGAAAGAAGGGGAAAGTTTTTTCAAAAGTCACTTATGCTTCTATAAAAGAAGCAACTACCAATCTAGTCCTTGCGTAAACCATTTTCCTTTCTCTTCAAAGATCAAACAAAAACAAACGAAAATTTTACTAGGCCTTCCCTCTCTACTATGTCACTCCTTCAACCACGAGCATCAACTCAAACCTGCCTCCATGGTCTTCTCTTTACGGTATCATTTTCCTTTTGGCAACTCCCTCCGAGATGCCT
Organism: Iris pallida; assembly: GCA_029216955.1. NCBI lineage: Eukaryota > Viridiplantae > Streptophyta > Magnoliopsida > Asparagales > Iridaceae > Iris > Iris pallida. Next base: position 24,445,787 of record JANAVB010040218.1, on the reverse strand, counting down.
CTTTTGAAAACAACCTCCCCTTCTTTCAAAAGCTGCCGGAATGAATTTTCTTATAAAGAAAACATAAGCTAGTTTTACCAAATAACTTTCGTTGTTGCTTTCAAAAAATGAACAAAAACATCCCAAATAAGTTATACCAAACCCAACCTAGGCAGACGGGACGAAATAGGGAGAGGAAAAAAATGGTTAATAAATGAGATTTCGCTTACTTTCTTTTTCTTTTCTTTTCTTTCCTCTTTAATTAAACAAACGAAAACTATTTTTTTTTCCTTTAGTCAACTTTCTCTGAGATTTTCTATTCAACTTTCTCTATTAACCAACCACAAGATAAAAACATTTTCATTTCTTTTTTTTCCTTTCGTTTCTATTCCATTTTCTTTCCTTTTCTCCCACGATCAAATTTTTTTTTGTTTCTTCTTCTTCCTCCTCCTTTCCTTTCCTTTCTCTTCGATTTTATTTTCCTTCTCCCGCTTCTAACCAACCCAACACAACCTTAGGGTATAAGACCTAGTTTTTAAAGTGCCGACCCCAAAAAGACTTCCATCGCAAGAATATTTAAGATAGATAAGATGCAATATGATAACATACATGACGATAAATGAGTGCATGTACGAGTTGTTAAAGTACCTTTTTATTGATAACAAAGAGAAACATGCCACTTGAGATAGTTTGGTAAGCACAACAAACACCATTTTGTTCCCAAGTTAAGAGCGATAGAAATATAGTCTACGGAATGTGAACATAGCTTGCGGCTCTTTTTTTAGTAAAATGTGGTAATTTGCACCCAAAAAAAAAAATCTTTAAAACAAAATTTGGAAAATATTACAAAACGTGGACATGCTAGTCAATTTCATTAGTCTCATTGTCATACTATATGTTATACAACTGGTATTGTGTAAATACTTATACATTTTGTTCCCAAGTTAAGATAGAACAAAATGAGTAGGGAAACGATACCAAAATGTAAATACTTGTACCTTGTTATACAACTGGTACTGTGTAAGCGTATGAACACAGTTAAGTGCAAACTTCATAAACCATACACATATATGACACATGCAAGAGGCGTATAGAACAATATGGGAAATTGGAATATACAAAATACAGATAAAGATGAATGGAATTGTGTCTTTGTCATATTATTCCTTGTCTCTATACTTACTGTTCACTACAAGTACTGATTCATTTAAGATGTACAAGGTTTCTAGTTCTAAAGATCCCATCACATGTTTCTCAACTATAAACTATCCAGGGTACAAGTTTAATCCATTATTCCATTATCAACTAGTAAGTATCTTCTCATTCACCTAGTGTTCTAAATGGCGGTTGAGGCGGCCGCCTAGGCGGTAGGCGGTCTCGCTCCGCACCATTTTTGCAGTAGGCGGTAGAGTAGGCGGCCAACGGAGGTTTGGCGGCGTAGGTGGAGGTGAGACGGGGTAGGTGGACGCCTAGGCGGAGCAATACCTAACAAGATGTTTTGACCAAAAGATTTTGCAAGCATTATGGACATTGTTCACTTTTACAAAACTAAAACTTCATAAATCTTCGTTCTACAACTTAGTTATGCATGAAACACCCTTAAAATATGCATATTATGCCAAAAAAAAAAATAGTGGTAAAATAGTAAAAAAAATGTCAAAAATGTATCAACCGCCTATACGGCGCCTAGGCGGTACCGCTGTTTTGAACCTTGCAATCAGCTGTTTATTGCATTCTAGTCCAGCGATTAAGAAAGAAAGGACAATTAAGAGAGAGAAAGGAAAGGTGGCAACTGAACAAAAACATATGTTGTTCAGGGCGCCACCAAGACGCCTAAAAGGCGGTGGCAACTGAACAAAAACCTATGTTGTTGAGGGCGCCACCAAGGCGCCAAAAAGGTCTTTTTTTATATAGGGGACATTCATGTGTTTTGGCGCCCCAAAACGTCTTTGGGTGCATGAAACTGTTGGGTTGGGCTTTTTTTAAATTAGGAGGCTAAGTATAATTTTGAATTTCAAACTGTCCAATGCAACTGTTGGGCTTCCCTCTGTTGGTCATAATTACAAGATATGCAAATTAATGTAAAAGTTGTTGGGCTTCCTTCTGTTGGTCTTAATTACAAGATATGAAAATTAATTTAAAAACTGTTAGGCTTCCTTTTGTTGGTCTGGTCTTAATTACAAGTATGCAAATTAATGTAAAAATTGTTGGGCTTCCTTCTGTTGATGTGGTCTTAATTACAAGTATGCAAATTAATGTAAAAACTGTTGGGCTTCTTATGTTGGTCACCTTAATTACAAGTATGCAAATTAAATTAATCTTGTATATAAAGCGTTTTGGAACCTACCTATTGGGACTGGTCTTACGCTATTGGTCTTAATGAAAAGCATTCAACTTATTCCTTGTAATTAAGAACAACAGTTTTACAAGAATTAAAAGCATTCAGTTTATTCATTATTGAACTTATCCTCCACTCTAATTAACGTAAAAACTGTTGGACTTCTGTTTAATTACAAGAATGTTGTAATAGTTATACCATACTTTGCTTGCTATACTTAACAACCAGTACCATAAGCAAGTAGAAAACTAAGGATAAAATAGATACAAATGATGTCAGTAAATTGAATGTAGTGAAAATGAGAGACTCTGTCGTGACTTATCATCATCATTATAAATTGGATTTGCAAGTCCATATTTGTTGTACTTTGATCTCATGCCTCATCAATGTATGCTAGCAAGGTACTCTTAGAGCGCCTTGACCCACCCCTCCCCTCCCCTCTAATTTTAGATCCCACCGCCCAGCCTAGCACCCCCGCCCCATACAACATAGTCAAGATAAGAGAAAGTATCATTTTTGCACTAGGTCCTTCAAGAAGTTTTAGAACTTATTTACTATATAAACACATTAAAGTAGATATTACTTTCTAAGACCCTAGAACCATGATCTGATTTTTTTTAGATAATAGTTGTGCAATACTGGAAATCATATGACGAATCATATGATAGCCAAGGGAACAGGAAGGTGGAAACAAAAAGGAAGCATGAAAGAAGAGAGAGAAAGAAAAACAAGGATAAATATGAAGTATTTGAAAGGATTGTTGTCTAAGTGAACAAGATCTGCAAGCCAATCAACGATATGAAAGAATCAAAGAAGGTCAGAATCCATTGCATAAGAATTCAGAATTTTGATTACAAGTGTAGAGTTGCCACAAATCTTCATAGTAGCAACAAGACTAAAAGCATCATCCTCAAGAACCACAAGTTAATATTTTCCAGGTGAAAATATTTTACAGAAAGAAAAATATCATTTTATCCCCGTAGCTGAAATAATTCCACACGTGAATTCATCAGTTGCTACTAAGTACTATACATATATATATATATATATATATATATATATATATATATATATATATAAAATCAACTTTGAAGAAGTGTTCATTATTTCTCAAGTTCTAATTTCCAAGAATGTCATTGTCAGAAAGTGAATCTATATTAACGATCACACCCAATCCACAATTTGTGTGCCTCTTCCTTCTAAGACATTGAACCTAAGTTTGATCTTTATTTTCCAACATTTGTAAGTGTAAGAAAGGAAAATTGTTCCAAATCAAAGGGGGCATCTTCATTAGGTTAATACAGGGATATTTTTTTCATTTGGTTCACAACTCACAAGAGATTCTTCTAAGCTTGTAAAGAAAGAAATACATTTGAAACTTTTCGTAGATTACTAGGTCGTTGGACAAACAACTTGTATAGCACCAAGTGAGTTCTTGTAGATAAAGATGTTTTTAATGGAGTCACATACATAGGACTTCATTTCAGCCAACTTTACTTGCACTTCTTTCTTCTTTTATAAGTTGATATAAGGCCCTAAAACAACTATATGAAGATCTATATGAGCTCAGATTGCAATTTAACTTATCTCAGATATTCTTGTTAGATTATAGATGGCTTGTTAGGACTTAGGAGAGCATAGTAGGAATATATCCCTGGTTAGAAAAGCTTTCATTGAGATTTTTCCCATGGTGCTTCTGTTGCTTGCTTTCTTCGAGTTTCTGCTGCACTATGAGACAACTAAGGGTGAGCATTATTCGGTTTTGGACCAAAAATCGAACCGAACCGAATAATAGATTCGGTTCGGTTTAAAAAAAATCGGTTCGGTTTCGGTTTTGAAAATACGAAATTTTTTTGTTCGGTTTCGGTTTTGGGTTTCGGTCCAAAACCGAAAAAGAAATTTAGTTTATATATATATATATATATATATATTTGTCCCCGAGGCCGTAGCCCGTTGGGTACGGCGAGGCACCCTGGAGCAGTGGCGCGGGTTCGAGCCTCCATGGAGGCGGCGAGGCACCCCGGCGCAGTGGTGCGGGTTCGAGTCTCCATGGAGGCACGCCTCCATGCTCCATTAAGAAGTGGAAACCAAATATATATATATATATATATATATATATATATATATATATATATATAAAAGAAGTGGACACCAAATATATATATAAACAAAAAAAGCACAAATAAACCAAAAATCGAACAAACCGAATAAACCGAAAACCGAACCGATTTAATTCGGTTCAGTTTGATTCGGCTATGGGCCATTTCGGTTCGGTTTTGCTTGTTCGGTTTTCGGTCCAATTCAGTTTTCGGTTATTCGGTTCGGTTTGAACCGAATTAACCGAATGCTCACCCCTAGAGACGACTCCTCGTACCTACATCATATTATCAACTAATAGTGATCGATTTTTCTATATTATATAGGTACCAAATCCTTTATGTGCAATTGCTTATAGGAACCTACATCATTTGATTTTGAAGAGTTAAGTAGTAACAAAATCTCAGCCTCCAGTTCAAAGAACTGCCAATAAATAAAAGTGAACACGCCGATAAAGGCTAAAGTTATCAAACTTATCAAGTAGAGCTCTACTTCAGGATATTGATCCCACAATAGTAGTTAAAGGTTATTGGTTAGGGCATTTATCATATGTTAACAATTTGATCCAAACACACTAATTTTAGATCCCTGCAAAAAGCCCTGGGAGAAAAACTGAAAAGGATCTGACTTTACTTAGGTACGATGTGTTTGGTTGGTTAGAAAGCAACAGAAAGAAAAGAAAAAAAAAATATTTCACTTGTTTTGTTACAAGGGAGAAAGAAAAGGGGGGAAAGAAAAAAGTGATATTATCTCATAACCATTTTCCTCCTTTCGCATATCCTCATCCTCTTAGGTTGGATTTGGTACAACTTATTTGCAATGATTTTACTTATTATTTGAAAAACACCAAAACTTGTTTGGTAACACTATCTTCCGTTTTTTTTTCTTTTTGAAAGTCGGGTATATTTTTGACGACTTTTGAAAGAAGGTAAAACTATTTTCAAAAGTCACATGCTTTTACAAAAGAAGCAATAGTACCAATCTAGTCCACATAAACCATTTATCTTTCTCTTCCAAGATCAAGCAAAAACAAATAATTTTACTAGGTCTTCCCTCTCCACTATGTCACTCCTTCGACCACGAGCATCAACTCAGACATACCTCCATGGTCTTCTCTTTACAGTATCATTTTCCTTTTGGCAACTCTCTCCGAGAAGCCGCTTTTGGAAACAATCTCCCCTTCTTTCAAAGAAGCCATAATGGATTTTCTTATAAAGAAAGCATAAGCTAGTGTTACCAAACAACTTTTGTTGTTGCTTTCAAAGAATAAACAAAAACATCTCAAATAAGTTGTACCAAATTCAACCTAAGCAAATGTCGGGAAAGGGGGGAAGGAAAAGAAAATTGGTTAATATATGAGATTTCTCTTACTTTCTTTTTCTTTCCTTTCCTCTTTAATCAAACAAATGAAAACTATTTTTTTCCATTAAGCAACTTTCTCCGAGATTCTTTTTTCAACTTTCTCTATTAACCACCAACCACGATAAAAACATTTACATTTCTTTTCTTTTTTTTCCTTTCTTTCTATTCCATTTGCTTTCCTTTTCTCCCACAATCAAAATCTTCTTCTTCCATTTTATTTGCTTCTCCTGCTTCTAACCAACCTAACACAATCTTAGGATATAAGACCTAGTTTGAAGAGTAAAAAAATTAAGCAACAAAGTACCGAACCCCAAAAAGACTTCCATCGCAAGAATATTTAAGATAGATAAGCTGCAATGCGATAACATACACGACGAGAAATGAGTGCATGTACAAGTTGTTAAAGTACCTTTTTATTGATAACAAAGAGAAACATGCCACTTAAGGTAGTTTGGATAGCACAACAAACACCATTTTGTTCCCGAGTTAAGAGTGATAGAAATATAGTCTACGGAATGTGAACATAGTTTTGACTCCTTTTTAGTACAATTTGGTAATTTGCAACCAAAAAAAAAAAAATCTTTAAAACAAAATTTGGCAAATATTACAAAATGTGGACATACTAGTCAAATTTCATCAGTCTCATTCTATACTACGTAGATTAGAAAAAACTCTAAGGCCTCGATTGGTTTGCAGAAAGGAAAGGAAATCAATTCTTCACTCTTTCCTTTCCTCTGGGAAATTGGAGTTCCCATCAATTTTCCTTTCCGATGTTTGGAAAGGCCAGCAAATTGGGAGGGGAAGTGAATCCTTCGGGTAGGTGCCATTTTCCTCCCTATTTTCCTTTCCTTTGGGAACCATTTTCCTTCATACTCCTTTCCAAAGCCCAAACACATAAAATTAATGACTTTCCTTTCCCAAGGCCTCCACGACTCGTCCTAAAAGAAATCTATAAATTTCATCAAACGAGACTCTTTATTATCAACAATTAAGGTTTTGGCCAAATTTATTTCGCAAAATTGGGAAAACATACTAAAAAAAAGAAAAAGGATCCCAAGTATTACTACTTAGAAGAGTCCCTTAATCTTTCTACTACTTAGAAGAGCAAAGTCCCTTAATTTTTTACTTCTTGAGTAGCAAACAAGATCCCCCTTGAATTTTTTTTGCTACAATTAATTATCGAACTATCCATGATAAATTTAACGAACAATTTTAATTAGTAAAACATTGATAAGTGTATTTTTGGAACAAAAAAAAACTTCCACCCACAGTTAAGCTTCTAATTTTTCTAATTATATAGTAGTATAGATTAAGGTTTTGGCCAAATTTATTTCGCAAAATTGGGAAAATATAATAAAATAATAAAAAGAATCCAAGTATTACTACTTAGAAGAGCAAAGTCTCTTATTTTTTTTTAACTTTTTACTACTTAGAAGAGCAAAATCCCTTAATTTTTTAACTTTTTACTATTTAGAAGAGCAAAGTCCCTTCATTTTTTTACTTCTTGAGCAGCAAACAAGATCCCCCTTTAATTTTTTTTCCTACACGTAATTACCTAACTATCCATGTTAAATTTAGCAAACAATTTTAATTAGCAAAACATTGACAAGGGTATTTTTGGAACAAAAAAAACTTCCACCCACGGTAAAGCTTCTGATTTTTCTTATAGATTAAGATTTCGGCCAAATTTATTTCGCAAAATTGGGAAAATATGCTAAAAAAATATATCTACTACATCAAATCGTTTCCGAAGAATGTGCTTCGGCAGTTTGATCCTTGCAGCAGAAGCAAGCGACGACTGCAACTAGGAAGAAAAAAAAAATTAGGGCAAGCAGGACCATTACCGGGACCATGAAGATGATGCGGACTATGTAGCGCTGGAAAGTGGGCTCCGTGTAGTTGAGGAGGTGCTTGTATATGTGCAGCAGCGCCAGCGCGATCGCGCCGACGGTGCACGGGAACGCCACGACCGCGTAGTACAGAGGCGCCATTGGAACGACCCACCCACCAACCGACGCTCCGATCGATCAGCAGTCTCGATGGCGCATAATCAACACACACGCACGCAGAGAGAGGGAGAATTTCTAGGGTTAGGGTTTGGTTCTTTCTTCGTCAGTGGGGGTTTGGAAGAGGGAGAGGAGAGTGGCGGCTCGAGCGTTGGGAAGTGAGGAATTTGGTCTCGGAAATGAACTGGAACAAAAAAAAAAAAAACCGACTCCAGAAATTTCTGGGAATTATTGGATACTTTGTTGTTGTTGTTGTTTTCTTTTCTTCCACTTCCAGCGAGGGGTGGGGGCGGATTTTGGGAAGGAAAAAAAATGAAAAAGTAACGGCTCATAATTAGGACCACAAATTGGGACCCATTGGGTCCACCCACCAACAGGCAACAGCATCCAATTATGAAACACACACATGATTTTGTTTGGCTTAGTGATAAAGGCCAAAGGAACTAAGACATTTCTGGCAGTTCAGAATTGCCACAATTTCTGGCAGTCCTATATACTTTATGAACTGCCAAAAAATATGACAGTTCGGCCAAACACGAGATAGACTGCCACATTTTTTGTCATTCCATAATGTTACTAGGACTGCCAGAAAATGGTTAGCCCCTGATCAACTTTTGTTGTGCCCTTATAAATAATCTTTTAGAATTGCTGACAATCTTATATTTTTTTAGGATTATCAGAATTATGACAATTATTTAAAAAAATAAAAATAAAAATATTAAAATTTTGACGGTCCTATACATATTCATGGACCCTTATAAAATAGTAACGACTGTTAAAATTTTGATAGTTGCATTAAAATTTTGGCAGTAAATAAATATAGCACGAAAAAATGCATTAGAAGTTTTTTTTCTTTAATGTTAGATTTGTTTCTTGCATCCGTGTAGAATTACTACAACAAAAGTTCTATTATTACCAAACAAAATATCACAAATATTAATTATGTCTATTATGGAGACCTAAACACAAATATTCGAATTTATTTGAGACTCAAACACTAATTATGTCTACTATAGAGATCCAAACACAAATATCCTAACTTATGCGAGACCCAAAGTCTAAATATCCCTATATATACGATATTTATTACACGGACCTCCCTGTGTTGTTATATTTTATGTGAAAGGATATTACAGTTACCACCCTTACAACATAAAAGAGGAGGGAAGATCCGTTCAATAAACGAAAATTTAGAGAAAGTTAGTGTAAATAATCTTTAACTTTAATACATATGCAAGGGTATATTTGGAAGGAAAAAAGTTTCACTGTGAAACTGTTTTTTTTCTCTAGATTATTTTATACCTATCTTCAAGACTATTTAGAAAAGCCAGAAGACAACTCACGTAACTAGCTAGATGTCCTTATTAACTTCAATCAATAATTTTAATTAGTAAATATAAGCAAAAAAATATTTGGAAGAAAAAAAAATAAGATGGAGCTGAATTTTATTACTATTATATAATATATAGATATAGTTGTATAGTAATGTCTACATTGTAGCCAAAAGCATATGATACACAATCCAACCATAAACCGCACATATAGATGCTGAGTATGAATAGATAAATCAATAATAATGAGATTCTATTTTAGTTTAATACTTAATTGTCTCAATCAATTAATTAATTAAATTGTTGAATGCTAACGCATTTGATAATTGATGCACCATAGGTATAGGTACAGGCAGTGGAAATTGATCATTACAGGTTGTACTCGTAGCTGTTTATTTTGCCTTTATTTCAGTCTTTTTCAATGGCTGGCGACCAATTTTATTTCTTTCGAGATTTATTTATGTATTTATTGTTGCTGTTGTTAGTTCAGTAAACATAGCATTCTGAGCTACAATTAGAAGGCTACAATGTCACCGTCAAGCACTAGTAAAACAAAAGAACAGATTTGTTGTTCCCGATTGTTGTGTATCAAATATGTCATTTCTTCTATAAAATTGTAGAACCCACAAATACGTTATCAGAAATCCTCAAATTTTTAGTCGAAGTCGAGCAGTGAGTTTGATAAATAACTTAAGGCCCATTTCGGAGTGTACAATTGAGGGTATTCGGACGTAGAATCTTGGCAAATCGGTTATGCGTTATTGATTTGGCATTTGATCAACTGTGTCGACCCGATACGAGGTCTTAAACCTCAAGATCCGATGTCTCTCGGCTAGGTTAAGTTCATGGCTTGTTCAGATATGCCAAGGTGTTGGGTTCCAGCCACGATTCGAGGTTTGGGAGTGTCGTGGAGGGTCGAGAAATTGCAGCAAAGATGACAAAAATTTCGACAGGTGAACCGGGCTCGAAGAAGAGCAAAAACATCAGCAGTATACCGACAGTATATTGCCGGTATACCGCCAATTTTTTTTGCTTTTGGTATTTTTCACCAAAACGAAAATATGGGACACTGGCGGTATACCACCAATCGGGGTTTTGGCCAGGATGAAGTCCGAATCAACATAATTTTGGACCGTTGATCAAATCAAAATGGTCATGATTGATGTTGGGCTAACGTAAAGATTTTATATCCTAAATTAGTTTTTCTTAACCTATATAAGGAGGCTATTGGGTGTTTGCTCAAAGGATGCTCACAAGAGATATTCAGAGAGACAACTTTATAAAATTCTACGAGAAAGTTCGTGCCTTGCTCGTAGGTTCGCTTTTCAAGATAGTTTTGAAGGGAAGATCTATTTGAGGCGTCGTATACTTCGTTCAGGGGGATCGTCACAAAATTGGTGAGTGATTTCAATTATAATCTTCTTCTTCTTTTTTAAGATTTGTGAGTCGGGACAAAAAGTTCAACATATTGCAATCAATCTTGTAGAGTTATATAGATTGAGATTTGTTCAGGTAACATAGTCATCGAACATATACAACGTGTTGATTTGTCTTAGTGCTTACACAAGAGTGTGGAATTCTTTATCTTCAGGCGGATTGGTATCATTTTTGCGATATTTTTCGACCAACAATTGGTATCACTTCTCTTAGGTTTTCGATAGGAAAGATGCAACCATGTTTCTGGAGAAGATGAACACACGTTTGGTTACCGTTACAGGAAACAATTGGACGATCTAGCAACCAAGGATGAAGGGTCTACAATCGTGCAAAGATTTGCATGGTCCGTTGGAGGACAACAATACCAAGCCATCGGACAAATCTGCCTGATGACTGAAAAGGGTTTGATAATCATGTTCTATTACCACCAGAATCTTCGTAAAGCTTTGTAGGTTAGATCAAATGACTCTCTCTCCTCCTACTAGAAAAACTCATTGATCATACTCGGTTTTTTTACTTTCATGTGTGCACGAACATGCGAGAGAGAGAGGCAGAGAAAACTTTCTGAATGCCACTCCAATGCTCAAGTCAGATCGATATTATGGCAGGTATGAAATTCGATAGAATTTTACGGTAGAAAAGAGTGCTACCCTGTGAACATAATCAAAAGACTATTTATACCCTTTTATCAAAATATCCTCTATAAGTCCTTACTTGAGTGGCAAGTTAGGGTTCCATACAATCTGTATGATAGATATGCATAATGGTATGAATATTTGATCATTATCTTGGCGAGATTAGGTTTGGGTTGGCATATCTTGAATGAATTCTTACCCTAGCAGGCTGAGGCATATGGACCTTTGAGCCTAGCCCTCGACATATACAGGGGCAGATCCAAGCTTGGTCCAGCCCACCCCAAAAAATTATATTTCTTTCCATACAAATTTTTGTTTTTAATTTTTTTTTTATATAGATTAATCTACTTCCAGTCCATCAAAATTTTTGGTAGCCGACTCCAGCTATAGTTTGTGGATCCGCCCCTGGGCATATATGTTATCAGAACTGAAGCCCCGAGTCCTTAGAGCATCTGCAACCCTATTGTCTTATTTTGTGTTGTGAATCTTAGGTGGCATGGGACACAAGACAATGTCTTGTATAGGTGGCAAGATTATATTCACAAATGACAATGAGTTTAAAAAGTCATCTCCAATGCAAAAGTATTGAGAAGACGATACAAAATAATTTTTTACAACTTCTAAGACAACTTTTACTCTTCTACTTCTTTTTATAAATATTTTTATTTACAAATGATGATATGGACATAAAGACATTGTGAAGTGCATTGTCTAGATCTAGACAACCAACTTCACATTGTCTTTGCCATGTCAACTCCACACTTTATTTCACATTTGTATTAGAGAAGTACTTTTGGAAAAAATGGTTGTCATTCATATGTGGCAACCATTTTTTTCAAACTCACAATAGGGTTGGAGATGCTCTTAGTCGAAGTCGAGCATCGAGTTTGAACAATAACTTAGGGGGCGTTTGGTACGCGGTATTGTTTTTTTATTCCCGAAAAAATTTAAGATGTGAATCTATTACCACGTTTGTTTGGCTTATAAAAAATTTATTCCCGGGAATTATAAATATCCGGGTAAATAGTTTACCCACAAACATGGGAATTCTATCCCTTGAGAATAGGTGGGTTTTTTTTTTTTTGCCCGGACAAAAAAAATTGTCTAAATTTTTTTCTTCTTTTTTGATCAATTTTGATTAGTTTTGAACATTTTTTCTTTTTTTTGTCGTTTTTATCGCTTTTTTGTAATTTTTTGTCGTTTTTACCAATTTTTTGTCGTTTTAAGCGATTTTTGTCGTTTTTACCCATTTTTTGTCATTTTTTGATTATTTTTTGTCGTTTTATCGCTTTTTTGTCATTTATGTCGTTTTTACCAATTTTTTGTCGTTTTTATCCCATTTTGTCTTTTTTTTGTCACTTTTTGATTATTTTTTGTGTCGTTTTTCCCAATTTTTGTCCTTTTTGTCGCTTTTTGACAATTTTTGTCGTTTTAAGCGATTTTTTGTCGTTTTTGTAGTTTTTTTTGTTGTTTTTTTACCGATTTTTAGTCGTTTTTGTCGCTTTTTGGTCATTTTTACTGATTTTATGACATTTTTTTTTCATTTTTTTTCGCTTTTACCGATTTTTTGTCGTTTTTGTCGCTTTTTGGTTATTTTTTGTCGTTTTAACCGATTTTTTGTCGTTTTAACCGATTTTTGTCCTTTTTGTCGTTTTTATCGATTATTTTTCGTTTTTGTCGTTTTTTGGTTATTTTTTGTCGTTTTAACCGATTTTTTTTGTTTTAACCGTTTTTTTTTTTGTTTTTAAACCGATTTTTTGTCGTTTTTAACCGATTTTTTGTTATTTTTTTGTCGTTTTTTGCCGCATTTTGGTTTTTGTCGTTTTTACTGATTTATGTCATTTTTGTTGTGTTTTGGTTATTTTTGTCGTTTTTACCCTTTTTTTTGTTATTTTTTATCGTTTATACATTTTTTGTCGCTTTTTGGTCATTTTTGTCGTTTTAAGCGATTTTTTGTCGTTTTTCATCGTTTTTGTCGTTTTTTGTTATTTTGTCGTTTTTACCCATTTTTTTCGTTTTTTACCGATTTTTTGTCGTTTTTACCGGGTTTTTATATTTGTTCATTTTTTTCGTTATTATTATTTTTTATTTTTTTTCGGGAATATTTATATTGTCACCAAACATGGGAATGTAATTTTTCAGGGAATTTAATTCCTTGAAATTTGATTCCCGGAAATATAGAATTTCCGGCTATATAGTATTCCGTATACCAAACGCTCCCTTGTGGAACATTTTCGGAGTGTACAATGGAAGGCATTGGGACCTAGAATATTGGCAGATCAGTTATGAGCTAATGATTTGGCATTTGATCTGTTGTAGAAAGCAATTGGTCTCATGAATGCACAACAAATATGGTTGCTATATTAACTTCTTCGTGTATCGATTGGATACAAAAACCTTTTTTTCATCAACCACCCAACCACCCCACCCACCCACCAAATATTGTGGATTCTATTAATATTTTTTGGTGGTGGTTCACTGCCATTACACTGAAGCGAAAAACCTTAGGTAATAATAAAAAAAGGGATCAATATAGGGAGCAATCACGAGTAAGTTCCCTCTCAAGAGGAATACCTATATAGTCAAGAATGAAATAATTGATCCATCATAGTTCACAGAAAGGTTATCATTATCGGTGGTGCCCAGCAATGATTGATGTTAGATTAATTTAGGGATTTTCTAATTCCAAATTAGATTTTTTTTTTTTAACCTATATAAGGAGGTTAAAGGAGGTTTGCTCAGAAAATGCTCGCAAGAGAGATTCATGAAGGGGAAAAAAAATCACAAATCCTACGAGGAAGTTTATTGTTGCTCGTAGGCTCTCTCTTCGAGATAATCTGGAGGGAAGATCTGTTCAAGATGTCGTCTACTTCGTTCAGGGATATGGTCACAGTGTTGGTGAATGATTTCAATTGTAATATTCTTCTTCTTTCTTGAGAATCGCGAGGAATTTGTTTTTAGGACAAAGGAACAAATTGAACATCGTAATCAATCTTGTAATTTGAGTTATATAGATTGGGATTGTCCAGGTGACATAGTCACGGAACATATACGACGTGTTGATCCGTCTTGGTGCTTGCGCGAGGCCATGATTCGTCATCTTCAAGTGGGGTGTGTCATTTCTGCGACGTTTTCGGCCAACAGAACTGGCTTTCAGATGTAATAGTCCCATTCTGATTCAACCTTACTCTCTCAATCCTTCCTTTCAGCTCGAAAGATGCAAATCTGAGATCCATATTATAGATCAAGTTCAACATGTTACAAGACTCGGGTTT